>OZ026615.1:43631915-43996915 GCA_964020975.1 Hermodice carunculata | reverse complement strand
ATTATTTAATAAAATGTTGCATTTATACGACTTGTTGAAAAAATGGACGGAGTGTTAATCTTAGCAAACATGGAGAGCTCAAGCTGGTAACGACAACACGAGACCAATTTGCAGATCATACTTTGTCTTGGCCTGATCTAATTAGTTATCAGTCTTGTGTACTTCTGAAAGACATTCAATTTCCATTGACCCTTTAAACGAATCTGACTGTCTGGGACCCCATTTTGCGCATCCCATGAAGCTGCATCTATTCGAAAACTGCAGTCTTTATGTCCAGTGCTGTCCAGATTGCAGAATTTTAAGCAATTGAGGAGTTGAGTGTCAAAGTAAGCTCGTGAAATGGGTTTGTGCAATGTTATAAAAATTAATTGCCGGAAATGGAGCCTCTAATTTGGAGATACTGTGTCAAAAGAGACACTGGAAAGAACCTGCAGCCTGTAGGTTTAAGTGCTATGAAATGAGGCTGGTTGGTTAAATTCTGTTTGACACTGCACAAACATACTCTCACTTCTGATGGCATGCAAGATTTTGTCAGGATTGTAACATTGTTGATTTGCAAAAAATTGCCTGTTTGGTTTGGAGTGGTACGTTTACCAATAAAACCATACGTATGGAAGGCAAATTGAAACATGACATGGAAAAGGGTTTAGTCAAATGAGGCCAGGGTATTACTAGCAGCCTGGATCAATCAGTGCATCACAGATCAGTGATGGGCAGACACACATCAAGGAGAGGTCGTAGTTGATAGCTCCTGCTACCTTTTTTTGAATTACAAAGGCCTTTGTTGGATCCTTGTACCCTATTAATTGCTGACAGATACGTGGAAATTGTCTTTGGTATATTTTTATTTTTTTAGTTTTTTGTTGAACAGGTATGCTAAATAGAGGGATAAGCCTGCTGTTGTTAAGGGACAATGTGTACCCAAGCCATACGGTGTACAAAACTGTGGGCATGATTCTTGCACTCTGCCATAAAAACCTGTGTGTGTGGGGGGGGGGGGTGGGGGGGGGGAGGGCAAGTGAGGAACTAAGAAGTGCCATCACCGTCGAAGGAAGCCGGCTGACAGCAGGTGGTCAGGAATGTCTGTCGGCACCTAACGGCTCTGTGGAAAAAGTAATCGGAATTTAGAAACGAGGTGGTTCCTCATGAGCAGCCCCCAGACGGGAAAACTTTAAGAACATAATGTTAACGGATTGCCAAGGAGGTGGATACCTCCCAAGGAGCCAGCGAGAGCCCAAACTGGCACCATAGCCATATGCTGTGGCATCGTTGAACAAAGAATTTTTTGAACTTGACAACAATTGGCTGTGAAAAAAAAGTGTTTCCAATTGAATTTTTGACAAAAATTCGAGCCAACAGGCTATGTCGGCCCTGCCTCTTGATTGGGGAGACATGGTATAGCTGATCAACCTGTAGCTTTGGAACATTAACAGGGGTTGGGAGACTACTTGGGGTGGCCGAGACCTATAGAAGAGTGAGCCTGGCGTTGTTTTGCGAGATTGGATGTCTGACTGTGTGCGCTACTGTCCTTGTTTGGGCATTTGAGTACCAATTGAACAGCCGGGCACTTATAGCAGGCATGCTTGTATAAGCAGAGGTCTGAGCAAGGGTTTCCTCTGTGGAAATTGAAGCAATATCAGAGGCTCCAACTCTCCCGCCGGCGGCGGGTGATCTCCCGCTTTGCAGGGGAAATTGAAAATTGTCCCGACCTCCCACTTGCCACTTGCTACAAAAAACTCCCGCCCACTGAGGGGTTTCAGTTAATATATATACACATATGTATGTGGCACTATGCTACACACAAGCTTGGCAGTTATTGTTATTTTTTAAGATTTAACTCCCCAAAATTCCTCAGAAAGCACCATTTTTACTTGAAATTTGAAAAATTTTCCCAGCCAGCCCCCCTCCCGCACCCTCCCCCCCACTAGGTCACGTTGCGACCTCGTGGTCTCCCTCTGGGCAACTCCCTGGGAGGGAGATTCTCCCTCTCTGGTACTCTCCTAGGTTGGAGCCTCTGCAATATGCATGTGGGATCGATTCCCGTTTCTTTTTTTGGGGGGGGGGGTCCCTCGGCTTAAAGGGCTGATCCCCTGTTGGATTGTCACACTTTTTCAGCATGCCCCATGACAGCCCAAAGCTCATAGCTACATTGTCCACTCATCCCAATGCACACCCTCTGACACTTTTGTACAACAAAAGGACTCGTCATAGTAACGCCAGTATCCTTTTTTATGGGCAATAATACATACTAGGTTGTTACATTTCAATAAATTGCTGGCCTCATGGGGGACATTTTACCAGGAGCAGAAACATAGATATTTGAAAGGTGTCAGTCCATGCATTCGATGAAAGCTGACACTGTTTGGACTGAAGCCATACCAACTGTGGGATATATCCCCCATTGTCAACTGTACCAAGTTGTACTGCTTGGTCATCTTTGTCCAGCAGCATGGCAAAGTCAATGTATTACCTAGCCCAAATTTTTGGCGTATCTTCAAGGAAAGACGTGCATGAACTGGCCTGGAAATTAAGAATTGGGCAGTAGAAGGGGAATAGCATTGGCGCCACCTGTTAGAATTTCTTCGATTAGTACATCATCAATACACTGAACTTAGCATGGAATATTTACAGACAGAGCAATGTCATTTGATGGTGTGTGCACGGTGCCTGTCATGTTTAAAGTACACAATGCTTTTGACTGTGACTCACGTATAGCAGGCAGTACCAGCCGTATGCCTCTGTTTATACCATTTGCTATTAAAACTGCCCAGTTGGCAGGGGGAGGTCCCAAAAGAGCTGGGGGTGGGGGCTTTCTTGAGGCAGAACTGGTGGTGAGGCTGCTGCTGGTGTTGGTGGGGGAGTGCCCTCCATAAGTCTACATGGGGTGTGGGTGTTCCTGCTGGTCCGGCGTCCAGTTGGCATGCCTGGTCTCCCTCGTGTCACGGCAAGCATAGTGCACTGGAAGTGGAAAGGAAGCATACAATTGTGTAAATGTCCACCAAGATGTGGGCCCTAAACCCCTTGAACAGGTAACCACGACCAACAGCAATAGTTGTTTACTCTCAACAATATGACTAATCCCTGCTGAGGAAGCCTAGGAAGGAAGTTATACATGTACATTACTGGCATCAGGCCACCAGAGCCACATAGGTGCTGATTGGATCCTGTGCCAGACAAAGGTGAAAGTAAAAGCGAGTTTGTTTAACCATGCAAAGGCATGGCAGGATACGACATATGAATACAAGTAATGTGAACTACACTTTAGAGGGTAAATGCACAAGCACTGCTATGCCAAGCTCAAACGACGTGCACCACGTGAGTGGAATACAAATGCTCGAAAATAGGGTGACAAGGGTAGGCCCACAGGATGTTGTGTGGCACAGCATTTATGGGATAACCCTGAAGAGGGCATTCCAAAAGGTGTCTCGGAACAAACAAAACGCTGACAAGACTGCTGTGGTTGTCCTTAAAGTGGTTTAAAATAATGAAAATACTTTGTAAGTTCTACAATACAATCCAAGATAACGAACCTGGCTGTATTGCACAGTGTTCGATGTGGTTTGCTCTGCTTAACCTGTACAACTGACCTTTCACTTCCGAGAGGGACACAAGGTAAACAAACTGACAACTCTGCAACTCCCATTGATAAAAAATGAAGCTTGGCTGCATTTATTAGCCCTGGACAATGCATGGCATGAACCCGTCTCGGGTAAATGATGAGCTAACAGCCTTGGCAAACCAAAAAGAAAAAGAACTTAAATCATGTGACCACAATGTTAATAAACCGGACGTACTTGTGGCGACTGTTGTGCTCCAGGTATTCATGGAAATGGTGGCTCATGTGACACCCGTATTCTGAAAAATGGCCCCAAGAAACATCTTACCTTACAAATGTGCTTTGGCATTCATGATGGCACCATGCACGACCCGTACCATGGTATTCCCTTGGCTGCGGTCCAGATGAACGCCGTCTTGGTGAAAACTGTGTGCAGGTGCTTTCACGAGCCTCCCATGGTCCCAAAGACAAGTCTGACCTTCAAGATCTGGCATGGAGACCCATGCTCCCAAGAATGCATTTAACTCTTTTCGACGTACTTGATACATCTCCGGAAAGATGTGTCGAGGTTTGAGGCATGGGAAAACTTTCAGAATCACCACCCAACGGATGCACTTGAACTCTAGCAGCTTGGTGATTAACCTCATCATGTGGGCGTGCACTATGGATGCCTCCAAAGAGCAGATGCAGTTGCTGCCGACCTGAAGGAAAAGAATTTGTGGTCATCATTTTCTGAACACACAGTTCTTGGGGAGAACATCTTAATGGAGCGTGCTGAAGGTAGATGCACCATATGTCTGTACATTCGTACAACACACTGCTTTAGGTCCATATCTAGCAGGGGAGTGCCTGTCCTGAAGGCAGCGGCCAGACACGTGATGAATGAATGCCCAAGGACGAGTGTTCAAAGCTTACACATTGTCCTACCTGCCATGTGAAGGTACTGAGCCGGTTCAAGTGGGTTCATGCTGCTCCTTACACGAGTAACTGATACTCAAAGAAGCAGGGATGGTGTTGCTGTTGTAAAACGTTCATAACGAAGTTGATTTTGAAAATTGATTTCAAGCTTGAGACCTCAGTGCATAGTCTCAATTCTGTCAATCCTGACAGCAACTTACACTGCTAGGATTTAAATTTGGCGCTAGAGCCTGTGACTGCCGCTAGCCAATGGCAAGAGAGCTGGGCTGAAACAATGGCCAATTACTTCACTGCTGTCACATGCTATAAGAGTGCTGTGGTGATGCTGTGCATCGTAAGTTAAATTGGAAGGGAACTGGTATGCTCTTGCTGGCCCACTGTTGTCTGTACAGAACATAGCGCTCTTTTATGACCATAAACTGGGCAATTGTCATAGCATGCCTTTTTAGCATTGTGTTGATCTACAGATGATTACATATAACTAGGAGTATATATCTTTTGTTAATTATGGCTGATTTTGATAATAGTCCAGGGCACAAAATATCACAAGTGCACTTCAAATCAGAATTTCAGTTTTCTTTTTAGTGTGGGAGCTTATATTATGATTTTAAGTCCCGTGGGATTCTGATGAAGATTTTATGCCACCTATTCAGAAATGATATTTATACCCTTAAGAACATAAAAAACCATGTTGGCACTTTGCCAACCTGTTAGATTCAAAATGGCCGCCAAAATTCCAACCATAATGATATTTTATGTTTCATAATGTGTCCGAAATGTTCGATTTAATAGATCTAAGAATCAAATTTTAACCTTTTGTCATCCAGGAACATTATTCATGCCTTTTACCTTAGACCTGAATATTATTAGACACGAAAATTTAAAATATTTGAAAAATTTTATCTATATTTTCCATGTTTCTTATAAATGTTTAGCGTTAAAATAGTTGATTTAAATTTGGCCTTTATTTTGGTTGTTACTGGCATCAATGAGGGTATGTAAGGCACTGTAATTATCGCAATTCAAGATAGCCACAATTTCCTCAAAATGGTTGCCCCACCGCCACTCCCCCCCACCCCCACAAGCCACTATGTCATTTTACATAAAGAACCAATAATCTCCAACTAACATTATCTAAGAGTGATATATCATACTCCAGCCATGTAACAACATTGTGTCATGATTTTCAATCTTGAAACTTAACACCAGTTGTTACCAACCAAATTTCAAGATGGCGGATATGCTAAAATATGCATGCATATAATCTATGTATCAAAACTTCTTGATATTTAACTATATCTGTCATTACCCTTTTAGTCTAGATCAATACGTTTTCCTCATCTGATCCAAGATCATGAGTTCAAATCATTGTTACCTATTATAGCTTACCCGTTGTTTGAAAGTATTTTGCTGGTCTGTATGGTTGTATTGGTGTGCTGACAGAATGATTCCCTGTATAGTAGCTAAAGTGGTGATCCAGGACTAATTCATGGTGCTGGCATGCTGATGGGTGGATCTGCATGAGCTAACTGCTTGGAGAAATAGTGTCCCAAGAGCTTTTAGATTCCTGGCTCTTGCTGAGTTTTCATTTATATTGAAAGACTGAACACATTCTGCCATAATCCAAGCACACTTATTTGCAAAGACTTTTTTGCACAATGACTGTAGCAAGGCCTCTAGATATTCTTGATTAACCCCATTAATTCTGGGGTTTAGTCCTCTAATTGCCCTAAAAGTGGCCAATTATATAGGAATTCATCTCCTTTCATGTCTTCAATTAACTTTTGTCCACAGAAAACAGTTTGAATAACAGTTATAGATGAGAGCTAAACAGAGATAACATGCCCCATGAATTTACAGCTTTTCAAAGCATGGAATAGGTGTTTAGTGCCCACCTCATAATAAGAAAATAGCGTTTAGATAAGAATTACCCTCGGCGCCCACAACGTTTTTTTCCCCAGTTCTGCATTTTTTTGTTGTTGAGACTTTGCAGGTGTCATAATATGGTGTAATTGCACCAAAAATTTGATGACGCTGTGATGAATTCTTCTTGAGATGTTATGGTAACATTGTCCACTTCTCTCTCTCTCTCTCTCTCTCTCTCTCTCTCTCTCTCTCTCTCTCTCTCTCTCTCTCTCTCTCTCTCTCTCTCTCTCAATATGTTAAAAGACTCTACATAGACCAATACTCTGAAACCTGTACTATTCCAAATTGCTTTGTTTGTAATGAGGATTCATAAAGTATATTTGTATGTAATTATGGTATCCTTGTCTCAGTCAGTTCAACTGTCCTAACACATATGTGGTGCTTTGTTCTGAAGCAAGGTATTTAATTTACCAAGTAAATTTATTAAGGTGGATCATGCGAGCGTGGATGCTTTCATCCTTACCTGGGTCATCCTGACTATCTGTTCTCTGTGGCAATAATGTACTATTTCTCCTATTTTTTGTTTTGCATTTGTTTATATATATATAAATTTCTGTCATTATAACCTAACAAATGAAATGTATTGAATTTATTGTTGAATAAAAGAATCTGAATCTGAATCTGAATCATGATCCGAGAGCGTCAAATAAATACTTCAAAAGTTTTATAACAAGTTTCAAAATAATGAGAGGAAGCTGGTTTTCAATAGGAACATAGTCATTTATAATGTGCATCTCCAATGAAAATAGCTTTTTTTAATATTTATTTTATTGACAACAGAAAATTATAATGTTCATAAATACACTGGGTTTTGTACATTATCTAAAATTGCCTTGATTTATTTCATGCTCTCAGTCAATGATTAAAAATTCAACCATAGAACTATACATACATTAATTTTCTTCTCTCCCCAAATCTATCACCATCAATTTTTTTCTATGAATATTCAATTTATCATTATTTTTAGCAATCCCTGACGAAAATTTTATGAAGCTGCGAGAGATCCTTGTTGAGATATTATGGTAACATTGTCTCCTTGTGCGCCACTCAGACGGCCTTGAAATAAATACTTGAAAGTTTCATACAAAGTTTACAAATACCAAGAGGATGCTAGTTTTTAATAGAAACCTGGTCCATCAGAAGATGCATCTTTGACAAAAGTTTGGTAAAGGTGCGATTAAAATTGTTTGAGATATCGCGGTAGCATCGTCAGGGTTGACGCCACTCAGACGGCCTTCAAATAAATACTTTAAAAGTTTCATAAAAAGTTAAGAAATAGTCATAGGAAGCCTTTTTTCGATAGGAACCTAGTCCTTCATAAGGTTCTTCTGTGACAAATGTTTAGTAATGCTTTGGTAAATATTTTTGGAGATAATATGGTAACATAGTTCCCTTGTGCGCCACTCAGACGGCTTTGAAATAAATTCTTAAAAAGTTTGATTAAATGTTTAAAAATAATAAGAGGATGCTAGTTTTCTATAGCAAACTGGTCCATTACAATTTGCATCTCCGATAAAAATTTGGTACAACTATGGAGCATATTTTTTGAAATATCAAGGTAACATTGACAAGACGGATGAACCGATGGACTGACGATGTCGGGGATGACAATACCCTCCAGCACTTTATGTGCCGAAAGTAAGAACATACCAACTCTATTAGCCTATTCTCAGCCAGAGTGGGTTAAACACCCAGATAACCACAAGAAAAATATCAAATCTGGGCAGTATCTGACAGAATGGAAACTTTTGTAGTCAGAATTTATGTGTTTAGAAAATGTAATTTACTAAATTTGGTTGTCAGGTTCCCCCCCTCAACCCAGTACATTCATCCCACCTAATAATACTGCTAGGTGCATCTCAGCTTATCCTACTAGCTGGTCATTGCCATATACAGCACATGTAGAACAGTTCACATATCACTTGTGTACTACAATTTGATCTTGGTGAACTTCTTGCCTGTGGTTCAACTGGCATAAATGATAGATTTTGGATGAAGTACCAAAAGTAGATCCAACATATTGATGACTCTGGAATTATGATGAACTGCTTTAATCTTCATTGTCCAACTGAACAAGCCAACTGCTATGGCAGACTGCCACTGTATATGGCAATCACCAGATACCGCCAGCTTCCACTGTGTAGGACAGTCACCAGCTGGACACCACGACTCACAATATGAGTGACAATGATGAAGATGAGAACGATGATAGTTAAAATAGCCATCAATCACACAAGTATGAACTTGGCAATGGAGTTGACGATGTCATTTAATGTAGCAATACACTTTAATGTGTCATAATGTTGTTTCAATGTTCACTCAAAATACGAGAGTGACAATGATGAAGATGAGAACGATGATAGTTATAATAGTAATCCTAATCACACAAATATGAACTGGGTAATGGAGGTGATGATGCCATTTATTGTAGCAATACACTTTAATGTGTCATACATAATATTGTTTCAATGTTAACTCACACTCTGAGAGTGACAATGATGGAGATGAGAATGATGATAGTTAAAATAATTATCCTAATCATACAAATATGAACTATATAATGGAGGTGATGATGCCATTTATTGTAGCAATACACTTGTTTCATAATACTTTTCCAATGTCAACTCACAACATGAGAGTGACAATGATGAAGGTGAGAATGATAATAATTTAAACTAGGTCCCCCAGTCACACAGGTATGAACTTGGTAAGGGAGGTGATGATGCCATTTATTGTAGTAATACACTGGTGTCATAATATTGTTTCAAAATAAAGTCATTTATCTCGGTTCGGTTTACACTCTTTTGATCCAATGATTTGATACTTTTAAGACAAATATGAGCCTTACTTGACTAAGATTCAATTTGAAGATAAAAATCCAACTTTATAGCCGGGAGTTATGAAAATAAATACCCAAATAAGGTGTTTTATACTGCAAGGACCTTTAAGGGACCTGTAATTGGACGAAAATTATAAAATTTGGCACCCATTTTGAAAAATGGGGGCCATTTTGAATCTAACAAGTTGGCAAAGTGCCATCATATTTTTTTCTGTTATTTCAGATGTACTTAACATTTCTGAGTAGGTTTTATAAAATCTTCATCAAAAGCCCAATGGACTCCATATGCCCCCACACTATTTCCCGATTTTATGCAAACTGTCATTGTACGGTCCTATATGCACATGAATGATGCATCTGTTCAAGCCATTTTACTGAAATCTATTTATCTATCTATCTATCTATCTATCTATCTATCTATCTATCTATCTATCTATCTATCTATCTATCTATCTATCTATCTATCTGTCTGTCTGTCTGTCTGTCTGTCTGTCTGTCTGTGTGTCTGTCTGTGTGTCTGTCTGTCTATCCATTACACTTAAAACTGTACTTTGTGTACTACTTTTTGGTCACCATGACCCAACGATTATCGAGTTTGGCGCATTACTTATAAACGTCTTGTTTTGCTTATTGGTACAGTGGTTTATAGACTTTAAAATTACATTTTCCTTTGGATAAAGCTTACTGCAAAAGATCGACAGAAGCCACCAAACTTGAAGTTGCTTTGTCCCTGAAGTAAAGGTACACACTGACCTGACCGACATCCATTTGACCGTATGTCATGGTCCCTGGGATTCTGACATAGTGCTGTTTTTTAGTCCACTTTGCATAGGTCGGATGCAATCAAATCTGTCCTGATGGGGTAGGTCACTCAATGCTTAGTGCGATAGTAAAAAGGACTGAAAATCATGAACACAAGTTACAAATGATGTACACTATGATTCATCTTTTCGGTGCTTGGTGACCTTAGGAAGCCAGATTAAGGGTGTGCCACAGTATCAGTTCCCACAGTGCAAAATAAACTATTTAACTATTCACCACAACTTTTAGCGAAACAAAACAGGACCACAGGCTATTTAACTGGTTCTTTGATAAAGAATGTAATGGCCTGTGCTCAGTTGACCATGTATGCACAGACTGAAGCAGTCTTGTGAATCTCAAAGTAATATCAATGTTACCTTTCTTTAAGACCACTGTTTGCAATATCACAGTCTTAAATTGACTCAAACACCTCTTGAGTCATCGTTATTTAAATCTTAAAGTGGCAGGATTCCCTATTACAAACATATGAGCCATTATGTCAGTTTCACGTTTCAAGTTCACTCACAGTTAAATACACCAATAAGGTACTTTCCTATAGGGGTTCAATGGGTCTAGGGAAAACCATTACCAACATTAATCCAGTATGTCGATATGATCTTTCATTCATTACTAAATCTGAAAAATCCCGGCCTTGACCTTCAAGAAAAAATACAGTTTAGATCATAAATAAGTAGAGCAGTGATTTCCCTGGATAAACATTTTTGTGATTTACATGCCCTTTCACTTGACCTAAGACCGACAACTGTCAAGGTTTTCCCTCATGCTAGCTACATTAAATGAAATGTTTTTTCTGTTTTCCGGGAAATTATAACACGTTTGTTCCGCAGGCAATCAAATGATATCAACTGAAACACATCTGAAATATCCTGTGCCGTGTCAGGGATCAGGCGTCTGATATGCTGGCAAGAAATTTTGAAAAAATAAAATTAGAAAAGATTGTCACTTACTGGTAGAATTGAGCGTTCATATGGAGACCCAAACATGTGCTCTCCAAGACGTTTAGTACTGGAGGTCATTCCGAGCCTTGGTCAATGAGGCTGACCCTTAAAATTATTGCATCTCGTTTGTTTATTATGGTGGATGATAATACAAGCGAAACAGTAATGTTCCCAAAAGCAAATTTGTTTGGCGACATTTACTGTTTCACTTGCTTAAAGCAAATTACTTGCTAAAACATAAAAATTCCTAATGTTTTTGTATTTGCTTTGAGACTAAATCATATTATAAAAGCACTCCAATTGGCTTTTTAAGGAAAATTTGACTAACGGTGAAAATGCTCGGTGACACCCGTTAGTAGATATAAAATTACTTGTTCTGGCAAAGTGTTGAGGAGGGACGTGGATACTGTGGATACTAATGACGTCACAGGGGTCAATCAACACTTGTCAATCGAAGTGACGCCACATGTGTCAATCAAAAGCGCCAGTCTAGCATGCGCAGAGCGACGTTAGGTATAGAACCTGAAGATGGTATGTCACCGGAAGTAGGTATAGCACCGGAAGGAGGTATAGCACCAAAAGTATTTATAGCCCCTGTAAGGCCAGAGTGTGCTAAAAAGGTTGTGTGCATATCTAGTTGTTCTCATATCTGCACGTCATGTAATAGTCACACAAGAATAAGCCTCCCTACATGTTTAAGATAACTTGCCCACTCCTTTCTCTGAGGTTTAGGTATTCTCTTTGGCAGTCGTGGGCCACTAGCAGCTGTGAGCCAATCTCTGGCAGCCGTGGATCACTCTATAAGCACGACAAACTTGTCCAATCTGCGGTATAAGGGCTTGGCGTGCCTCCACTTACATCTCATGAAACCGCACAAGTCAGAACGAATCTCGGAAGTATCATATGCTATACGCGATATATAGATCTATATATCACATGATAGATGTTCGATATACCATCCATATTGCTTGTCATTGCTCGATTTTTATTTATTTATTTATGTATGTATGTATGTATGTATGTATGTATCTATCTATCTATCTATCTATCTATCTATCTATCTATCTATCTATCTATCTATCTATCTATCTATCTATCTATTTCATCCCTGGGTCAACAGGCACAGGCCCAATGACAAACCCAGTAAAACCATATTTAGATATAAATACATAGAATATTATAGGTAAAAACACAATAAATACTAAAAATGTAAAGAGTGTCCAACTGTCAGAATTAACCGTAAAAGAAACTGGATACCTGTGTTTTAAAACTGACAGAGGTGAAGAAGATGTCCAAGGTAGGCAGAGCGCTAAAAGTTCTGAGTGCTCTTGGCATGAAGCTGATATTTCTGACATTGATTCGTGATCTAGGAATTAAAAGCAGAGGAGTCGTTCCAAAGTGTCTTTGAGGAACATAAAAGGGGATTTGAGCGAGTAGATACGAACAATTGTACTTAGCGGAGATTATACTCTGTAAAAAAGAAAGATCTAAAACCTTTCTCTGCTCACTTAACATGGGTAAATTAAACATTGTGCACGCTCGTTCGTATCCTATTTCCGGGTAATAAACTGAAGTTTTAAAACATAAATATCTTATAAAACTGTTCTAGATGTTCTCTATACGCTCAGACAAATATTGACATTCAGGAGACCACACAACAGAATAATACTGAAGTCTGCTCCTTACTAGTGATACGTAGAGAGATTTCAGGGCACTCACACAAGAAAAAGCACCGCATGATCTTTTTATCAGCCCGATCATTCTGAGAGACTTTGCACATACGGCCTCCACATGATTATTGAAATTCAGGTTCAATATGAGAGTGACACCAAGGTCCTTGTAGTCATGTATTCTCTCCAAACTTTGATCTTCAAGCATATAGTCAAACATTTTTCTGATTAGTGAAACATATGGCGTGACATTTACGGATGTTCAACAACAGTTTCCACAATACACACCACCTGTATACTCTCATCAAACCGTCCTGCAATAGAAAACAGTAATTCATACTAGTGACTTCACGAAAAAACTTTGAATCATCTGCATAAATACTAATCTGGCTGTGTTGTAGAACAGTAGGGAGGTCATTTACAAATATTACAAACATCAAAGGACCAAGAATGGATCCTTGTAGCACTCCTGAAGGCACATGAAAATGACGAGATGCCAAACCATTGACTGTAACACGTTGCTTCCTGTTTTGGAGGTAAGATTTAAAATGCTTGAGTAGGGTTCCGTGAAGACCATAAGCTTGGAGTTTGTGAAGCAAAAGGTGATGGTTTTTTGCATCAAAAGCTTTAGCACAGACAATATATATGCAGTCAACTTGCTTCTTTGAATCTATGGATTTCGACAAAACATCAACAAATGACACTAAATTAGTAGCCGTTGATCGCCCTCTAACAAACCCATGCTGAAATTCGCTGATATGACCTTTGACAACAAGGTATATCTGGTCGTGTATGATACGTTCAAGCACCTTGGAGAATAAAGGTAGAAGTGTAACAGGGCGGTAGTTGCTGACGTCATGTTTATCGCCAGCCTTCAAAATTGGTATTACATTGACTTGTTTGAACCTGTCGGGGAAAACCACTGTGCTGATGCATTTTTTAAATATAACAGTCAGTGGAACAGCAAGCTGTTCTGCACAGTTTTTCAAAATGATACCAGATATGTTGTCAGCACCTCACGCTTTGCGCTGATCCGTCTCTTTAAGTATTTTTACAACGGACTGAAGCTGAATATGAATTGTAGACAGTAGTGAATTGTTAATGGCTGGTATTGCTGGTAATTCTGCAGGGTTTATAAGATCTGCATTGATATATACATACTCAAAAAGGCACTAAAAAGTTCTGCTATGCCTTGCGAATCTGTAGCAGTTTTAGTCCCATGAGTTACTTGGCTCGGGATGTTTGCATATTTGTATTTGGCCTTCACGAATGACCAAAATCTTTTTGAATTCCCATTAACTGACTCTTCTACCCGTTGAATGTAGTCAGTGTATTTAAAGTCCCTGAAGCTCTTGAAAGCTTTCCTAATTTCCGAAAAGGCATACTTATCATCGGGATGACCTGGTTTCCTGCTTTTCCTCCTAGCTTTTTTTTTTCTTTCTCAAGAAAGATTAAGTCATGATCATACCACGCAGGGTATGTTTTGTTTTCGCAATTGCACTTTTGGAACACATTCCTTGATCACACAATATAAATACGAATAGAATTAATTAATACATTCATCAACGGAGTCGATGTACTGCATAGAGGACCAATGATATAGAAACAGCAGTTTGTTCATTTGTTCAAAATCAGCCTTTTTATAGTTGAAAACCGAGCGTTTCACATTGGTTGGAGTAACCAACCGTGGCACGTGTAAATCAAAAAATAGAACCTGCTGGTCAGACTGTACAGCTCGATCAGTCAAACATACTTTGTCTTCACTGAAATTAGACAAAACCAAAACCAAATCAAGTACATTGTTCCCACACGTAGGTTCAGTGTTATGTTGTTTGAGGCTAAACTCGTTTAATGAGCCACAAAAACGCTTGGATTTACGACAGTTTGTTGGACTGGGTGTTGTTGACCCGCCCTGCTCCCTGATCCAACTTAGATTTGACATGTTGAAATCACCTACAATTGAGATTACGTCTTTTTTCACTGCACTTGATACCAGCCTTCTGAAGCGAATCGCAGAAATCTTCTATACCATCGGAAATTGAATCAGGAGGTATATATATGCTGCAAACGAAAAGTTTTCTGTCACAAAGACAAATATCAACCCAATTGTTTTCTCTTGATGTTTCTACTTCATTGCAACGTCTTGATATAAGTTTATGTTTCACTGCAATGAAGACCCCCCCCCCCCAACTGTCTGGTTTGTAGATAATGTGTCCTCGCGATCACGGTGGTATATATTGTACAAGGACACATACACAATTTCTGTATCTAGTATTTCAGGCTTCAACCAAGACTCGGTAGTGGCATAAATGTCAAAAGAGCAATCACTCATAAAATGTTGCAAATCCTGGAGTTTACTGCAAGCGCTGAGACAGTTTTGGTAGTGCATGCTGATTGTGGATTTGCCCGGACCTGGATTTAACTCTATGCAGATATAGTCAATATGAAGATGTACAACTGAAAATCCACCTTGCTCTTTTTGCTAGAAGTTCTATGTATTGACCCAATGGTTGAGGGCGCTAATAGAGACAACACATTTGAACATTGGCTGTCAAGTGAAAAAAACAACTTTCCATTAGCTTAACCGGCAAAACTTCACTGCTCGGGACTTCTCTAGTGTCAGTAAAGTCTCGTATACAGGTTTGAAAAACGTTTCCGGCTTGCAAACTTGATAAAACAACGAATACCAGCAGAGTAACCTGCGCTCCTACCATTCATGGTGCAATCTTGGGGATCATCGAATTTGATTACACAGGGCCGTGGGTTGACAATCAGAGCATGGCATGTCTTCTCCCTCAGTCGACCAATTCTGGTCCACTACTGGTCAGTCTGTTTGGCTTAAATTGGGGCTCGCCACACATTGATGTACATGTGGTTCCCAACACAACCTTCCTGTAACAGTTTATCCGCAAATAAACATATAGATGTTTTTTCTACTTTCCTATCGCTGGGATCACAAAGCCAAACGAAAGACTTTCCTAAACATGTTAAACACATTGTCTTCTGATTCCCCCCCCCCCCCTGCTGACTACAAGCCGTGATTGTATTACCCATTTCAGTCGACAAGAGCCATAGTTGCAAACATATTTGACCAGACGTGCTTTGTTGTCCATCTACTACAGAAATAAATGCTCCGAGCCGATATTAGTACGCAAGTGGTCAGAGATCATTCGTCACTCGCTGCTTCTATATACGAAATGGTGTGGGAGATGCAAGATAGTCGAATACCTTTGCCATTTCCCTATTACATGCACATGGTATAGTGCCGAGTGACATAAACCTTGATGTTATCACAATATAAAGGAGAAAGACCGTCACCAGAAGGTCCGTTTAAAACACCCTCTTAAAGACCCCGCTCTTCAAGAGATCGCCATTATTAACATATAGGATTATGTTGATATTTGGCAGATCGCCCGTATTCTGGATTGGTGCATATTATTCATGGTTTTGCCTGTATACAGAATTACTATAGGGATGCCCACTTTGAAATTGTGACCTATAGAAAATGGTAGGTGCATATATCTCTTATTTTCTATGCACATTACATAATGTTTATTAGAATACGAGTTTGACTCGGGAATGCAAGATTTGATTATTTATTAAAATTTTGAAGTAAAATATTTCTTTGTAGAATTAAGGTATTATCTGTCGTTAAAATGGTGCGCACACACACACACACACACACACACACATATATATATATATATATATATATATATATATATATATATATATATATATATATATATATATATATACTTTCTTTTTCAGTTCAAAAGCCCTGGCCCTATGTGATCATTCCGGCTGTTGGTCTGGCACTCTTACTGATAGCCCTGGCGATCTACGTTGACGAAATCATATTCACCGTGAAACATGTTACCACAACGAGACGAAGAGTACGGGTTCTTGTTCTCACAGGCATGTACCCGGTAAGCTTTCATACGGTTTTTGCTCCCACACCCTGTATCCAATGACCTTCTTTCCTTCAATATCCTACCTCCTTAAAATAAATGACAATTATAGTACCTTGTCAATTAATAATGGTTGCCGCTTTCACATCGGTAGTGTAGAACCGCTGATCTGTTTGCCTACTGAAATGGCGACGTGCCTCTCCTCTTTAAGTTATAAGACGTCTGAAGTAAGTAAAATATCATGACCTGAAATCAAGCTGAAAAAGCGGTTTTGACTAAGATTACGTCGAAACCTTCAGCCAAATTGACAAGTCAAATTTTCAAAATTTAATGGGCAAGTGAACGTTTGATACTCAGACTGTAACATCAAGTTGGTTTGTTTCAAACGTTTGTCATAAATTTTACTAAGACAACCAGAATATGCCTAAAAAAAAAACATTCCTATAACTGTCCAATCACATCATTTTTCTCTGTATACTTATCATTCTACGTGCATTTTTCTGCTTCTCGAGCTTTGCATCATTTTACCACTTTGGTCAATGTTTTGCGTCTTTTCATCATGGTTCATAACTTTATATTTTGCTTGTTCGTTGATTTATTTGATATGCTGCACAAGGTTTGATTCTTTTATGCCATTTTTGACACATCACCAGCTTTCATGTCACCTCCAATATGGCGTCAAGTGTCACTTATGCCAAGAAGGATCCCAAGGGTCACGCAGTGGCCAGTTGGGAAAAAGACGATTATCATATCTTTTACCGGGAACAAATTAGGAGGATAAAATGCTCCCAGGAAGATCTTTGTGGGGTTTGTCACTGGCCCAAATAATATTAAAGTAGCCAAAGTGGATTTGAAGTACACTCTAAGAAAATGGACAAAAGCTATGACTCAGTCAGTCCCATTGTCTTCGTTGAAAATGATCTCTGCTGCTGGTCCTAGTACCAGCAGCGCGTATATAGACTTGTCAATTCTTTGGAATGGGCTAATGCCTGTACTTTAAGCTGGAATTGGCATGGTGGTGCGAAAAAAGGTTATGTGGTTGAGTTAGTCTCTGAAGCTAGGAATCTGTCCCATACCAGTGGTACTGTATGGGGCTTGGTATTTGATTATAGTAAGGAGCATCTTGTTCCATGTTTCCTTCCCTCAGGTGATAAGGCATTCTTGAGATCTTCTGATGGGACTCAGTGCTGTATCAGTTCCTTTGGGCCCAGACAGTTCTGATATGGTTTTGCAAGGAACTTTATATGGTAGGCCTATTCGTCAAACCACTGGACAACAATCCAAGTAGCCTGATTATTTTTCTGAGAATGTTAGATTTGTATGATGCCTCTCTCGGGCTTTGTTGCTGGACACAGTCAGCAAACAGGTACCACTAACTGTTTTGCAGATCAAATCTTCTTTACAAGATCAGTCAAGGGTTTTGCATAAGCAGTTCTGTCCAATTCTCTTGCCAGGATGGAGTAAACATAAAAAAGTTCTTAACCACGTTTTCCTCGTTTACGGTGTTTTTGACGATCTCGAAGGTCAAGAGTGCAGTCACAGTATCTCAGTGGTGATTCAGCCAATGATAGTGACAATAAGGACCAAGTGCCTTCACCAGGCAAGTTCACATTGCATATTGTTCGAGGTGAATGATATTAAAGGATGGAGGAGCAATCCCTTAGGTCAGGAGTGTGTTTTCTACATAGAGCACAGGTATCAGCTCATGATTTATGGCACTCTTTGGCAGGCAAGACAATACCTTCACCAGTATGTTTTCCATCATCCCCAGCTCAGATTTATCAGCCATGCAATGAGCCCTTCTCACACTTTGTCTTCACTCGTACCAAGAATACAGTCAGTTATTTGGAGAATTCTGGTAAGTAGATAATCAGGCTGCATCACCTTTGACAGAGCAACCAGCTAATAATGATGACAACCAGACCACTTTTCCTAATTGCAACAGATTTGGAGTCCTGGGATAGACCACCCACCCCAGTTCGTTTTGACTACCAATCCAAAGTAACAGGGTATTACAGATAGAGACATCGTTCTGCCATTACTCGGCCAACTGATTTCTGTGGCGGCTAATATGGGTTGGCATAGCAAATTGCATAAGACTCTATCTTCGGTACCTTCAGACCTGAAGGAATTGGCTCTAGATTAGC
This sequence comes from Hermodice carunculata, assembly GCA_964020975.1. Classification (NCBI taxonomy): domain Eukaryota; kingdom Metazoa; phylum Annelida; class Polychaeta; order Eunicida; family Amphinomidae; genus Hermodice; species Hermodice carunculata. Next base: position 43,978,188 of record OZ026615.1, on the reverse strand, counting down.
CTCTGAACTGAACCAGATCTCTGCATATGGAGTCTGAGCGTTTTCTTCAACAACATCATTTGAGGCCGACACTTACCCAGTTACCTCAGTGGGGGAGATGGTTCAACATATGTTGCATGATGTTAGGGCTTGTCTGAGGCTGAAGAAGAGGAAGATTAAGGGCTGTGACACAGAGCATCCTTTGGAATAGCTGGATGATGCAGCTACGGCACATAATATCAATTTTATAATTGACCTTTTTAGGATCCCAGGCTTGGGGGTGCCTAAACATTTACAAACTTCGTTACCCAAGCCTGTGTCTCATAGGTCTGATGGAAGAGAACAGTTAGTAATTCACTTGTCCCATCACATCGGGGAACAGACAGCAGTGATATATGAGTGGCTAAATCATTCGCATCAGGTGCTTCTTTGGATTAATCTATGACAGACTTGTTGCCTTAACTAAGAATCTGCCTACAATTTTTTAGAGTTTTGTCTTCTGCTTTGACTGTAAAACCCCACTGTGCTGAAAGAGTTTGCTTCACTATGGTTTAGAAAGAAGTCCTCATGAGATTCTTTTTTTACACATCAGATCCTAGTTAAGTTAATCATGGATGTTAGAATGGTTATGTTAGTTCCTTCAGGCTCTAACAGTTAGGCTTTACCTCAAAGGAAATTACTTTGCCATTAGGAAGACTGTCCGTACCTAGATCTGGACGAGCACAATGTATTTTATATTATGCCAACTTGAGCAGTCCAGAACCCTGTCACTGCACCACACCTTGGGAAATATGGCATACCTTGAAGTAAATACTATGTTCTTGCTGCAGTGGGAGTTTATTATTGTGTTTATGCTCAATCAGCATTTCAGATCTTGGCTTTATACTTTTCGTATTGACCAGACTGTTTTGGCATCAGTGGTGCAGGACCAAAGACAGTAATCTCAGCTTCATCTACACTGGGTTTTCTTACAAAGCTATCAATAGAAAAGGTTATCAAACTTCGTTCTCCCGGCTTTTACAGCCGCCTGTTTCTAGCTGAAAAAACAGAGATGGGGGACAGAGATCAGTATTATATATCTGTTCAATTTCCACACCACAAGTATACATTGAAGATGAAAAGTTTCGATTCTACAGCAGGGGCAGCAGCAGCAGCAGTTTGCCCTGGTGACTGGGTAACTTCAGTGGAAATGAAAGGCATGTATTGTCATATCCCAGTTGTGGAAACAAATGGGAAGTTTTTGTGGTTTATGATAAATAGGGATGTGGACCATTTTTTGAGTGCTCCTCTTTGGCCTGGTTTTGATACAACTGGTGTCTTTTCATTTAATAAGTATGATAGTGGACTATGTGCATCGTCATGGAATGCATATAGAAATTGATTTGGGTAATTGGCTAATATGTTCTCTTTCATGAGAGTCTTAACACCAATACACGAAACATTCTAGAAACAAGTCAGGAATTTGGCCTGATAGTCAACTCCCAGAAATCGAACTTCGGGACGACTCAAGAGTTTATGTTTCGTGACACATTGCCCCAAACAGTACCGTTCATAAGTACGGGACTGCTTTAACAGGCTTCAGACAGTATTACTAAGATTTTAGACAACAAAGAGCCTCCAGTGGAGGACTGGCAGAGTTTTAGCAGCACTCACAAGTCTTCGATTTTAAATTAACCATGGGAAGACTTCAACAGCAGAGGGTTCAGCATGCTTTTCCGGAAGCATGGGATCAAGTGTCAGAGGGAGCTCATATGGGCTAAGAGTCTGTATCAGGAATCTGTCCTAATGAATTATTGTCCCATCAATTGGCTGGAACTAAAGGTGTTTTCTATGTGAAAGGCGCCCTATTGTCCCATCCAAATCCAGGCAGTCATCATGGAATGATCACTTCATCCGCAAGTAATAGGTTTTTGTGGTATCTTTTGGCACCACTTTTATAGACCTTTTGGTAACAGGAGACAATGATAAGTTGCCAACTTTTGCCTCATTGATTCAGAACACACTGGTATGGGCGGTCACTGTCTGTCCCTAAGTTGGGACTAGATGTCGGCCTACATGTATCCTCCGACTCCTAAGATCCAGGTGTGTCAGAGATAATCAGTGCAGAGATAGAGGAAATGGTTTTCATCGCCCCATGCTGGGCCAGGAGAGCTTTGACCTTAGAAATAAGAGAGCCAAACATAAACTTTCCATTGCCAGGGTAGTCCACTCTGCTACGTCAACCAAGGTCTGGAATTTTTCATTGCCCTGTAGCAGTATTTCATCAAGCCTGGTGATCGTCGCAAAGGGCTTTCAAGATACTAGCTTCTGAGACAAGGTGGAAGCATAAGGCAAACTTCACTCCATTTGCTTAAAAATATATGATACTAAGTAGTCAAGGCTTTCAGCATAGTGTGCTGATTAGAAACCTGAAATGCACCCTTAGAAAACCCAGATATAGCAAACCTTAGTACCTGTTGCTATGGACCGGTTTCCCAGTGGGACAAACCTGAACCTTCTCTTACCTAATTACGGAACTTTACTTGTTGACATTACAGGGTATTTGTGCGTGCTGTCTGATGACCATCATGTTTCCACGGTCTTCGCCAATACTGGACCATGTCATTGCCGTGTAAGTGAACCAATACCTTACAATATATACATGTGTGTACCGGTGCCTGAATTGCTGTATAAGGGGACCACACAAGTACCTAGTACTGAGTATCAAATATACGTAAACATATTTTTTTTCAGTATTAGGGTGACCATACATGTATACATAGATATAATTGTATGTATGTATGTATGTATGTATGTATATATATATATATATATATATATATATATATATATATATATATATATATATATATATATATACATATATATATATACGCATACAGATGATTTAGATGGACCCGTATTTGGTCCTTTCAAGTCTGCGGTCTTCGTAAGTGTTATGTATGTATCGAACCCCTCTCCCCCCCCCCCATTGCTGAAGTATTTTATATATATTGTATTAAATCTATTAATATATGAAACAATTGATTCACTCTCTAATCTAATTTTCACTGCTGTATGTGCCGTTTTTCTTTCTATTCAATATTTACATCCGGCTTTTAGTGCTGGTACAAACATTTCGCTATCCTCCTGATCTGGTACAGAGACCACTGTCATGTATTTATGCATCAAAAATCATGAACAATTGTTTTATACGCATTTTCTCGAAGAAAATATTCACAACATTTTCATGAGGCAAACAGATTATACTTTTCCTTTGTGAATCTGTCTCTGCAGACAAAAATGTGTTTATAGAATGTATGTTGAAGTCTATCCATTCACAACTCCGTGTTCATTTACTTTAACAGAAACAGAATATCAAGAATAGATGTATTATGAAATTTCTCTCCAATATAACTTGTTTTTCAGTTATATATCAGTTTCGTTGTACCTGTTTGTGTCTTTAATCACCGAGTATTATGGCGGAACCGAAATGATGCTGAAAATTCTGGACAACAAGAAAGCAATGCTTCGCTCCCCGCCTTGCTGTTGGTGCTACTGTTTACCCGTTGTTTCTGTCAACTCGTGAGTAATGAGATAAAACATACCACACAACCTGCAAGAAGAAAAAAAGCCAGAATGTGTATTTAGCATACGCAAAATATCTTTAAAACCATAATTGAATATACAATCAAAGTCACCTTCTTTTTCTCTAGAGGAGCACGGAAAAGTCGGGCTGAATTCCATAAACCTCGAAATACGTTCACTGGAAATAACGTCGAAAATGATTATGAGGCAAACTGTTTATTCATTTAAGACTATATATCTCCCTTTCAGTTAAATTTTCACACATGTACTTGTTTACTTATTATAATCATTTATCTCATTACAATTTAATTATCAGTTTGTTACTCCTACGTATCGATTAAACATTTAACCACTGATTAATTCACTTTGAAATTAATTTCTGTTATATAATGATCAGTTTCTATTCAGATACTTTGTCAGTGATAACATTGTCAACAAGTTAACCACATTTACACTTTCTTCTGCCTACGTCCTCAAATTGATCATTTTCTAATAAACAACCTGCCAGCCAATGTTGATAATAATATTGATGACTGATTACCAGGCAACCGTTGCTAGTTTATCAGAATAGTAACACAAATATGAGTTGAACTTTAATATATCCATAAACCGGTGTTTGCATTTCGCTATTGAAAAGATGAGACTGTTTAGCATTGTCCATATTGGATATAGGATGTTCATATCTCTAACGCAAACGTGAAAGAAAAAAGCGTCTGGCATTGATTGTAAAATGGAATATAATATCGGACCATTTTCATTATTCACCTTATAAGTTTTGCTACTCGCACATAATGTGGTTTTAGTTTTAATCTATTTTCTTGTTCTTTCTTTTTGCTTGGGAGGGATAGTTTTTCTTGTTTGTCATTGTTGTTGTCTTTTCGGTTTTCCTTATTATTTTAGCTCGCTGACTTGTAAGTCACCAAAGCTATTGGGATCCGTTTACGTCCGTCGTTAGACTTTTTTTATATTTCCGACCTCTTCTCACTTGTGCTAAGTTTGCAAAGGACATGATGATGCAATATTTTTTTTAATCAATTTTTGATTTTATTTTTTTAAAAATGTTAATCTCAAGAACTGCTTGGCCAATTGCATTTATATAACATAAATGGGTAATGGGGGTTAGGTAGTACCTGTTTGGCCACCAGGTATCGCGGCACCTTTTTTCTATTTTTTTTTTATTAATTTTTGTGTGTTAAGGTTATTTTTGGCTTTTTCTCCAGAATGACTAACCAGAATTGGTTAAAAATTTATTTCACTTTATATTATAACGTTCGCGAAAATGATATGGGTATGTTAATTTTTGACGAAGTTATGGTAACTTAAACTTTGCGACCATCAGTAGGTGCTACCGCTGCATAGTAGATATGGCTATTGTATTTACATTTTCGATTTCTTCTCATAAAGCGGGGCTTAGAATATTTTGATTTTTCACATGGGTGTTCCCCAGGTGGACCTCTACCAAGTTTGCGAATGAGATGATGATGCCATTATTTTATTTTACTTCTTATGAAATTTTTAAAGAATTTTTTGAACAAAACAAAAAAATCAGGAACTAATTGTGCAATTGCATTGAAAACACACATAGGGTCATCTGGGGTCACCTAGTTCCTACTATAACAACCAGGTGGTCAAGCATTTTATTTTCTTATTTTGAATGATTTTTAGTGTGTTAAGGCTATTTTTAACTATGTGTTTTAATACTATGACAGCAGATTCCAGTCTAAAGAGCACAGGATCATCATGATCTGCTTAGTGTTTACGGTTTTCCTTTTTCGTTTATTACTAGTATTTTCTTTCTTGAGAGAAAAAATCGTGGATTGGTTCTACACATGGTAACAATATGTAAAAACACATGGTTATGTTTTTTTGTTATTGAATTATGAATTTTTGTATGTTAATGTTTGACTCCTTCCACTGGCACGACTGTCCATGTATTTAGGTATACAGACTACAGTACATGTGTTGCAATACTATGAAAACAGATTCCGGTCAGCAGACACAAGATCATCATGATCCTCTTGTTTACGTTTTTCCTTTTTCTTTCACTTCGACTTTTTTTCTCTCAACAGAAAAAATCTCACTCGTATGCGTGGATTGGTTCTCCAACTGGTAATAATACGACCAATACTTATGCTTGTTGCAACAATTCTCGTTTTGGACGGAATGTATGTACCAGGAGTAGTGAGTACATTAATTTTTTACTATAAGAGAAGAATGTCAAAATTGCACGACATTATCCGGTAAACACAGGGAACTATCAAGATATATATATATATATACATGCGTGTATGTGTGTGTGTGTGTGTGTGTGTGTGTGTGTGTGTAAAGGCAAAAAATTCACCGAACTAAACCTGGCTGAAGCAAATAATTATGATCAATTGTTTCCCTATTGTATACCAGGTGGTGGGAAAACGTTCCTAATCCAGGACATGGTGTTGTTCTGCACTCGTAACGTAGTAAGTTGTATAGGGGTTACTATGGCCGATTTTTCCCTAAACAAGATCATGACAAAATATTAATGTGCTCGGAATGTATAGACTCGTATGGCAAAATTTTAAAGACATACAATTTATTGCAATTTTTACATGTATTTCTTTGTACTGTTTACTTGAACATGCATTTTTTTTGGCATTATACTCGATGTTTGTGTACCAGATGCGCACGAACAAACATATGTATATATCTTGAGAACAATTATTCATTTTTGTAGCGTCGGTTTAAAATGATGCCATTCTGTTTACAATTATTACCCTGAAAATTAAAAGTAATAATTGTCTGTTCCGGAACAGTGCTACGGAAATAAAAAAACAGTTTTATTAGATGTATGTGTTGTGTTTAAAGATCAGCTGCCAAGGTACCATAAAATACATGGGTAATTTCAGACGAAACTCTGCTGAAGCCACCGGTACATGTTTTGACAGTAAAGAGATGCTGTCATGTTCCTTTATTTAGTCTTACCTTATAGTACGGGTGTTTTTAAAATAAAAATGGAAGTATTGAATTTCCGTAGTAAGAATGATCGTGATAGCCTTGAAACCTGAAACTCAAACGCATCATAAGCAAGAAATATGTGCTCATTTTTTTTTCAGTCCAGTCTGTTGCTGTTCATGTTTAAAAATAGGTAGCGTCATAATTAGTACCCCTTTCTGCTGAGAATAAGCCATAGCACTTGCCTATGTTTTGGGTGTCAGGTTAGAAACATATTAGTATACTTTATTGGAGACCTTACGTTTGCAATAGAAATTCATACTTTATATATTTCCAACAAAATGAATGACCCCCATTTTTCTAGGAGTTTTCGTCTTTACGTGACATGTGATAGCCAAAGAGATGTGATAAAAGGTGTCTGGTGACCCTGTAGAGTTGTAGTATTACCCATTGCTTGAAGTTTTTTGGGCTTATGCCATTGTAATTAAACATCATCTTCAATGATCTATTGACACTATCTCTTGATACTTTGACAGATGGACTTGAGAAGTGCATATCCATACCTAAGCATCATCAACATCATCAGTACCATCACTGGAGTCTATGGTATGGTATTGATATTCAGAATAACAGTTCCCGACCTAAAGGTATTTTTTCTTGGGGGCAAGTTTCTATGTCTCCAGCTCATCGTTATTCTTGTGACAGTCCAACCAAATATTCTTGGAATACTTGTCACTTTTCGGGTCATACGATGTCAACCACCTTTTAATTCTCAAAGACGATCAGACAGTAAGTATAAAATTTGAAACGATGCACAAACAGACAATTGCTTTAGGTTCCGCACAGCAAGCCATTAAACTGGAAGCATGAAACAGCGAATAAAGCCTTACCTCTAAAAGAATTTAAGTGACCAGTGACCCACCTAATATCGTATGTAATGGACATATCACACGTCATGTCACACATCTCAAAAACGTACTTTTTATTGCAATCGATTTGAACATTTAATCAGTGAAAAATACGATAAATTTATGTCGACCTGTATGGGATTCGAACCCACTACCTTCGGCATACTCGCCTAGCCAAATAATCGTATGTAATGGACATATCACACGTCATGTCACACATCTCAAAAACGTACTTTTTATTGCAATCGATTTGAACATTTAATCAGTGAAAAATGCGATAAATTTATGTCGACCTGTATGGGATTCGAACCCACTACCTTCGGCATACTCGCCTAGCCAAATAATCGTATTTAATGGACATATCACACGTCATGTCACACATCTCAAAAACGTACTTTTTATTGCAATCGATTTGAACATTTAATCAGTGAAAAATGCGATAAATTTATGTCGACCTGTATGGGATTCGAACCCACTACCTTCGGCATACTCGCCCAGCCAAATGTAAAGTCCAACACGCTGACCCCAGGCCATCGGGACAACCCCAAAAAAGGTTGACCAAGGACCCAGGGTGATGTTATAGCAGGTGTGGCTTGTACATCGACACGGTACGGCACTTCCACAGACCGACAATTTATGAAATACACCTCTAATATTTTTAATAGAAGTTTTCAGCGATTTTTAATAGAAAAATTTTTTTGATCTCTACATATGAGCTATAAAGCTTCAAAAATTATCTACGGAAAACGGCTGTTTTTGGAGACAAGTTTGGCCAGTGGTTGATATACTTTTTATTTAGAATTGTACAACACGAGACTGCGGAACAAGGAAGAAGCATTATATTTGTACTATTGCAGTTCCATATATGATTTGAAGAGCTCATTTCTTTAGTTCAAAAAATGTTAAAGCTGGGAAAATCAGTAACTCCATAATTTAATATTTGAATCCATATTTTGGAGCTTCATAAATCAATTTAAGAGTACCGTGATTACTATTTTATAGTCAATAATTCCAGTCAAACATTTGATATCAGTGATTCATTTATACAGTTAAAGATAATGTATGGAGCTTAAGATAATTTATGGAGATCCAAATGGTTACGAATCGTAGGAATCGTCATACTTGAGATTAGTAACTCAATTACGGAGATCAATCATTGATTGATTGAGCTCTATAAATGATTTAGGTAGGTCAAAAACTATTTTATAAGCTCAAAATGAAATGCAGAGCACAAAAATCAATCATGGGGCCGAATAATTGACGTCAATAATTGTTGGAGCTACATATAAGAATTATTGAGGTCAAAACTGAAACTACTGAACTCAAAAGTCCACAAGGTAATATTAAAACGGCTTGCCAAGGCATGGCGGGAAATGACGGAGAGGATTTGGAAAAACTGTTCAAAGGGCATCGCTTCCCACTTTAGATAGTGCTTTTTTATTTTATTTTCTTTAATTTTATATTATTTATTCATTTGAATTGGAGCTTTTTGAATGTATGGCTTTAATGATAGTGACCTTGTTTACATCAACGAGCAAAGGGTTGGTACTATGAAGTGCCTGAGCAGCAGTAAGCTTTCAGAACCTTGTTTTTTCCTGTTACATTTTTTAAAATTTCATATTTTACTATAAATATCTCATTCAAATTGTTTAATATGCATTCATAAACTACATTTAAATAATGCGGTTTTGTGGCAGAAAGAAGTGGAAGAAATACTCTTTCCATGGCAAGCACATTTTCTCAGTGAGTGTGCGTGCCTTGGTCGATAGAACTTCTAAAAATAGGGATTCTGTTTCAGTATAGCAGACTATGATTTTTTTGTGAGATGGTTCCCTTATCCTATAATTAGGTTGTATGAGGTCCGTACGTGAGAAGCACAAATAATATTTCGTTAAAAGAGTAACATGAATGATAGCTAGCGTAGTAAATACATCTAATATTTTGATCATGCAAGCTTCAATCCTCATGTATTTGACGCACAGTTTTGCGCGACAATTTTATAAAGATACTGCGTGGTAGGTTACTTGGATAAACCTGTGCAGATTAACATACTTTAATTTTTTAGGAGTAGGGGTTACATAAGATAACCAAAACAGCGTGAAGAAAATTGGGGATTGACACCACTTGAACTGAATGTACTTAATACATGCATTCATGTATGAACGTAAAAAAGGAAAGAAAAAACTTTGTGATGGCACTGCCATTGAATGTCGTGTTACCACTGCTGCCACTTGAATTGGGAAACAAAAATTGTGACACTGCTTTCATTTAATGTCATGATTCAAATTGCAGCAGGTTGGATTTTGTTTTTCGCTGGTATTCATATTTGCAGTGATCAACAACGTCTCATTGCATTGCCCTCTAAATTGAAAGAAAATCTTTATTTTGTTCATATTGCAGCTATATTTCATGTCGTGTTCTTCTTGGAGGCATTTCTGCTGACTGTTGTCAAACGATTTTTTTATCGGAGGAATTCATCTGCTGACTTAACTGTAGCAGAAATTAAGAACCTACAATCAGAGACAAACCAGAATGGCATGACAAATACCGATATTGTGTCCACGTATTTATGAAACGTCTGCAATGATAAATCTCTTTGCATCTCTTTTAAAAGATTTTCCAAATGAATTTGTACATATTTCAATTAGACAATGGGGATAGACCACATAGACAGGAACAAATGGTTTACATGTATTATGTGAGTTCGTGCCTAACGTGGACTTTTCAGAATCCAGTTCTGGCCACTAAAATCACACAAGGCCACTTCACGATACTTAACGAGTGGTAAAAAGGCTAGCAATTGGGTTATCAAACACACCAGTGGCAAGCATGCACGTTTGTACAGACAAAGATATTAAATGGGAACGTGACACAGTGAAGATATGTTCGAAATCATTGTGTTTTAGTGATATCCAGAGGTCAGCAATAGGGGATCAGCACAGCTCTCGCAAAATATCGCCCTACATATTTTATGTTCAGATATCAGCATATCCCCAGCGACCTTCTACCAAGTTTAGAATAGTCATGAGGTCACCATGCCGGTCTATCAAAGATATGAGACGTCAATCAGGATGGTAATATATCTTCAATATCCACAGATCAGCATACTTCTGATTAGAAGGTAATGTGTCACAGATCTCACAAAGAGTTGTCACAATATATTTTCATAATAAAATAGCATATCCTCATTGATCTTGAAGCAAGTTGATGATAGTCAAATTCGTACTGTATCTATTAAAGTAAATGAATGGGCTGTTGCTTGCCTGTCAGACGAAACGGCAATACATCCTCAACTATGCTCACATAAGCTGAGGATAGGCATGCTTGGGCGTAAGTTCGAGTCGACCTGATTCAGCAGTTTGAATGCTAGCATCATGTGCTCGTGTTTATAATAAAATATACTAGTAACATGCACTTTCTTTGCTTCAAAAAGCATATTATTGAAGGGTAAAAAAGTAAGGAGGGAAGGAAGAAAGAACGAAAAAGAGTGAAAAAACAAAGAAGCGGCTGGAACTCCTATAAAAACCTTGATTATGCTATTTTGTAAGAAGAATAGTACCAAAATTGGTGAATTTTTATCAGAAGTCTTTAAATGTGACCATATGTGTGTCGAAAGTACTCTCAGAAGAAAATTTTGTATTTTTGTGAAATTTGGCGAAACTTTGGTCAAATTGAAAACAAATTGCCAATTGCCCTTTTTAGGGAATTTGGGACAAAGTATTGGATCTTTCAGCATGACTTTCCCTGCCGGATGAGGTAGGCAGTTGTGGTCCTTTTGCTTCACAATTATGGGGGGGGATTCTTAGGTCAAATATAAACCACCCCTGTCTCTAAGAGATTAGGATGGCTTAGAAAACAAATTCTGCAGGACAGGTAGGGCGCACAGCACTAAAACTGTATCTCTGGACGAAAGTCATGGAGCTCCCAACTCTTCAGACCATGCCAGGAATGGCACCCAAGTAGGAAGAAAGAATATGGGAGTATGTGCACAGGAATTCATATCCGGATCCACAGGTACCAAGTGGAGGCACCATTTTGACCGTCAGATCTTCAGAACAATCGAGCGAGTACCCATCTTAATTGCGTCGGTCATTGTGGACCGGGGAAGTCTTGGCCATGGTGTTCAAGAGGTAATGTTACATAACTAACATATACCTCCAGATTGAAATTAAATCGAAAGATGACCTATCGATATTTATGTAACGCTTCAATTAAATCCGCATGTATGAAAAAGAGAATTGTCAGCTGCTGCTTTTGAATACAGAATACTTACAAAGTGTACGTAATGGTGGGAAATTCACTGGTTAAGTTACTGTTATTATACTAAAATGGAGGAAAGATCAAAAGTAATTTTAATTTGGCATAATGGCTAGTTCAGCAGCCCATTAAGCCTATGTGAATTGTTTTCAATCTCTTTCAAAATTGTGTAAATTACATTTTGGGAACTCTAAAAAGCATTTTGTGACAGATTGAGCGAAATGTGTATTGGTAGGATTTGATTACGAACTTTTACGTCAGAAAATGATCGTCACTTGTGCGGAAGGATGGTTATTGTTGCTCAGAATGGAGGCCCAGAGGAAGCAGGTCTCCCAAGAACAGACTCTTTTGGTTACAGGCCACAATTGTGATTGGCTGGTTGCGCATGCCAACCAAGATATAGTCCGTTATTGTGAAAATGCTATGTTTTCAGCATGCTGTAGCTTCCGTTTGAATAAAGTTAGATACGTCAGGTTTGCACTGCATCATAGAGTTGCTTCGTTGGTGGTCATATAGGTGCACTGTCTTCCAGGCCGAGTGGGAACTTTATGGTCGGGAAGCACAATGATATGATTCTGGCAAGAACGCAGTTCATACACTTGTATAAAGTTGACATCCAGGTGTTACAGATACAGATACAGATCTTTATTTAAACTCGGTGTTTCAACAGATACACTAGCTCACGAGCTATTATAACCGAGATAGTGTTAAAAAAGATAGATAAAAGCTACAGAACACAACTAAAATAGTTCATGAGTATCGACAAATATATACTAGCAGATTTGTATTTAACCTGGCTTGAATTTAAGTACATGGATAAATTGATGAAAAGGGACTTTCAAATGGCTTTAAAATTATCAAACAACGCAAGATATATTGATGACATTGCTTGTGTAAATGTACAAAATTTCAGTGAAATTGCTAAAGAAATTTACCCAAAAGATAGCCCTTTGGAGGGTAACAATTCAGATGGTTTCAGAGATGTGTTTTTGGACTTGGATATTCAGGTCACTAATGACCGGTTTTGTATTAAAGTCTATCACAAAATAGATGAGTTTAACTTTGAAGTAATTAATTATCCTTTCCCAGACAGTAATATTTCCGATACTATTGGATATAATACATTTTATTTACAATAAACTTGAGTCAAGAGGATTCAAAGGTGTACTTTTGATCAAATATTTCTACAAATTTTGCTGTAAATATCCCGAGATGGTTAGAAAGTTTGGCTTCAATAATTTTAGAGATTTTACAGGGGCTACAGGTAGCAAGAAGCGGCCTACGACAGTTACAAGCTTGCCTAATTGTACTTGATATCTGGTTAATATTTTCATTGCATTCTCTTGACATAAATACAAAATACTTTTCTGACTTGCCCTATAATTCTACTGTTAACATCCAAAGATTATTAGAAAGTTTGGCCGCAATAATCTACAGTTTTTAGACTTGTCTGTTTTGCTACTTAACTTTATCTTTTGGCATCTTTCTGTTTTAATATTCACTATCAGACATTTTAGGCTTATATGTTTTCTGTTAGGTAAACCTCCAGGGGCTACAGGTAGCAAGAAGCGGCCTACGACAGTTGCATGTTTGCCTAATTGTACTTAAAATCCTGTGAAGAAAAATTGTTTTGTTAGCATGTTTTTGGCATAAATGCTAATGACTTCCAAACTTTTCTGACATGCCTAAATGCACATTTACTCACTATTAAAAAATGACTCAAAATGGACAGTATTTTCTCAAGTGTCACAAACCTGACACATTAAGTTGACACATTGACTCAGGGTTGGCAGTTAAATAGAGCTTAATTGTTTGAGGAGTAGGTGTCATCATGGAGTTGGTTTACATCTCTGGTACAGGATGTACATTGTTGCAGTCCTTGTTAGGATTTTCCTTGGTTTGTACAGGTGGTCTAGCTGCAACTGTTTATTTAACAATCACTGGGACTGAATATAATGTCCCAGCTTGTTTCCGCTTCAGTCAAACATTGGCGGATAGTTTAACTAGGAAAAGCTGTCCAGCTAGAAAGGGTACATTTTGGTTCAGGGGTAAGTCAAATTGTTCTTATCTGAACCCGTACTATGAAAATTTGGTAATTATGGTTTGTTTGACAGGTATTCTTCTTTGATATGAAGCTCTGCATTTACAAGCAAAACTTCACATATTTAGCTAATTCATCAATTGCCACGTTCATATTTATTCATTATTATGTGGGTTGTCTTTGCTGGATATTTAGCTTAGGCAAGGAGCCGCTACTCAGAGAGACATGTACGGGTAAAAGGCTCCGAAACATGTTGAGTAGTTACCCGCTGAAGACCCTTTAATTTATTTGGGCTAATACAGCCTATGTCAAAATTTTACAGAGGAACGTGTGCAATGTGGACAATAGAACTTCTATGTATATAAGTTAGACAGGGACAGGTTAGCTTATGGAGAGTAAAGAGTTCTGACTGCGGAATAGGGTAATGACTACTAAGAAGTGGTTTTGGACAAAAAGACACAAATACAAATCAAATACAATAGATAAACTGGTCCGTCTAAACAATGGTACACTGTCACTGTAAAGGGTTTACTATTAAGAGCAGTTTGTGACATACATTCCCGATCTACAGTAGTTGCAGGTGCAGCTGCCTATTCCATGTTTTAATAAGTCTTTTAAAGATCGTGGGATTGGTTGCATTTTTGTCTGTTGTTTGAAGGTTATTCCAAATCTTAGTTCCTTGGTAAGTAAAGGAACGTAAGCCGGCTTTTGTCCATTTCGTAACTTAATATAGGTATTGTCTCCACCCGCCATCCCGCAGCCCTAGGTGTGAAATAACCTGGAGATGAAAGGTGGAGTCAAATTTTGCATAGCTTTGAAAACCTCGGTTGCCAATAGACGTAAACGCGAGAGTTCAAGGCTAGGCATATCTGCCTGGGCCCCAAGGCATTGTAGCCACTATCAAAGTCATTAAAAACAAAACGAAGAGCTCTCTCTTGCAGTTTTTCTAGTTTCAATACATTGCTCTTGCTGGTGAAGTGCCAGATAAGTGGGCAATAGTTTAGGTGACATAGAATAAAACTTTTGTATATGCACATTTTAGTGCTTTCATTCAGGTGACTAGAGAGACGCTTTAAGGCATTTAATTGTCTGCTAGCTTTTAGGCAGAGCTCAGAAATATGTTTTTCAAAGTTCAGCTTATTGTCAAGCCAAACACCGAGGAGTTTGACATGATGTTTGCATTTGATGTTGTGATTTTCCAGGTTGAAATAATCTATTTCGTGGGATCATTTCTGACGATCATGGCCTGGAACTTGTCAGTGTTTGCCTGCATTTGATTTATTTTAAACCAGTCAATAGCCAGGTTTGTTTCTTGGAGTATGATAGTGGTAATTTGGTCTAAATTTTTACCACTAGTACAAATTGTGTTGTCATCTGCAAATTTGACAAGTGACGCTTTGGAGATGGGAAAGTAACGGTCATTTAGGAAGATGTTAAATATCGCCGGTCCCAAAATGGAACCTTGAGGGACACCTTTTGTTAAAAATGCCCAATTGCTAAAGGTATTCCCCACTTGCACCTGTTGTTTATGGTTTCGCAAGTAGCTGACTAATAATTGTATGCTGTCATTAGTCAAGTCATAAGCATGGAGCTTGGCTGTTAAAAGGTCGTGAGGTACAAAGTCGAAAGCCTTGCTCAGATCCATGAGAATTGTACTAATAAATTCTCTTTTGTCCAGGGATTTTTTCCAATCCTCTACTAGTCTGAGTAAGGCAGATTGGTAGCTATAATGCAGCCTGAAAGCTGCTACAAATTCAGATAAAATTTGGTGAAGAAAGGGATTTAGTTCAGCGTTGTAAACTTTTTCAATTACTTTTGATACTGCAGTCAAGATGCTGATAGGTCTATAATTAGACCTATTTAGAGGGTCTTTCTTCTTGTAGGCAGGGTTTACGACACCAGGTTTACATGCTTGGGGAAAGGTACATTGCATTATAGAGCTGTTGATGATTTGTGAAACAGGTTTACTAATATGATTTATTGAAAGTTTGAGTAATTTGGTTGACATGGTGTCGTAACCTGTTGCCTTTTTCTGATCAAGTTAAGAGATAAGCTTACATATATCTTCTTGATTTACTTCTTTAAAGGCAAAAGGGGAGTAGTTGCCATGTTCTTTGATGTTTTGTACACTAGGATGGTCGTTGTACATTTCAATTGATTTTGATACAAAATCAGAGTTTAAGAAGTCAGCAAGGTCAGGGGAGGTGTTATTCCCTATGTTGGTAGCAGCGTTTATGTAGAAGTCATTTAAATCATTAGCTACTTCAGCAGGGGAGGAAACAAGATCATGGTTATGTAGTAATATGATCTCGTTGTCAGTGTGGCCTTTACAGCTAAGAAAGGGCTTTATTGTTTGCCAAAATTCATTTTGCTTGGGCCCGCTATCACATTTGTTGTGAAAGTAGTCATTCGTTGATTTGATCCTGATTTTAGTTTTTAGGTTCCTCTGCTGCCGATAGATTTCCCAGTTTGTTTTAGTTTGGAAATCATGGTGTCTATTTTTGAATCTGGCAGTATTCATAATGGACTTGCGATAGTATCGGTTCATGTATGGGGCTTCTTTAGCTCGTTTTGTTTTGGCTTTGAGTGGGGCATGCTCGTGTATGACTTCAAGAAACAGCCCTTCATAAATAAAATACTGGTCATTTACATCTTCGACACACTGAGATACCCAGAAAGGCGTGTACTCTAAGTCATGATCATATTTAGCTTGCTCAAAGTCTTTGTAGCTCCTGTATGTGATCCATTTTGGTCTCATTCTTGGCATATTTACTTTAAGAGCTGCATAAATAAGTTTGTGACAATGGCTGATACCAGTTTCTGGTGTGCCACTTTTGATAAAACAATGTTGTCTATTGGTGAGGAAAACATCAATAAGTGATTTTCTATTCTGCGTGAAACAAGTAGGCTCTGTGATAAGATTTTTCAAGTCAAAAGTATCACAAAGATCACGTAAAGGTTTTCCCTTTTGTTGATGTAGCAAATCTAGGTTTAAAGCACCACCTACTAAGGTGTGGCTATAGTCGGTACTGAGAATGTCAGTGATTTTATTCAAAGATTCAGCAAGTTTTTGTTTGGCATTTTGGGTGGTTTGTAAGCAAAAAGAAGCCACCATTTGACCTTCTTAATGGTGTATTCCACAGGGAGTATTTCCAGTTCATGATGTAAGGGTTGGATATCATTTCGTATTCTGGATGGTATATCTGACCTGACATAAACAATGAGACCACCTCCATACTGGTGTCTATCTAATCGGTACATTCTGCATTGTGGGATTTGGAATTGCATGTTAGGGAATGACGAGTCAATCTAAGTCTCTGAAACACATAAAATATCAAAGATGCTGAGATTCAAGATCTCATAGATGTAACCATATTTGTTACGTAGGCTGTTTATGTTTAGATGCCCTATAATAAAATTCTTGGGGTAATTTATCCGAATATCCTTCAAGGGTTTGTATTCAGATTCAGAGTTACTTTCTGTCGATGAACATGATAGTGTAGACAAGTTTAAAACAGAGTTTGTATCACTAAAAGATGAACCCATGCTTAGATGCGTTTGCATAAGGCAGTTGGTTCATAACACAGCCTGGACAAATCCAATCAAAGTCTTGCTGGTTTATTGTAAGATATTGGTATAGATCCGGGTTGAAGGCGCAGCATTTTATATGCACCCATTTGTCACAGTTGTCACATAATATAGCCCGATGGGTGATGGCCACAGGTTTTCCACATTGAACACAAGGGTTTTTGATAGGGTTCCCATTGTATGTGTGCAGGCTTTGGTTTCCAAGTAGAGGACACCTTATCCACAGAAATGCTAACTTGGGTGATGCCTGAGCCAGTTGATTTACAAATGCAAAACATGCACTTGGAGCTATAGTTTGATCCAACATATGGGTGGCATTGGGGGCCACTAAGGGGCCAAGGGTAATGTTTGTAAACACAGGGTTTGTGAAACTATAATACCTGTCCATGCTGGTAATCCCACCAAAGAATGTCTGCTGGGTCAAGTTTGACTGACCACACACAGGTGGAGTGCCAGACACATAATCACAGTTTTCACAGTTTTGGTCATTTAAGGTCTGCTGGTGTACTAGAACAATAGCTGTCAAAGCTAATAGGTATACCAGGGTAATGTCAGTACAATCCAATTTGTCGACCTTTGGATTTCTTGTCCTTTTTTAAAAGTTCACAGAATTAAAAGCTCCGATTTTGGCGCTTTGCTGCAACTTGTCTATCCCCATCATATCTCTGGTATATCACACATCCACTGGGGATTAAATGTTGTAGAATTTCTCCTTGCGATCAATAAAATTTTAGATTTTAGTGGGACACAGAAAAGTTGTGTCTTCCAAGGTAACGACCCTGTTTTACTCTTTACTTTACAGTATTGTACACGTGTTGTTTTGTATCATAGTTATCACCAATTAATGAGCTTCGAATTATATGCATTAGCGTATCGGTGCACACTAATTTTGGCAAAGTCTAGCAACTATGATATTATATGTTTGTTTTTTAACACTGACTATATTCAGTATACCCTAGTGTCTGACAGTCTGGGAGTGTAATAGAGTTATGCTGCTTATACCCAAAGAAGGGTTATCCTGCTCTTTAAAGGGCTGATGTATTAACACAACATTCAGTGTCTGTTGAATCACAAAGCGCAGTTGAAACAAAGACGAACTACTTGTCAATACTAACCATAAGTACTTATGTTTCCTTCGAAGTTGAACAAAACTCACTACCTTCTGATAATTTCGGCAAAGCAGGAAGTGGTCACCGTGTGTATCTCTCATGAACACATGCCACTATAATAGCACAAACACATGTTACATTGTTTAGTCTCTCATAAATCACATATATGTGTGTCTAGAAGCGTGTTTCATCATGATAATAATTGTGTTCTTTGTTTTTAATATAATTTTCTAGAAATGTAAGTCTTATTCCAGGAAGTAAGTACAGGTTGACAGAAATGTTACCCCATAATCCTATCTCTTTTGTGACAGATAGGAACAACACAAGTGTTTTCCCTGATCTGAAAGTATACATAAAGGTGTGGATTTATAATACTAATAAAAACAAATTGAAGCAACTTCCATTTTATTAATTACACCATAATAAAGCAGTGTTAGGCATGCAAGATTTAAGCAATGCCTGTGCCACATTCACCACCACATGTTTCCTTCAGTAAAACATGTCCATTGGGAGACATGTATTTTGATTTCTTAGCAAAATGCCTGATCTTGTCTTCAGGTAATTGTAACAACAATGTGTAATGATACAGGCGTATCGATTGATATACCAAGGGTGTTCTTACATACTCTTTTTACTTATTTCACAAAGATGACAATTACATCCGATACCATGCTCTATGTTTGTTTACAGAATATGGTTGTGATTTTTTGAACAGTTAAAAATGTCATAGTCCCTAGTTTCTGCAAGAGCTACACAATTTGCTCTGCTTGATAAAGAGCACTTTATTCTTGAGTGGTGCAAGCCAGATTTACATCAATGTCCCTCATTGCAACGTTCAAGTAATACTACACGTTTGTTCTCTGCACAGTATTAGTTAAACACTTACACATGAATCACCACTAACAATCCTTTCAGTTTCAAGATTTTGTTATATGCTTTGTGGGTCTAGGATCAATTCAAAACATATATATAGGCATAGACATAGCAGAGGTATAAACATAGAAAACACTTTATTCATTCTCGCTGTTACAAATGAAAATATTCATTAGTTAATAAGACCCAATTGTGATATTTTACAAACATGCAAGGATTGCAGATAATGACAGTGATGGGAGAAGAAAATAAAAAATAAAATAGATCAGCTAAAAATACATGTAAAAATGTCCGGGTGGTCAATGTAATGCAGGCCAAATAAAAGTCATTGCATGCATGGAAGAGTAAAACAATGTCAAAGTGCTCTGATGCATTCAGTTACATTTGAAGGTTGGCTGATCACGGTCGAGCGGAGGGGGCTGGGGCTTTATCTAGTGATAACTAACAATATTGACATCTACAGCTCGGTCCAGACCATAGGTATATACTTCTCCTGTATTGTCTTAATGTCATTTGAGATATCCTGCCAAATGTTAGCTGTCCTTGTTTGAAATTGTAAAGTCCATAAGGCGTCCTGGATTTTTTCTGTTGTTTCGTGAAAATGTTTGAATTTCGAAGGTTGTATTTTGTCTGTTTGACTGTATTAAGGGAATCAATGTATTCTAGCTGTGTCCCCATAGAATTGACCAGTCAGCCATGACATATTTGGCCTCCCATAGCGCTTCCAATAATCCTGGATCTTATAGAAAACTCCTGCTGTTGGAACTCTGTCACAAGTGTTCAGAAGTTCTGAAATATGTCCCGATATTGAAAAAAATATTTTTTTGTGTATATTTTACACCTGACAGAAACTTAAAAAGAAGCTTCGAATGCTTTCGGACGCCAAATGCTAGATTCAACATGTCTATTGATGGCAGGTATCTCGTGTGTATATGGTATATGACTTCCTTGTATGGGAGCATATTTGGATTACTTTAAAACATCAGCAATTAACATTTTTTGTGCAATTTGTAAAAGACATGATACCTTGTGATGATGTGTGTGTGAATTGGACACGATAACGTTTCATGCCCAGATAAATCCTTTCACTCGTAACCGGTCAAAATTGCCTAGTGATCGCATGTTATCTCTTGTAATATTTCTGACTGGTTTTGGCGAAATTTTTCATTAGCTGGTGGCCAAATGTCGTCTCTTCTAATGTTTTGGACTGGTTTCAACTTAACTATTCATGTGACTTGTTCATGGCCACAACTAATTTTAAATTTAAACTTGGCGAGATCAATTTATACTCATAACCTTTAAGGTGGTCCCTGTTAGCAAGAGAGCAGATTAAAATTTGTGCTTGGGCACTCAACAGAGATAAAACGGGTAAAAGTGAGACCACAAACACTTTGCCTACCATATAATTCCTGTCGATAAACCAAGAGGGAGAAATGTTGTAAAGAATGAAATCTGAATTGAGATCCATATTTTGAATGTCGTAAAACCATTTTGGCATTATAAATGGTCAAACTTTGAAATATTAGGAAATCTGTATACATATGCTTTTTCATAGCATATTATGCTCCATAAAATTGGAAGGATGCCGAAAAGATTGCCTCGGAAGCAGACCCAAGCTGCGTATTTTGTCCACTCTGCTGTGGTCTGCCCTTCGTTGACAAGGTCACTGTTTTTGGATAAGTGACAATATCTAATTGAATGATTATGGTTACTATGGCTTCAGAACACTAGGAACCAGAGGCGCCTACTGGTCTAGGCAATAATGATGAACTTCCTTGGTGTCTCTGTCTGGAGGAAAGTGTCACAGTATAGTTTTGCTTCCCTGCCTATAAATAGAATCCTGTCGAACAAGGATAGACCAAGTGTAGTAGCGCGGATCTTTGTCTGCCTTGCAGACAACCAAAAAGCAAGATATGATCATAAAAGTAGTCTTATGGAATTTCTCAAAAATAACATTCCAATGTTTTTTTGTGTCTGCAAGGCCAATTACCACAGTGACACTAGTGACTTTTCTTGATATTCCCAAGGCCCATAAATGTCTTTTTTTAAAAAACATTTTCCCCTTAAAGCAGCCAAAACTGACTGGTGGTCAGATGTTGGTTGCTTCAATGTTTTTCTTTTTTATTGTTATTATTATTTCAACAGTTTTGTGTATACATTCAAATCAGTAAAAAAACTTGTGTTGCTCATATATGTCACAAAGGAGATAGGATAATGGCGTGACATTTCTGTCAGCGGGTCCTCATTTTAATTTATTAAGATAAAGCAAAAAACCAAATACGTTTGTGCAACACAACACATTATTCAAATGGCACTTTTGGATGCATTAGAGCATATGGAGATGTTCAATTTATGTCATTTTTACCACATAATGTAATTTAAGAGTTACATCTTTTGTTTCGAAATATAATTATGTAGTTCCTTTGTAAATCATATGTGTTAATGTCTGTATAATATACTTTGGCCGCATTGGTCGATCTGTACCTTCTTCCTGAAACAAAATTTACATTTTTAGAAAATTATATTGAACACAAAAAAGTGAATCATTATCTTTATGACACACGCTTTTTCGACACACATATATGTGCTTTATGGGAGAATAAACAATTTAATTTGTATTTGTGCTAATATAATGGCACACATATAGGCAGTAGAATGACAATGCAAATGTTCTTGAGAGAAACACAAGGTGGACGCTCCCTCCTTTGCTAAACGGTTTTGTTCAACTTCGGAGGAAACATAAATAGTAATGATTATTATCGACAGGCAGTTTGTCTTTGTTCCAACTGTACACTGTGATACAACAGAAACTGAATATTGCGTTAATACATCGGCCTTTTAAATGGCAGGATAAGCCTTCTTTGGGTATAAGTGATAAAACTCATTATGCTCCCAGACTGTCAGAATCTGGCGCTTAATGAATATAGTCAGTATTGAAAAACCAACAAATAATATCACAAATGCTTGACTTTGTCAAAAATAGCACGACCGATATGTTCAAAAGGCGGAAAAACCCCATTTTTTTTTGCACACACACTATTATTTGGATAAACATTTAAGTTATTATTTGACCTATATTACGGATTTTGGATACAAAGCAAAGCAATGGCAGGTCATCTAAATTACAGCTAAATCATGTATTTGGAAACAGCAACCTGATTTTGACTCTAAATATATATATATAGGCCTATAACAAATCGGGCAAGTTGCAGCATGACGTTTTTTAATTTTAATACATTGGCTTATCTTCATGCACGAACTTCTTGTAACGCATACTGTTGCAGTGAATTAGAACGCTCATTTGAAAAACAAAAGATGTTTCGATCGTATTTGGCCAGTTCATTGATCCCCACAGATGTTCTGTGCGGATAGGCATTCTCTGTTCCGTTCTTGAAGAAGCGATCCCCTTTGTTTATGGAACAGCAGATTCACGAGCACCAGGGGCACATTAATGGATTGCAAGAAATGCTCTTATCCTATCTTGACAAATGAAACGTGTGACACAGGCACATCTGATAACTTTTTAGTAGGGGTGAAACTCATGCTGTGCCAGTCATGACATGAAATGTTTGGCAATGAGCACGCTGGCGAGGTGTACAACACTGTGACCAATTGTAAAATACGGACGCAACACCAAAATAATAACAAGACCTTGTCGTAATTTCTGTTCCATTGATACCGAAATGTCATATTCAACAGCAGCCCTCTGTCGATACTTTTTTTTAAAGAAGAATTCCAGTCTAATAATTAAGTAAATATTGTTTGTTTGTTGTTTGTTTTTGTTTGTTTTTGTTTGTTTGTTTTTTGTTTTTTGTTAAAAATTACTACAGATTTCGCATGGAATCTAAATATATATGATAACAATGCTAAGAAAAATTTACTGACTACATGTCCACAACGTGCTACAGCTTAGATTTAGAGTTTTATTGCATATGTGTGCCAATGAATTATTATTGAGATGAATTATGTAGCTGGTAAAGGAATGATTTGTAGGTCACTCATTAATATAAATCAAAGAACATATCACCACATTTCAAGATAACCAGGTACATTATCTTGGTTAATCTATTTGTTTGCTCAAATCATTGAATTGTAATTACGCCACACCTAATAATCCGATATGTGACCATTGGTAATTCTGTTGGCATGTTTCGATTTTCAAGTAACTACTACACAGCAAACAGATAGTTTATCTACTCATAACAATTAACGGTACAGAATCAATCATCTTTCGTAAGATTACCCTCAGAAAATCGCGCATGTATTGTAATTGCTATGGAGTAAAAACAGCATACTGAAATTAATTGCACATACTTATTGCAAAGAGTTCCTCTCGTTCGTCCTATATTGCAAATATAGTACAAAAGATAATACTGGACATCTACACAGAACGAAGTGTGTGAAAACTTCAATGGTAATAGTCACATAATTGATCCTTTCTGGTGATCAAGTTATTCCTTGATCTGCGATACTCCTGCAAGATTTACATTATGGTCCTTACAACAAATGGATATTTGGAACACCGTACAGTGATTGTAATATGTTTTAATAAATCTTGCAAATACTCTTAAACTTTTATCTGTTCAGAAAAATCCAAACTTGTGTGCCGTACCAAGGATGTTTTTTATGATAATGGTCTTACCTTGTGTGCATAGCAATATTTCCATACAGTCCCTTTTGGGATACATATATATATATATATATATATATATATATATATATATATATATATATATATATATATATATATATATATATATATATATATATATATATATATATATATTACGGGATGGGTACCATATAGTGTCTTGAAAATTTATGCTCATTCAAAACAATATTTGCATCTTAAATGGTTTGTTAAAAGATAATTTTAAAATGTGTCACATGGAAATAAAATGAGCAACCAGGTGGGCAAGGAGACCCCCATCCCCATCAGGTACAGATGCTATTCTACATGCTATCATAATAATGATGTAACAACAGCAACAGAGGTTTAAAAGATCATCGAACAACAAGATCAACAAAAAGCTATGATGGATAGGGTTCAAATGGCACATTAAACAAACACCCCAGGTGCAGCTGACAGGCATGCATTTAAAGTTTCCCTTTTACCCATGCTCCAAGGTAAAGCAGTTGACTATAAAAGCTTTGTTATATCAGGTGCAAGAGGAGGCACAGTACATATAAATGATAAGAACAAGGACTGTCAAGCAGAGGATGAAATTAGTGAATATGCACCTGTTGTGGCGTAATAAATCAAGTCCCCTTTTCCAAGATGCTACATCATTGCTTTTAGGAGTACTTTGAGAACGTTCATATAGTAACGCAAAAGAAATGAGCACACTCACACCTGCCTGTAGATCCTCTCCCAAACAACTGCGACATCTAAACTACACAAAAGTGGCCAGTTAAAAAGTCCGAAAAAAGCCAGCACAGAGGCTGGCATCTTCAGACACACTTCAAGTGTATTATAGTCCGGGTAATATAAAAAAAATCTTGCACATCATAGTACCGCTTACCCATTTGGCACATTTATAGGTGAAGGCATTTTCTTGAATTTTAATGCCGGAAACAACCCATAAACGGCAACAAACATTGTTAAATTGAGACGTTTCTATGGAAACTTTCAAAATTATGATAAAATGAAAAATCACTCATAAACCTTGTATTCTTGGGGTAAATGCCTAGGAATTTATTGCACTTGTAAGATACATTTAATTGCATAATGTAGTAATGCAAGAAATCGTTGTATTTCCTTTTTAACATATTTATTGATATTCATAAAGTGCAGCTCATGCCATTTCATTTCTAAGTGCAATTGGACAATTTGTTTATCGTTGAACAAACGGAAAGTAACAAAAGAAATACACCGTGTTTCATATGTCAAACATGATCATTGACCGTATATTTGTTTAAGCATAAGGAAGTGATAAATTAGAGAAAATATGGTTTGATGGAAACACGTAGAATACCTTATAAAATTACTCAAAAGAGTTCACTCACATTTTGGAGCAATCAGTGCTTTGCAACTGACACAAATGAATAATTAATTCATTCAGTTCAGTTTTGTTTTTGTCATCACAAAGAAATAGGGGCCAGTTTGATGTAATGGGAGTATTGTCTGTGACCTTCCTGCGAACACCAGGGCCCCTTTTTGCTCGAGTCTCTGCCTTAAGACTATGTTCTTTATATAAATCCCACACAATGTCAAGTCTTTGGCACCTTTACAGTTGGTTGTCTACATGGGGGATGAATTTATCCTTGATGTAAATGTCAAATGTTTTACAACTTATTGGTAATATTATATGGACTAATGCAGATCCATCAAGGATTTTGGCATCAACATATGGTGTTTCATTGCATTTTTCCTGGCAGTGGGCCATCAGACATTCAACTTGATCAGATTTTTTACCCTGGCGAAGCTTTCCGTTTTGTGATAAGGATTGGGGGGGGGGGGGGGGGGGGGCATGAAGCATTTTCATGTTTGAAAAAAAATCTGCCCTGTCACCATCCCTCCTTTGCGTGGAAATTACATTTCAGGAAACAGTTTTGCGTCTGACTATGTAAACTGACTGACTTCAGATTATCAATGGCATTCTTTCTTCCTGAAGATGGTTTTGGCTGAGGACTAAAAGTGTGGGAAGGTTGTTTCTGGAAATGGTATCTGTTATTGGTTTGTTTGAATGGGTGGAAATTCGCTCAGACATAAATACCAATAACTGAGATTTGCCCACTGCTCTGGCATCATGCAATGCTTTCATTACATTTTCATTCATAACGGCCTTGGTATCAAGAGCAAAAAGGTTGCCCAATTCTTCTACAAATGGGTTTCACTTTTCGTCTATTTGAGAAACCAAAGACTTGACATTGTGTTCGAAGTTACATGGTAAAGTTGGGCCCCTTTTCATGATGACCGGTGCATGTTTTGGCATGTGCAGATTTGGAGACAATTTCAAATTCTTGAACTAATCCATCTTGAAAAAGCCCTGATGCCCCACCATCACCTTTCACTTTGCCTTTTTCTTGTTCATGAACATGATCAAGGGAGATGTTAGAGAATTTGTGCATGCTATTCCGTACGGTGAAATGCCCATGTTTGAATTCCTCAATTAGTTTTGGGTGTGAATGCTCTAGCATCAATAGATCACGCAAGTGAACTGTGGACCACCTGGCATAGTTCACGTGATCGAAAGCAAAGAACAGAGGAACAGCATTCACCAATGCATGACAATACAGAACAAAATCAGCTTCACGAATTACACGTACAAACATAAGGGTATCTAAAACCAACCGCGGTGTCTCATTCCAATAGTGGAACTGGGGCTGTTGCTGGAACATCACAGTGATCCATTGCTCTCTGCTCAAGCATTCCTCCTTGTTTTGCAGCTTTTGGGCCTTATATACATCATAAGCACAGTGCTGTAGTACCCCAAGGGATGCCGCTGTTATTTCATGCAAGTAACGTTATCTTGTTACATGCGCCCCTTTCACAGCATCATCAGCTTTGTCAGAGGCAGTGATGCATGCTTCAACAAGTGCCGTGCTCCAACCAGAACCATCTAAACAATGCCCAAGCAATTTCATTAAATCAATTTCTATGTTAAGGCCTCCCATAAGAACAAAATATTTATCTTCACCGACATCATTAGGCCACTGCCATTGGCACTGTTTGAGTATGGCATACAATGGTTGATCAGCAGTGATGAAAGGCGTTTGTCCCGGGTTGAGGAACGCAATGACAATTCGTACCATATGCATTGCATGCAACACCATTGTTGAGGATAAGAGTTTTCTGGGAATAGTTGCTGTCCCATATATTCAGTGTAGCAGTTCGAAACCAAAGACTGCAGCATGTAAGGTGTCCACACTGCCCTGATTGAATGACTCACTCATTACGTTCAAAGTAAAAAGGATCAACAGCTATGAACCATGCTCAATTTATATTCCAAAATTAGGTTACCTTGCAAACAGGTCATTTTACACACATTTTGAAACAAAATATAGGATATGTTTTGGGTTTATTTAAACATGATATCAAACTGTTTTATACAGCCGATGACGATACCAATATGATATTGTTTCAATTTTTAACAACAAATGTAAGTGTAAATTGGTAAATTAAAAAAATTCTTTTTTATTGATAAATTGCAGTTTTGGTATAAACATTTGCAATCAATTTTAATGAATCATAAATCTATTTATTTACCTTTACTTTGAAACCTCATTTGTATTTCTACCATAAAATGCATGAAAGTTGTGAAAGCTTTTAAAATGTACTTTAACATTAGATTTTCATGATATTACCATGGAAACCTGTAATTTTAGGCATGCTTGTCACAAGATACAGGTTGTTTCCTCAACTAAAATAAAAGATAATATACTTGTCTATAATTGTGCTGATCGGGAAACGCGTATGACAATTTGTACTGTTTTTAGAATTAACAATATATGTGCAAATCAAGACCCCCCCCCAAAAAATGCATTTTTATTAAAATATTGCCTTTTACATTATTGAATTGTACAAAAAAAATGTATAAGAAATAAGAAAGTCCATTTACTCAGCTTTGACTTGATACCTCATGTGTCTTTCTACCATAAAATGCAACAAAGTTACGGCAAGTTTTTCATTTTTACTTCTGCAGTATAATTTCACGACATCAACTTGGAAACATGTAATTTTAGGCATGTTTGTCGCCAGGTACAGTTTGTTTCCTTCACTGAAATTGAAGAAAATATTCTTGTCTTTAATTGTACCAATTGGCTTAGCTGTACTCTAAAGCGCATGATTTGGCCAAAATATGGTCTATATGAGCTGGACTGTTAAGGTCGAGTCAGATTGAAGGCTCTCAAAACAAAGATAGCCACTTACAGTAGTACAAGCGACTTCATACCAGTTCAAAAGATTGGAAAAGGGATGTCAATGGAATCAAGTGGAAAAACTTGACAAGCTGTGTTGGTGTGTGTAGGATTATCCTTCGATATCTTGTGCTCTATGCCAAGTCACGTAAGAAATTCTTTTACAAGCTGTGTCCAGGTCTAAATTGGCAGTTTGCCCAAAATAGCGGCGACATACAACAAGGAGGAATTTATATGAATTGCAGTTGTCAAAACGACAGCTTTTGATGCGTTCATAAATCACATACACACGGCTTGGTAGCCACAGGTTATCCAAAGGCAGACAAAGAAAGCTGAAATGAAATTACTGCCAAAGGTTACAAACGGAATATAAAAATCAAAAAGATGCTAGCCCTAGAAGCTCCATGATGCCATGAGGTAGGTGAGAGCTCAAAGGAAAAAAGGTCATAGACAGTGAAATACAGAAATTAACAAGAATCCTAGCAGGATTATTGGAAATGCTGAGTCAATTGAAAAAGACTATTATGCAATGGCGGGTTTGATGCAAAGAATGTGAATGACACAAGTGGAGCATAGTCTCCCAATACGCACAATGACAAAAAAGGGTTCCCAACTTAAGCCTGCAGGCTTGCTTCCAGTGTGGTTCTCACTTACACATTCAGTGGGAATGGCAACAACTTCCTCGAGGGAGATTTGAACAGTTTCCCTGATGTAAGATGGAACAGCTTCTCTGAGGGAAGTCAGAAAACTACTAAGCCAGAAAGTTCAAACGTTACCCATTTTAATTTGGTTTCAATATTACCCTTCGGTTCGGACAAGCAAAATATATTGAATGAAAACATGACGAATTGGTTTGGCGACAATCTTTATTGAGTGTGTAAACAGCAGACACTCTGAGGTCTAGCACACTGCCGTTGCATAATTGGGAATTTGCATGCATGGCATACTACTACATATATGTGCAACGCGGGCAGTGTAGCTAGCCTGAGAGTGGCTCTGTGAATCTATGAATGATTGCCAATGAAACAAGAAAGCAGGAACCGCAGGCTGAGAGGGCGGGAGGGTGGGTAAGTTAAATTTAACTTGGCTGCAGTCAAGCAGCGATTGATGTTGGTAAAGAATTTAAGTCTTGAAGCTTATCATTCCCAGCGACCGATCCTTGCAGCGATGGCAGCAGACATAATAAGTTTACCCCTCGTTCCTATGCGACTTGTATGGTCAATTACCCCCACATTACACTTCCGTTAGGAGAAGCAAAATATATTGAATGAAAACATGAAGATTCGGCTTGGAAACAATCTTTAATGAGTATGTACAAACAGTACAACCTCTGAGGTCCAGCACAGTGTCATTGCATAACTGGGAATTTCCGTGTGTGGCATGCTGTCACATACATGTGCAACGGAGCGGCTGCAGCTAGCCTGAGACCGACTGTGTGAATCTGAGAACGGGTTGCCGATGGGTCGCCTAACCAATAGCGGTGGTAAGGGGGGGGGGGGGGGAAGAACGAGGTGCATAAGAGAAAAACCAGCCATGTGTTTACATAATAACATACAAATACCATTAAAGTTACTCTGAAGTTCCAAGGTTACGCGCCATGGTCTAAAATGCTTTATTGCGAGACAAACAATGTTGACTGGAAATGGTAAAATCATTTAAAGCTGATAAGAGCCAAATCTCACGTGCACATTTAAGTAGATAAGGGTCACGACCGCTGTCAGTATTGAGCACCTACATACACACAGGCAGCATTGTCACAAGATATGACCATATGAAGTCCCGAGCACTGTCGCTGCCACAACCTCATAAGTAGCAATTAAAAGGTCAAGCATTTCTAAATTTGTAATGCAATGTTGTTTCCAGTAAAATAAACTTGGGAATAACTATGTGGTAAATTTCCTTTCCACTGTGGCCACCTTTCCCGGTAAGGCAGGTGTTAAGTTCCAGTGAAATGTCGGTTCCTGCAACATGGGTTGGAGCCGTCATGTCGACATCATTATCATGATTCTGGGCGGGTATAAAGTTTGTGAACCAGGCAACGTCTTTTTGGAATTCATCGGTCAAACACACATGGCCAGAATCGGGTGCCGCTTGCAATATCTCCAGCATGCGGCTAACAAAAAGCCGGGCCGGACGCACACACTTAGAGACATATGGTGTAGTTTTCTCAGCCACAACTGCAGTCTTTTTAACATTTCCATTTGTTTAATAAATCAAGTATTTCCATGATTTTCTCTTTGGAAATGAGCAATGTTTATGAATCTGTATCACATGTTATGCCCATAACTTCAAGGCAGCTGGAACGAGCACACAACTTATTTTCTGCCTCTTGAAGCCCGAGTTCATGTAGTAAAGACTGAACTCGTAAAAATTTAGACATAGCACTGTGCGGTGAAGCCACAGAAACAATATCATCAACGTAATTGACAATGTTGATGCCTTCCTTGTATTAAATATATGCATTCGCATGTGTTGTAGATTGGCACTAAAAATTGCCATTTTGACTACCAAAGGGCACACATGTGTCTACATACAATGTATTTTCCCATGCCATGCCAAAATAAAGAATAGTGTAGTGGGCTAACCTTCAAATATTTGAAAACACCAGCTGAGTCAATTTTGAAAATATGCAACTCTTGCCTTGTGCGAGAATCAGCGAAACAAACGTGTCCACCTTGGGATACTGCTATGTGTGTGGTATGTCCATATTTGTGTTTCGAGGTATGCCGGACTTCACTGGATAATGAATTAGGAAGGGATAGATCCATAATAGCCCGACGTTAGTTAGCTACAATTCTACTTGGAACGGGTCACTAAAGGTGAACTATGTGTGAGCTCGAAGGGAGAGGCCTCAAAAGGCTCCAATAGGGCGTGATGAGCTAATTCAGTCTGTATGTAATATCCACATGTGAAGGATAAGCCCAGGCAGAGGCGTGATTATTGCCATTGTTCTGTGGCCATTGAGACGCACAAAAATTTAATGGCCAGACAAATTCGAAAAAGTCACACGTGTTGATCCCAGTAATCGTGAAGATAAGCTCGGCAAAGAGCAATGTGCATATTTTCATCAGGTCTTATTTTTTTCTGGCCAAGCCAGAGACAACTTAGAAGTTAATTTGGACTGCAAAAGGCCCGTGGTTTGACGGATCAGTGGAATTGTATGCCAATGTTCTGTGTGTGATCTGGTGTGGTAAGTTTTCAAGTGTTATGTACGGACGCCGGCTGGGCCTTTGTCATTTCTGTTTTCGAGGGTGGCAAAAGCAAAGACAGAACAAACTGGCGTGTTTTATTAGTCCCCCGCCCACTTGGTGGGGGACTATAGGTTTGCACCTCGTCCGTCCGTCCGTCCGTCCTTCCGTCCGTCCTTCCGTCCGTCCGTCCGAAGCTTCTCCGGGCCATATTTCCAACACCATAACACCCACAGCTACCAAATTTAATGTGTTTGTACTTCCTAGGATAGAGGTGTATGGTGTGCCAAAAGTAGGTCACTAGGTCAAATATCTGGGTCACAGAATACATATGTATGAAAAATCTTGTCCGGGCCATAACTTTTTTGTCCTTTTACTTAGAGTCATGAAATGTTACACAAATGTGAAACTTAGTCTAAGAAAGTGTCATAAAGCAAAACTAGGTCACTAGGTCAAATATTTTGGTCACCGATCGATATGTAAATATACAGAAACAAATTTTGTCCGGCACATATCTTCCCTATATTAATGCTACCTCTTCAATTTTTTTATGGTGGGTAGACCTTAGGTAGTAACTGTGCATAGGCATTGTTTTGTGTGGCTAATTACTTGCATTAATTAATTATTTAACAAAGTTCGTTAAGCAAGACAAATTTTGTCCGGGCCATATCTTCTAAACTATTAATGCTAGCCCTTTGATTTTTTTGTGGTGGATAGACCATAGGTAGTAGGTGTGCATAGGCATTGTTTTGTGTGGCTAATTACTTGCATTAATTAATTATTTAACAAAGTTCGTTAAGCAAGACAAATTTTGTCCGGGCCATATCTTCTAAACTATTAATGCTAGCCCTTTGAATTTTTTATGGTGTGTAGACCTTAGGTAGTAGGTGTGCATAGGCATTGTTTTCTGTGGCTAATTACTTCCATTAATTAATTAATTAACGAAGTTCATTAAGCAAGCTCAAGATACAATACAAATTTTGTCCGGGCCATATCTTCTAAATTATTGATGCCAGCCCTTTGATTTTTTTTATGGTGGGTAGACCTTAGAGGGGATATGGTAATGGGCACCATCCTTGTGTCCGTCCGTCCGTCAAATATTTGGGTCACAGTAATACATAAATGTACAGTATTTTCATGTCCTTACTTTAATTCTTAAAAAATTTTGATTTCTTGTTATAAAAGTTTACTGATAATGTATTGTGACCTAAAAGTGTGTCACCACGCAAAACTGGGTCACTAGGTCAAATATCTAGGTCACAGTGTAAACTCCATGTAAAACCTTGTCCATGCCATATTTCCCTTACTATAATACCTACAGCTACCAAATTTATTACTTTGATACTACCTGGGGAGTTGTTGTGTCACATGGTAAAAGTAGGTCACTAGGTCAAATATCTAGGTCACTGTGAAATCCATTCAAAATCTTGTCCGGGCCATAACTTTTTTGTCCTTTTACTTAGATTAATGAAATTTTACACAAATGTGAAGCTTAATCTAAGAATGTGCCATACTTTTTTTTTTTTTTCATCTAGGTCACACCCCTATATAGTAGTCCATTCAACCTCGTGGGCGACGAGCGGGGGACAATGTATTGCTCTGCAATACTCATTAACTTGTTCTACACCGTTTTGGGTGTTGTCTCGTTTTGTGAAAGTGGTTCCACAGCAGAATTAATCTTTTGACAGCGTGCACTTTCTGGATGCTTGTACTAATGCCCCATGGCTTTTAAGCAGTAAGCGCAGCAGCGATGAACAAAGCCTTGTGGGAAAGTACGGTCTTTTGATATGCTGCACTTGCCTTCTTGATACGAAAGACAAAATTTAACACCCGTTTTTGCTTTTTAAATTTGAGGGGTTTTTAGCGTATCGCCGTCTAAGTACCTGAATTTCAATTTCATCTGTCCACATTAGTCTGCCTCGCTCGAACCGTTGAAGCAAGATTGCATGAACATGTTTAACGTTCGGGCATGAGTATTCCGTGGCGTCCACCATAAGCTCACGCAGGTGAGAAATCATCAACTTTGACACGTGGTCCGATCTGGTTGCATCAATTTAGTAGCATATCCCAAGAAAACCTCCTGTAATGTAGCTCATCATACTTGGCAGGGCTCCTGAACTAACTCTATACACAGAAAAATGAGGCCAGTCAATTTCTTTCTGTACTAGAACGTTCGTTGCTCGTACACTACCTGATTTTTTGTTGATTCTCTGAGGAATGACGGCACATCAGCATCGAAATCATCCTCAAACAAGCTGATATCATGGAGGCGACGTTGCACTTGGGGTTGGATTGAGTCATCCCTGTGCATATCGCTGAGTGTGGCTTTCTATTGCTTCTCTTCTTAGTCCTGTACGGTACTTTTGTAGTCGCTAACGCTACTCACAGATGTTACATCTATTTGTTCCAAGCTGGCTACGCGAATGGACAAGTCATCTACGTTTGACTTGACTGACTGAACAGCGGATAATAACACTGCTAGCTGTATATATTCCGAGGTTTGAACCGTCTGCTGACAATTTCTATTTCTCCGTGCGGCATGCCTAGTGTTACATGCCATGCAAAGTTTGGCTGGACCCATGTTGTAGTTATAGAAGAGCAAATCGTGAGTCAGACCGAACTTGCCAGCAGACAAGCAGCGACGGATGCTGGTAAAGAATCTAAGTCTTAAACCTAATCATTCTCAGCGTTTGGTCCCTGCTGCGATGACAGCAGTTATAAGATTACCCCTCGTCCCAATGCCCCGTAAATAGCCCCGCTTGTGTGGTCAATTACCCCAAAAATTGAAAGAGAGAGAAAGAGAGAGAGAGAGAGAGACTAATTGTGATAGCCATTATAACTGTTTAAGGGGTTTCAGGTGACACTGAGGCAGAAGCTTATTATATATCATCAAATCAATTAATTGAGTAGTTCGGTTAGAAGTATATCCCAACTACATATGTTACATTGAAAGAGTTGGCAAATATTTTGGCCTTATAATTGGGGGAAAGAATTTGACCAGGGGCATAAGCAATAGTTGGTGTAAATGCTATAATGCCGTCTCAATTTATGTAAACAATTGCGACTTTCATGTATTTATGACAACTTTGGGGTTAGTTTCAACTATAACCACCAGTGGCGCCACCCTGACTGCATCTGCCATAAATTTGTGTCTGTATTTGCTTCTTTTAATGTGAAAGCTACGGAAGCCCCTTACTGCCAACCTCACTTCACTTTTCATGTGGTCATAACAACATTTTATCTGGTTCGGACGACGTTTTTATCTGGTCGTAACGACATTTTATGTGGTCATGGCGACATTTCATCTTGTTAGGACGACATTTTATGTGGTCATAACATTTCATGTGGTTCGGACGACATTTTATCCGGTCATAACATTTTATCCAGTCATATCCCACATTTTATCTGAGTAGGGCTACATTTTATGTCGTTAGAACAGCATTTCATGTGGTCATAACGATATTTTATCTGGTTTGGATGACATTTTAAGTGGTTATAAAGACATTTTATCTGATTCGGACGACATTGTATGTGGTCATAACGACATTTTATCAGGTTAGGACGACAGGATAATGATAAGGATTTAAGAGTTTAGGATGACAGGTCAATGATAATGGTTTATGAGTCATGATATTACTTCTATTGCGTTGGTAATAATCACACATTTAAATTTAAACTATTAAATTATAAAATTTAATAGTTAAAGAAAATTGACTAAACTCTCAAGTCAAAATAGCAATAAACTGTAAGCTAAATAATTGAAATACCTGTAGGTAAGTCAATATAACTGTCATAGAAGGATTGAAACATAGAGGTACCACAGTTATATTAATTGTGCTTTGTTTCAGACTGGATTGAAGTCTGTGCGTTGAAACCATTAACACAAATTATAGCCCAGGATACCTCTATATTGCCCCTTATTAATTCACGACAAAAATTCCTTCCATGGATATCTTGCCTGCCTTAGAAAGATTTTACTAATTCATATGATGTCATTTAAAATTGAAGATTAAGGTCATACAGCCTGTGAAAGCCAAAAAAGAAAAACGAAAAAACATGAAAATTTGCGACTTGTCAATCTCGTTTCTGAGGGATCTTAAAGACTACATAGTATCCAGAGTAGATATTGTGCACGAAGATTGGACGTATCCCAAGTACCAACGAGTAGAAAATAGAATCAGGACAAAGTTTGGTCAAGGTCATCAGCTATCCTCGACGGTCTTTGCACGCTTTGTGTGCGAAATGAGCAAAGGATTGCTGTCGACTCGGGCTTAAACTTGGTACTGAAGGAGTTAATATCGTCAAGATACATTTTTGACCTACTTATTTTTTAAGGGTCCGCCCCATATGGTCTCTGGAAATAAAGAAAATGCCATTTGGCAATCTTGTAAGCGATGGCTATCAAAAAGATTGCTTATAATCCAGAGTTGTTGTCGTGCATGGAGATTTGCCCAATGCTGAAGATGTCCATCTGATAATTCTTTCGTATCGGACCCTTTCTTTTAAAACATATCACCCTTTCTCTAGCCAATAACTTCATTATGGCTCAGTACTTTTCGATGCCGGAGGCTTTCACAGACAGCTTGTTTCCTAGAAAACGTTTTACTAATGCACAGAGAACAATGACACACGAAGTCTCAACTGCAGCCTACTTGGCTGGCGTCAAGCACAAAACGAAAAGGTCTGATTAAAACTTATTTGCTGGATATACTTTCTAATTTCGTGTTATGGACAATTCAATGCATTCATGAATATTTAGGCTTCCAATTGCAGACGATATGTGAAAAGAAATTGGGGGCAGGGAAGGTTACCCTCACAATTGCAGACCTGCAGTTTAAAAGAATGATTGGTCTTCAGTGTACGATTTTTGTCACCGAAGGTATGGCCACTCTTTGTAGATCACGGATATATGTATTGTTACGAATATATACATACATACATACATACATATACATACATACATACATACATACATATGTGTGTGTGTGTGTTTCTTGATAAGTATAAAATTAAGATAATACAAACAGACATGGTTTCTATGGTGAGCGACCTCAAAATGAATAAGCTTTAAACATTTTTGTGCTTGTCGTGTTCAAAATATCTTGGTGTTTGATACATGGGCATTTGATGTATATGTCTGTTGAGTAAATTGATTTTGACATGTGTCACCATTGCTGTTTTCTCTCTACCTGTGCAATATGGAAGGAAACTACCACAAAATTGACGCAGTTTATTGATCGGAAAAGCCTGTGCAAAGGGGAAATGGATAACTAAAAATAATAGGATAGGTGTGATCATGGAGCCAAGTAGCGAATTTTGAGTGTGTTTTGAAACTGAAAATCTTCTTGGTGACGTTCAAAATAACTTTTTTTTTCCTTTGTGTCAATGAACAGGTATTTAATATCTGATCAATATCATCACATTTTAAGAGCTGTACATTATTGACACTATTGGTAATATTTCATGGAAATACGTTAGGTTTTAGTTAATTTTAAAGGGTATTTATTAACGTTTCACTGTTTATTTTATATTATTTTAATAACACAAGCGTTTCTTTGTATCATTTGTCGCTCTGTGGCTCGGCATGTCAAGTGAATTTCTATTTCATTTTTGGAAAAACACAATAGAAACAAAATGTCGCAAAAAATGTTTCCCTAGCCAGATGAAAGTGTCACATTAGCCTGATAATTAGTTGTCAAAGGAAGAAAATATTTCGTTTTACCCACACACAATATCGTTATGACCAGATAAAAAGGGGTCAAAACTAGATAAAATATCGTCCCAACCAGACGAAATGAAATATTATTACCAGATATAAAGTGGCCAACACCAGATAAAATGCAGATATGACTACATAAAATGTCGTTTTGACCACATGAAATGTCGTTGTGACCTCATAAAATTTCGTTATGACCACATGAAAAGTCGTCCGAACCAGATAAAATATGACCATATAAAAAGTCGTTATGACCACATAAAAAGTCGTCCAAACCAGATAAAATGTCTTCAGGACCAGATAAAATGTCTTCATGACCAGATAAATGTCGTTATGTCCACATAAAATGTCGTCCGAACCAGATAAAAGTCGCCATACCCAGATAAATTGTCCTTATGACAACATAAAAAGTCCTACAAACCACATAAAATGTCGCCCTAACCAGATAAAAATGCTGTTATGACCACATTACATGTCTTTATGACCTCATTAAATGTCGTGGTGACCGCCTAAAACGCCGTCCGAACCAAACAAAATGTGTTTATGACCACTTAAAAAGTCGTACGAACCTGATAAATGTCGTAATGACCATATATGTCGTTATGCCCACATAGAGTATGGTCCAAACCAGATAAAATGTCTTTAAGACCAGAAAAAATGTCGTCCTAACCGGAAAAATGTCGTTATGACCACATAAAGTGTCGTCCGAACCAGATACAATGTCGCTATGACCACATGAAGTGTCGTCCTTACCAATCTAAATGTCGTTATGACCAGACAAAAAGTCGTCCGAACTAGATAAAATATCGTTATGACCACACAAAATGTTGTTATGACCAGATCAAATATCGTTCGAATCAGATGAATATCTTTATGATCAGATAAAATGTCATGACCACATAAAATGTCGTCCAAACCAGATAAACTGTCGCTGTACCACATTAAAAGTGAAGTGAGGTTGAGAACAATGGGCTTCCGTAGAAGCTCATTGGCGTCAATCTAAATTCTGCGTTTTTTTTCTTGTTATAACCACATACATTTTTTCTGGTTATAATAAGAAAAAACTTGTTTCAATTGTTTTCTTGTAATGACATGGAAACTTGATATTTCAACTTTTTTCTTGTTATAACACGAGAAAATCTTGTTATTTAATCTTTTCTCTTCTTGCGACAAAAATCTTATAATTTCATCTTTTCACTTGTTATAACAATAAAAAAAATCTTGTTATTTCAACTTTTACTCTTGTTATAGCGTGAAAAAATCTTGAAAATTTAACTTTCGTTTTGTTATAACAAAAAATTGATGAAGGAGGTGATTATAAGATTGACTGGCAACGCTGTATATAAAAAACACATAAAATCTAACCAATGTACCTTTCCAAGTCAGGTAAGCTTATTGCCAAATTTGAGCAATATACGTAGAGGCATTCTGTAAATATCGCGGTAACGAGAATCTGCACATCCAAACGGACTTCTGCATGGTCTTCCGCACGGACGGACGGACAGACAACCTGAAAACAGAAAAGGTCCCCCCCCCAATGGGTTGGACCCTTAAAAATCAATATTGTCCTCTTTAAAAAATGATAAGCAAGTACAAAGTAACGAACGTCCTTTTTCTCTTTTTTATAATGTTTCTTAAATTTTTGAAAGGCTGACTCAATGATTAACCCATTTCAGTATTATTTATGAAAAAACTTTAAGTTCAATTTGGTGACTGCAAGATTTATTGTAAAAGAAACCAAAATGTACCAGTTTAGTGAAGTTTTGCATGTTCCTTCTTTCATAACCAATTGTAATGGCCTTGATCCTGCACACTTTTAACTAACGTCTATGCCTTTTTGACAGTATTTACTTTATTTTATACATACAGAATTTCAGAAATCTTTTCTCTAAAAGATATTACTCGGGATAACTGCTGAGTAATATGCTTCACGTGACTTATTTGCACATTTTAACAGTTGACGTCCAATATCCTAATTCATAAAAAATCATTTTGTTTAATTTGTCGATCATTATGTTGCAACTGACATTGCCTGTTAAAAAGTAATAGCATTATCTTTCTGACTACCGAAGATACATTTCAACAGGAACCGAAAATAAGCCATGTTGCTCTTTTTTTTTTTTAACATTTTTTGGCTTTTAAAGTGAAAAAATGATCTTGACCAGCAGTTTCTCATGGCTCCAATATGGTCTACCACTCTGTACTATTTTTAAACCTGGTTCGAAAAGTGGAACTTTTTTCCCCACATAATTAAGCAACTTTCCTGCATCTAGACTCTGGGACCATCTGAGGGCACCAAACTTTACAATGCTTTTTTGATTGGTGTATTTCTCAGGAACTCAAAACAGCATGATGGACTTTTCGGCGGCACAGCTTTTAGTCAGTATACGCAATTTAAGAGATGTATGTTATTTTGCATAAAAGGTGAAAAAATTTCTGCATACGGATTCGTTTGATGAGTATACATGTCACAAGGCAAAAGGTGGCAAGTTTTGAATCACAGTTTGTTAATTGAAATGGAAACTTGAGGAAATAGAAGTGCTTCTCAATTTTAATAAATGTGCAAAGACTGCTAATCATTGCTAATCAATTTATATTTATAATGGTGAAAGTGCTAAACATTTAGAATAAGGCAACTTGAACAGGTCAATATATGCCTCATCCAAACAACTGCTAATCAACTTTGAGGAACTTTCATACGCTGCTAAACAATGCTAATCAATATTTATTCATGGTAACGAAAGTGCCAATCAATAAGACAGTCACTATATGTCTAATTTACAAAACACATATTAGCATATGACAATAGATGCCACCTTTTCACCAAATTGAATTGTAAATTCGAACATACTAAATCAATTAGAAGCAGGTTGTGGAAATGAATGTAGATTACTCTTGATTGTAAATATTACAAAACCAAAATATTATGTACAGTAGCTGTAGTTCAGTGTATGGACATGGCATCAGAATAAAACGACAAATAACATTGGTCAATGTTGAACCAATTTATGCAACCCTTTAGAAACAGCAGACAAGGATTTTTTGCAATGGTAGCTAGGAATGAAAACAGAAGAAACATAGACTTCCCTACATACAATAGATTTCAAGTATTTCAACCTAGACATGACGCAGACCTATTAGACAGACAAAACAAAGGCCAGAGATATGAACTAGGCCTAAATGTAGAAAAGGAAGAAGAGTTTTTTTTTTAGAAAGAGGACCACGCCCAAATACACGATGGCGCCCTCTACAAGAGCAAAAAGGCTACACAGCTACCAAAAAGAGCAAAGATACAACAGATGGAGAGAAAGAGCGCAACAATAGCCCCAACAGCAGGATCCAAGAAGATATTAACTTCAAATACATCTATTGTTAAAATTATAAACTTATGAAGCAAACAATTGCCATAAGGACAAGAAAAGTTGCGTAAAAAGGGATTGAAATTCACACCGACACCAAGAAAAGACACAGAAGAACCAGTGTGTGATATTTTAAAATTTTGTCGTACATTACGTCTGAAAGAATTTTTCCACAATACAGACAAGGAATGGGATAAATCAGTGGTCAAAGGAAAAAGTTCTTTCACCTCCCCTAAAAGTCAAAATGAGACATTAGAAAAATGTATTGACATACTGAGAGAAATTGCGCACTTTCGCCACAAAGTACCTTCACCCACCAACAAATATATTTTAGCTAAAGCGGAGCTACAA
Organism: Hermodice carunculata; assembly: GCA_964020975.1. Taxonomy (NCBI): domain Eukaryota; kingdom Metazoa; phylum Annelida; class Polychaeta; order Eunicida; family Amphinomidae; genus Hermodice; species Hermodice carunculata. The sequence goes on along the minus strand of OZ026615.1, from coordinate 43,937,465 downwards.
GCTATGAATGAATTGCAAACTGACAATTCTATTTTAATTAAGGAAGCAGACAAGGGTAGAGCAGTTGTCATTATGGACACCGATTATTATGTTGAAAAGACAAAATCATTACTTAATGATGAACAATTTCATGAGCGATGCGAACCAGACGGAGAAAATAAAGTGAGTGATAAATTAAGAACATTTATTGACAAAAATCGTAACATCTTTACAACGAAAGAAAGAAATTACCTGGATGCTTTGCAGTCAAGAACAAGTAATTTATACGGCTTACCGAAAGTTCATAAGTCTGATATTATCAAAAAAAGCTATAAATAAACAAGATGGTATATATGTACGTATTATTCAACCTACAGATTTAAAATTCCGGCCAATCGTCGCAGGACCTGTATGCAATACGAGTAGGCTTAGTGAACTCATAAACGAAATTTTAAAACCGCACTAATTACATGTCGACAGCTACGTGCGTGACAATATCGACTTCATCAATAAAATATCACGAGAGCAAGTCAAGGATCGGTATTTAGTCAGTTTTGATGTGATTAATTTATAAAGTAACATACCTCATGAGTTAGGAAAGCGTGCGATTGAATACTGGCTAAACAGATCTCCTGACACAAAAAAATCAACGTTTCACAAGAGAACTTATTGTGGAAGGTCTTTCAGTAATATTAGAAAATAATGTGGTCAGATTTGATGGAGAATACTACATACAGAAAAAAGGGTGGGCAATAGAAAATAAATGTGCACCAACTTATGCAACGCTTAGTCTTGGATATCTAGAAATTTTATTATACGAAAAACTTAGAAATACATCAGAATCCTTGGCCATGTTTTTTAAAAGGATCTGGAATCGATAAATCTAGATGACTATTCTATAATGTGGACAAAGTCGCTGTCAGATTTACACGATTTTCACCAACTTTTAAATCAGCTTGAACCAAGTATTCAATGTGAAATCAAATATAGTCAATGTGAATTAGAATTTTTAGACTTGAAAGTTCTTCCAAATGATGTAAAGATTTGATTGGATACATACTACAAGGATACAGATACTCATCAGTATGTGCCATTCAATTGATGTCACCCACGGCACACTAAGACAAATATCCTATAATGAAGCAAGAAGGATCTGTACAATTGTAGAAAATACAAATAGAAAAGCACTGGGAAATTTTCTAAAGGCAAGGCACTACCCAGATTCACTCATTTCAATGGGTATTCAGCGAGCTTTAAGTGTAACACAAGAATCATTGAGAAAGGACCGCAAAAATCACAACGGGGACGAGAAAAATCTGGTCATGATCACAGATACAATCCTAACAATCCAGTGATAATACCACAAATACGTAAAAATCTTAAAATCTTGGAAATGGGTCCCTCACTTGGAGAAATATTTAAAAATTTGAATTTTATTTCAAGCCAAAGACAGCCACATAATTTAAAACAATTTCTTACGAGAGCAAACTTTGAATCAAGGGACAGGCAAGGCTGGAGCAAAAAATGAGGTCTTCCTCGTTGTAAGAATTGTATAAACATGGTAGTTACTTACACAATTTCGCTGGACACAACAGGAAAGCTACCAAACTTTCAAATTAGAACAGAAATGGACTGTTTGAGTAAGCATTTGATTTATGCGATTGTCTGCAGAGGATGCAGTGAGGTAAACATAGGATCTACAGGCAACGAACTACACAGGCGCATGACTGTACACAGACAGCAAATAAGGGTGCCCGAGACACGGCAAATCCAGCTCAGTGAACATTTAAAAAGTTGTTCTAATCTTGTGCCTAAATCCTTTGTATGTCCCATATATCATATGTCAAATGATTCTGCCATAGAAAGAGAGCAAAAAGAATTCATAATCCAATGTAAATACAAGCCTAGACTGAATAGTGTAATTTACTAATTATTATAGTAATCTGGGACAAATTAGGCATATTTTCATTACGAGACGTTTCTTATTAATTGATATGGTAATGACGTCATATAATACGCCTAAATCAGTAAGGTAATAAATGAACGTCATAATATGCTTCTGTGCTAATAGATTTCACTATAACAAGATAACGTCAAGATTATGCTGGACTGAAAATTATTTCAACATCTATGCGTTATGGAGCTTGACAATGCATTAAAATGCTGAAACCGGTTGGGTCTGAAACGCAAAAAATGTTGTTTTTTTTTGCTTTTATATATGCATATATATATATATATATATATATATATATATATATATATATATATATATATATATATATATATATATACATATATATATATATATATATATATACTTATATATAATTCATATATGGGTCACCATACATAATAGAGGACCGGTAAGAATAGAAATAAATGCCGTGGATAACTGTGCTTAAAACGGATTTCGTCTCCTTTCATATAATTTTATATAACAAAAATCCTAAATGTACCCACCCACAAGTGTGTGACCTTCAGAATAATGTCAAGGTCACCAAAATTGAGTCATCACGATGCAGTATATAATCACTCCAAGTAGCAAGTTAAAGCAAAGTGTGATTATACATGCATATGTGCCTTACAATGGAGGAACAATCTCCGCGGGCGTACCGGTTAGATCCTGCACAAGGATGTGACCTTGAAAATAGGGTCAAGGTAAAAAAAATCCAGGGATCAAAGGATGACCAAGAGGCATGTTTGCACCATTTTTCAAGAGAATTGGACCATGTATTCATGAGGTATTGAGATTGCAGAAATGTAATACTTGATCTACAAGCTGAGTGCAGCAACCCCCCCCCCTAAAAAATCCAATCAATGTGGGTATAATAATGGCTTTTTTCTTACCCGTGTGGATTCATTTTGTATTTATAGGTCGTATGAAGTTCATTGGTCCAGCTGTTAACTGGATACAAACATAATATGTATATTTCAAGTATAATTATAATTTAGTGGCTAACTATAACAAAACAGGATTCAGCATATACAGCATTTTTGTGCCATCTGGGTATAAAATTTTAAGATTGCAATAACGCGCTCCAGCTGGGCTTCTGGAAAGTCCATCATGCATTTTTGTTATACCCTAAGGTGTACCAACGCAGCTATAAAGGTTTCGTTTGGTGCCCTCAGATAGTACCAATTTTCAGTCTGGCTCATGGACTAATACTTCGGAACATAATGTATGATGAATCGTCTACGGTTTGGCGTGACTAGTTAAACCATTCTGTGTTGTCAATAAAGTTGTCTATACTTTTGTTGATTTTATTCTTAATCATATTATAGTTGGGGTCCTCCTGATGAAGGTGTACAGTGTTTACTTCCGTGTGAGGACAAAGACAGGGGTGGGGGCTGAGGCTGTGGAAAGTGACTCTCTGTCCTACTCGAATTTAAGGTGGAGATGGGGGTGGGGCAAAGGATTTCTGACTGTTCTGGAATCTGCCTCAACCGCCAGACGGCCAATGGTGCTGGTCTCATCAGCCACTTATGTCTCCACCCCCCACCCACACCCCCGCTCTGCCCTCTCAAAAAAGTTCTCTTTATGTTTTGCAGTACAGCATCTGGGATCTTTCTCGTGGGGATATTGGTTTGGCTGATACCTCTTTAGTCCAGACCTTGTTTGTATATATGTGGTAGCTGAGAATGTTAAAGTCGGATGTGAGGTGGGAATGAAGGTATAAATAAGGACCGCAGTGGAGTGACGCAAAAGGGGGGGGGGGGCTAAGTGGCACTAACTTCTGCTTCACCGATTTCACCCCCTCCAAAAAGGTTTTGTTACTTACATACATATATACAAACATACACACGTACTTATGTGTGATCCGAGAAACAAAAACTGACACTTGCTCTTTTTACAAAAATATCTATGTGTGGCTCAAATATTAAGAAGCACAATGGAATCACGTCAACATAATTTTGCTAATTCCGTACTTGGTCTTATTTTCCCCCCGGTGAAGCAGTTACCAATTGGATCTTGCCTGACTGCAAAGGAACTAAAGTCTGGCTCCTTGCGGGAAACTAGTAGATACATATGTAAGTACTTTGTTGTATTGATGGATGGATGGATGGAAGGACGAATGGACGGACAGAGGGTTGAATAGATGCATATAAAACAGATTGATTAGCAAAAGAACAAACGAACAGAACGAAATTAACCTCCCTGCTAAAAAGAGTACAGCTGGACAAACATGATGAATGTGCACTTTGCAAATTCAAGCACATCCATAATTTTAGCTGCCAGTTGCCAATTCTAAAGGCAGCTGTCATTTTTTTTCAAAAACTAGGAATACCTTACATTTCAATTTTATTAGCAACTACTGGATATATTAATTTTGTGTAAACTGTAAATGTTCACCAAATATGGCGCTAATAATTGCCCTGAATTCAAAGATGCTGCCATTTTACGTTACCTGTCAATTATTTGTTTCCCAAATGCCAGCTACTATCCTGTTGTGAATTGTTTAAACCATATCAACAGAACTAAGCTATGTGACTTTTATCTGTGTACCTTTTTCGAGAAAGATATATGTCAATCTTATTCTAGTTACTTCCAGTTGTGTCAGCTCCTCTCCAGTGGCGAGTTTTTTTTTTGGGGGGGGGGGGGTCAGATGTCGTTCTTCTCCAGTGGCCGGTTCTCTGCCTGCTGTTAGTTTTATCCCAGGTGCAAGTTTTCTCCCAGCTGTCAGTTCCTTCCGAGCTGATCTCTGTAAGTTCCTGGTTCTTTCCGGCTACCAATAATTCAGCTTCCAGTAAAATATCTCCACTGCCATTATGCCTCAAACTTCCATTTCTTTCCCAGCAGCCAGATCTTGATATCAGCCACCAGTTTTTCCACAACTGCCAATACTCCTCCAACCCGGTCTTTAGCTGGTCTTTAGCTGATAGTTCTTCCACAGAAGGCATTTTTTCGGCTGCCATTCATCCAGCTTCCTGTAATTTGCCCATTGCCTTTTCTCTTCCAACTTCCAGTTGTTCCTATCAGGCACCACTTCTTCCACAGCTGTGGTATATTTATGCAGTTACAATTCATCTTCCAGTTCCACGTTTCTATAGAAGTTGCCATTCCTCCCCGAGTTCTCACTGTCAGCTGCCAATTCTTTGGCTGTCAGTTCTCTAGCCCCAACTGCCTAATCTCCCTATCAGCTGTCAACTCTACTCTGTCAATTCTCTCTTAGCTGCGAGTTCTCTGCCAGCTGCCACTTTCCCTGCAGATATATGTTATCTTTACCAGCAGACTGTTCTTTGCCAGTGACCAGTGCTTAGAGATCCTACAATGTTTCCGCTACCTGTCAGGTTTCTACCAACTACCAATTGTCTCTCTCAGCTCCTAGTCCTCCTTAGCCGCAAGGTCTTCCACAGTAGTCGATTATCTCCTGTCAGCTTTCTCCCTGCTGTCAGTGATCTGGTTGCCGGTTCCCCAGCTGTCACGTCTTCCATAGCTGCCAGGTCTTCTGTACTTGCCACTTTATCAGCTGCCAGCCCTTCTCTAACTTTCAGTTCTTCCCAGCAACTACCTCTGTCCAAGTTGCTAGTTTCTGCCACATACTTCAAGTAGTTCTGCATATTCATGTCTGGGTGCCAACCCAGACATTTTGTTTTTTCCAACAATTTTTTTCTTCCCTTCTCTCTTTCTTTCTTTCTTTCTTTCTTTCTTTCTTTCTTTCTTTCTTTCTTTCTTTCTTTCTTTCTTTCTTTCTTTTTCTTTCTTTCTTTCTTTCTTTCTTTCTGTCTTTCTTTCTTTCTTTCTTTCTCTCTTTCTTTCTTTCTTTCTTTCTTTCTCTCTTTTTTCCTTCTTTCTGCCTTCCTTTCTTTCTTTCTTTCTTTCTTTCTTCTTTAAACCAGATTTGTCTGTAGTTTTTCTTGGACCCTACTATTCCAAAAGACACCAAACTTGCCATGGTGACTGACTTACCAGTAAAATTAGGCACCTGACTTGGAATAGTCATGATGATTAAACTTATGCAAATGAGGGGCAATTAATATTTTAAACACTCCATATCTTTTAAACTATTGGAGATAGACACAGAGTTCTAACCTACAGATAAAGGTTTGAGACAACTGGCAAATCCAATAACATACAAACAAAACCTGGGGGAATTCATTGTAAGCTAAATACACCAAATTTCTCCCCAATTTTCATACAAGCTTTGAACTGCTTGCTGTATGACCTATTACTTGAATCTCCATGGTGCCAGGCAACCATTTTGCATTCATAATTTATAAGCTTGAACCTTCCTCACAGCTTTCTGTCCATGCATGCTAAGTGTACGCTTTGCAAGGTTTGGGTCTTGTAGCAAATTGGGGGGTGGGGTGGGGTGGGGTGGGGGTACTCCCAACAACTGTGTAATGAGGCTCTGAATAAAATACAGCGCATCTTTTCTGTTCATGCAAGAACTGATTGACTCCATGCGGCCATATTTACCAGGCAGGCTTTTGTTTCCACTGGTGTCCTAGCTGGCCTGCTTTTGGCTGAGGCAATGTCAGTCTGCTGAGCTTATCAGTCTGAAGAGAACTCACACTCCAGACTTCTAGGCAAACAAGCCTGAGTGCACTCTTTGATAAAAATAGACAACATACAGAGCTGAGTTGGCCAGACCAAGGAGGATAGAATCTGTGTCATCTCAGTGGACACTTTCATGTCTTTGTTTCCTTGTAACCAGTGATATGAAGCCTGCTCTTCACAGCCAATGCTGAGACAGTATAGTTTTGTCTTGGTTCACAGGTACATGTTTATGTAGTTTCTTGACAGCTTCTATTAAAATTTGTCTATGTAATCCAGGAAGAAAGACAATTTTTATTGCATGTATACACATCCCTCTGAATTATAATACATGTACACCATACATGCACATATACTCATCAATACTGCCCAGAAGGGCTGACCCTCTCAGGAGTGTGCACTTTTCTCTGGTTGTGAGGGGGCTCACTCATAAGAGGTTTCACTGTACAGTGGTACTTGCAATTTAAGACCACCTCTTATGCTAGACAAAAGTGGTCACATAGGACACGTGGTTTTTCTTTCTTTCTTTTTTTTCTTTCTTTCTTTCCTTCCTTTTATTCTTCTTTTCTTTCTTTCTTTCTTTCTTTACGACCAAGTTGGTCCACAGTTTTTTTCAGACACTATTTTTCCGAAAACCACCAAACTTGCTATGGTGACCTATAGGTCCTGACCGAACCCGAACAAGCGAATCCGAGCTTAGCAGGTTTTTGGATTAAAGCCTGGCTCGGGTTCGGCTTTTACAGTCACTAAACGTTCGGATTCGGTTATCATTGTCGATGTTGGCAATAAAGTTAAGTAAGAAGGTTACTGAGGATACTTTTCGTACTTGTGTACACTTTAAACAATGCAACAAACGCCACTTTGTAATTAAGTGCATCACATGGGTTGAATTAATCACCCAAATTACATTAGCAATAGTAATGCTCCAGTGTAAATGGGTAACAGCTTTAAACCCCTGATTAAATAAAGCTTCAAATGAGCACTCTTTTATGTCTTAGTTTATTTATGGCATGGTTGAATTGCATATACCGAAGCCGAACGGTGCCCGGTTCGGGATCGGTAATGTGTACCGAGTACCGAGTACCCGGTTCGGTTTCAAAATGCATTTCAGTCAGGCTCTAGTGACTGACATAACCAGTGAAATTGTGCATCTCATTTGAAACAGTCATGATGTTTAAAATTATGCATATTTTTAGAGGCAACAAAAATTGTTAAAAGCGCCATATCTTCCAAACTATTGCAGATGGACTCAAATTTTCAATGTGCATATATATCTTTGTGGCACTTGCCACTATACTGGACAGAGTATAGTTGCAGAATTTCAAATTATGATGATATATTGGAAAATTTAAAAGTGGAATATCTCCAAAACTATTGTACATAGAGATGCCATTCCAACTTCAATTTATAGGTTTGTGGCAAAGCCACATCCAATTTACCAAGAACCAAAGTTGTAGAATTTTAATGTATGCAAATTAGGTAAATATGCAAAATGTAAATCTTTAATGGCTTCAAAACTATGATAGAGGTGCCATTGCTACTTCAATTTATGGGTTTGTGGCAAAGCCCCATCCAATGAACAATAAACCAAAATTCTTCTAGGGTTACAATCCATGCAAATTAGGCAAATACACAGAATTAAAATCCTGAATAGCTTCAAAATTATTATAGATAGTAGTTTTATTCAAACGTCACTTCATAAGTTTGGAACATGGCCACATCCCTTGACCCAAGAACCAAAGCTGAACATTTTAATTTATAAAAATTAGGCTAATACACAAAATTTAGATTATGTTGAACAATGGCAAAGTGCATCATTTTAAACTGTTCTCATTTTGAAGGCACCCAGATAGATTTGCTGTGAAGCAAATCTTCTTTTTCAGTGTGAATTTTCTTTCATCTCTTCCAATTTACAGTTCCCTCGCAGCTGACAGTGCCCTCCAAGTTGCCAGTTCTCTCTGTCCAGTCACTGTTTTAGTCGTTTTGCAAAGTCAGAAAATGCAATCCAGTAAGCCTATGACACGGTATTACAGAATTTTTTCTCTTTGCCAAGGACGATTGCAGGGAAGATGCAAATTTAGGCTGTACATCCACATATCTCTATGCTGTCTAGTTTAAGGAATTAAAGATTTCGTTTGTTTAATATTTTGTACCTTATCTTTTTATCAAAAGAAAAGTCTCTTTTTGAATTTTCTGAGCATGATAGTAGATATATATTAATGGTTGTTTTGGCCTGAATAGGTCAATACCCGTAGGTTTAAACCAACGGGTAACCAGACCAGTTGCTCTTACAGGTAACACTATTCAGGTTAGCGTTTTAGTTTGTTTGTCTCTTTGTTTTGTTTTTTGTTTTTTTTTTGTTTTTTTTTTTTTTTTTGTTTTGTTTTTGTTTTTGTTTTGTATTAGTTTTTTTTTTAATGTATTTTTTGTTTTCTTTGTTGGCGGGGGCTTTTTTGCTCTAGCATTAAACTACAACGCACTGATAACATTCACTTACATTAAGTGAGTTGTATATTTCCTTAACTGTCTGTACCTGTACCTTCATGTCCACTGTTACTAGGAGAACATTCAAGGAGAAAAACACACACCCACACTCTCGTATTGTTTTAAAAGTAGAGAAAAACTTGCAGTGTCACCTCGTGAAAAAGGAAGGTATGAGGGAAGTCTTCCAATTTAATTATAAGTAATTGGGCAAGGTTTTTTGCGTAAAAGAGAACTTTGAGAACGTTTCAAAAATGACCAAAAATGCATTGAACGTCCATATGTCACTAAAGCGTGATTTATTCAAATATGTAGAACCAGATTTATCATGTTTGAAGACCATGTGGATTATAATAATAATAATAATAATAATAATAATAATAATAATAATAATAATAATAATAATAATAATAATTATTATTATTATTATTATTATTATTATTATTATTATTATTATTATTTTTATTATCATCATCATCATCATTTTCGTTATTAACATTAATGACGATGATGTTGATGATTACGATGATGATGTCAGTACTTTGCGCATTAGCGACGACGTCAAAATGTCCAACAATCTCAGTTGCGTGATGGACCAATTAAGGATAAGCTCAGGGTTAGGTACATCTTCTACAAAATTTCAAACAAATTGTAGCTCATATTTACCCGCATAAAGAATAAATATTTGAAAAGTAAACTTGCCGCGGAATCAAGTAATTCTTTTGTCAATTACGTACTTTGTCATGTGTTTCTGAAGCAAATATGCAAATATGGCATTTTTTTTGACAATGTTGATTCATCTTTTTTCAGTTATGGTACCACATCAAGAATTCTTTGAAAAAAAATACTGTTCTAACACCTATCCTCAAAAGCGTGGTTTGTTTTTCCCGTGTTTTGCACCGTTAATGAGCTGCAGCGGTCTGAAGTTGAAGTGATGACTCTCCATTTATTCAAAGGATTCCAACCTTCTCAAGTACTGTGAAAGAACCAGGCGTCACCAAAAAATTCTGAGACCTGCTTTTTTTGTTCAACTCCTAAGGATGACATTGGAGAAAACTAGATGCTTTTTCAAGGAAAACTTTGGAAGATGAAAACAAAATAGTTTGGGATGTTGTTATGACAACGATCGTTTGAAAAATGAGTTCAAAGGTCAAGCCGTCTTTGAAGGGATTACAGGCACTTATTCGTGGTTTTTGCAGTTTTGCAACTCTATAATCCGTAAGCATTGTTTGTTTGTTGACTACTATGAGATGGTTGATTAATCGTACTTGAAAAGAATGCAATTTACGAAGTTTTTGTTAAGAAAAGTCCGAGTTCTGTATCAGACTCAGTATGTGCTGGCGCAAGCGTGGTTTCATAACTGGCCCGCTGATTGGTTATGCCTTATATGGCAGGCTCATTGAAATGATTGACAACTTCGTTGCGGGGTAACCAATGGCTGCTAAAGGAGACTAGTATGGGAAATCCATCAGTTTGGTTGATATTGGTCCGAAGAAATCGAAGCCTGACAAAAATCTGCATAACGCACAGGCACTAGTTTGGTTTATACATAAAAGAGCATTAATTGCTGGGAACAGTTGGATCCTCTCTGATCGGTTGTTCGCTTGCTTTTTGCTGGACCACCACTGTATGTTTCAGGACTCAGGACTCAGGACTCAGGATATTTTTATTTGGCAGTAGTTGTTATACTTTTAGTACAATATAATGTGACATAAACATTGACCAGGGAGACTTTCAGTAAGACAAAAATAATGTCGCTGTCAAAAAAGCTACCCTGTGACAGTGATACTTGTTCATATAGACAGTTTTAACATGGATAGAAACACTTTCCAGTCGATTGAACCATTAATTTGCGAGATAAGACACAGACATGTCACTTCATTTCACTAATTACACTCAATCAATAGCAAATTTGGTGGAAAAATAACACATCCTTAAAAACAAAAATTATTATTAAGAATCCATACAAACATAACAGTTTTCAATATAGCAAGATTCTTCATATTGTAAAATCAAATTTCCTTTTACATATTGTGCCATGGCTCTCATGCTATGAGTTTGCATTTTTTTCTGGAACACACAACGGTGCAGTGTTAATAGCAATTAGCAATTCGTGCTTTATGCAGTTTTTTTGCATAGTCATGGGCACACCTAGGGGTGTAAATATTTCTACTTTGTCGTGCATTGTGCCTACGAGTATCTTGAAAAGGTAGTCAGTGTTTGTAAATTTACAGGAAGCATATTATTAACATATCGATGATAATACTTGTACTTTGATATTGATAACAAATCATCTACTTTCAAAACCGTGAAGCTTTTAAAGAGGGAGCTCGTATGTGCATTATACTTCTTACAGGATATAATACGTACAGCTTTTTTCTGCAATTTTTGAAGATTGCTACATTTGTTTCATACATTTTGATTCAAAATTCTCATCAGATTTTCATATATATCGTCAACAGCTTCATTCACAATCTTAAACATCGAACTTGAAATGACTTCAATCAACGCAAGTGAAGAAAACTGCACGGACTATGTGGAAACCGCCGCCCAAGTCTTCAACAAAGTTTGTGAGTATTAATATTCGAAACTTTTCGAGTAAATTTTATACAGACAAGGAGGGAACCAAATTTCATGTATATGGGTTGAGGGTTACCAATGGCAGTTCAGCAAAGCGCACAGGAGTACCAAACCGAATAATTTAAATGATGTAAACTGATGAGATATTTAACAAGGAAATTATGTTCTTTCTTTGCCAATTATGCATATATCTGCAGTCTTGAAGATTGAATACCACTGCATGTCCAGATTCTTGATGAAGAGGCCCAGGCCCTTCAGGGCAATGCAACTGAATGTCAGGCACGACCAACTATGTTCGGAATGTTCATCAATGGATGGATCCGCATCTTACCGCCATGGGACATGTGTGTAAAATTGGGAACTTGGCTGAGGTGTGCGTAATATATTTAATACCGCTTCCACACTATACAGGGGTGCCAGTCAATACGGTTTTCGTACCCCTAAATACCCTTCGCATTCACACTACACCGCCATGTGGACACTCTTCAGCTATAGGGTATCGAGGTGCAGAAATACTGCGTCACGATACCGAAGCTGCTGCGGCAAGCATTGACTTTTATGGGGCAATAAAAACTTGATATTCCAAACCCTCCTCTCCTTGCTAGTGAGAACACAACGCGAAGCTGATACCGTAGTTGTAATAGGTCACAGAATACACATGCACTGGGACAACCTGGTGACGGGTCAATACTGGAGCTGATGTTGAAGCAACACCAAATTTCAACGTTGTTTCAACATAGTTTCAGCAACAAAATTTAACGTTGAAATCAGGTTGAATAATGGTTGCATAGCATATTTCAACGTTATTGCAATGTTGTTTGAACGGTGTTTCACTGTGTATGCAACAAATAATTCAATGTTGAGAGGGGTTGAATATTGGTTGAATCTGAAAATTGGATTAACGTTGAACACTCGACGTCATCCAATATCAAGTTACAATGTAAATACATTATCTATGTGAGCAATTCATTACTTCAAGTTAATATTTGAGAAATTCCAACTCGAAAATATTAATTTTAAAAAAAGACAAAAAAAAAAAAAAAAAACAAGACGAAAAAAAGCAAACAAACAAAAAACAAACAAAAAACAAAGAAACAAACAAACACACAAACAAGCAAAAAATACTGTACACTGGGACATGTTTTACATTCTTTTATTCAGGATGATACATGCACATATACATGTATATCTCTATATCTGGTTACATATGTAGCCTCTTCACGGTCCTGTTCTGTTGTCTTCTTGCTACGTCCTCCACGCCATTCTGCTGCATATTTGAGTCATTTGGACATGGCGTAAAACATCACGGTCTGTGTCAACAATATTTCGGAAACATCAAACAAAAAAAACCCCAACGAAACCAACAGATAAACTAATGTGCAACATCCCATATAGCAAACTCCGTCACAAAAAATAAAAAAAATAATGACGTCCAGACACTTTAATCAGGTCCCTTTTTTTCAATAATATTAAGATCAACAATACTTTATTTTCTGTCAGGTTTACCTACTTACTTGATAAATATTGTGAGATAAATGTTCCATTACTTTATCAAATACATAATTAAAGAGTACCTATTATGAGCATTATTAATATGTGCTCAAAAAACCTTGCTCTAGGTGCTACGTGGAATGATAGATCCCATTTGGCCTGATAGGTTTGCTGTGAAAAAAAACGTTATCTAGCAAATCATCTGTTAACAATGATGAGAAGCACCAAGGCGCTATCAGTCAAGCAATTATACTTTTATTTCACAAAGTCAATTTTGCTGCTTAAATAGCCGTGCTACATGTTGCTGAGTCACCTGTTCATGGCAAAGTGAACAATAATACATGTAATAACACTTTCGCTTATACATGTATATATATATATATATATATATATATATATATATATATATATATATATATATATATATATATATACATATATATATATGTATATATATACATATATATATGTATATATATATTTGTATGTATATATTAATAAATACAGATAGAATTCACTTCAGTGTCATGTTCTGCAGCTTTCGTGGTTTGTTTTCGGAAAGTGCTCTTGGTAAACGATGGCCAATATATTTAATTTGAATGTTGGCACTCTCCTCTTGTGCGACAATGCTCAGGTGAAAAATAATGCAGGAATGACCTTTTGATTTTGATACTTTTCAAAATACCCTGTTACTTACATCTAAAACAACCCCCACCACACCAACGAATATATATTGTGAATGCCCACATTGAGATGATTATATCAGATCGATAAAACAAATCAGGCTTAAAATTGAAACCATTGGCTGTTTGAAAAACAATAAGTCTATTCAGAGAGGAAAAATGCGTTCAGCAAAGAAATGATCTTTTCCATCTTGACTGAGTGAACAGCTTTACACGGCGCCAAAGGTGCGCCGAGGAAAGCTGTTGACCTGGACCATCATATTCTCTGGAACTATAGGCATGCTGGCACTTGAAGAAAGGTCTTCGTACGAGGAATATAAATCTAGCATCCTGATAAATTATCACCAAATTCAGGGCAGTTAGACTTGAGCAGTTCAACTTGAGTTGCAGTTGGCAGTGAAAAAGTTAAAAGACATGTTGTTACCCTGTATATATACACACACACACACACACAAACACACACACACACATACACACACACATATATATATGTACATGTGTGTATGTGTATGTTTATATATATGTATAAATAAGTAAATAAATAAATATATATATATATATGTATATATATATATATATATATATATATATATATATATATATATATATATATATTTATATATATATATATGTCATTGCACATGGGAATTTACTGGTTTAAATACATTTACGGTCAAGCTTTACTCATGCAGATATAAACAAAGAACAAGCAAGATAAAATGTAGGTTGCGAAATGGTTAGAAGTGGTGGAATGTATTGCTGCACATAACATTCCTTAAATGCTATGCATCATGTAGACATGTGTTCTCAGCTGACCACTTACCTCGATCTGCAGGCACTGGGAGGTGTGAAATTTGGTCTTTGCATGTTAAAGCCAAAGGTGATTATGGCCAGCATGTCACATGCATCTGAGCAAAGATGAACCATGCAGGGAGGATTTAGATTTAATGACCTAGCGCTGACTGCCAATGAACTTTATCTTTTGTCCATATACAGATCCACTGTAATTGTGGCTTGTTATGTTGTTAAAGCTGCCCTCATCACCCATTTCTCGCTTAAATCCGGTGTCATATTGAACAGTGATGCTGACTGGCAGTGTGTAATTGATGCCAGCCATGTGACGCCATGGCTGCTGCAATCCATAAAAAGTGTTCTTTTATACTGCGCCTTTGTTAGGCTGACCTTGCTGCTATGTGAAAATTTAAGTGTGCCTTCACTCACTTTCAGAAAAAAAAATAAATCGAAGGTGATGTGTTCAATCATTACAATGATATCTACATTTCCTCAGGAAACAAACCTCCGTATGGCTCATGATGAAACCAACCTTGAAGCCAGATGTAATCTGGCTGCCCTGCAGACAACATGCAACATTCAATTCCAATATCCATAACTCCATATATATTCAAGACACTTACTGAAACTTTGACTGAATAAAAGTCCACTTAACCAGTTTCTTAGATATTCCAAAGGGTACTATCAGTTTAATCCTCTCTCTCCTTCAACTCCAATCTTAACCTTTTTTGAATGGAGGGAACTGGATACAGGCTGCTGCCGGGACCGCAGAGAGTTTAATATTTCGGCTCGCACTTGGACTACTGACACTTATTAAGTTATCAATTACCTGCATACTTGCTTAATTAACATGCAGCTACGTACTGGTCCTTCTCTATAGAAGTCACTGCCAAATGGACCACTTGCTTTTTACGACCATATATTTATCAGGTCCCTCTTCGTCTAGCTGTAGCAAGAGACCTCTGTCAAGAAAGACCACATACCTAATTATATAATTTGACCGCGCACTTGTACCTGCCATAAAAGTGGTCTCTGAAAAAAGGGACTTTGTATAATGTATATGTAATTCAATGTGCTTGTATTTCCAGGAAGGAGCTGCAAAGAATGATATCTATTTGAATGCTGACATTAGTGTCACAACCATATTTCAATATTGAAACAACGTCAGCTTTCAACGTTGGATCAATGTTACTTGATCAACGTCAGGTCAACGTTTAATATTGGTTGCAACTATAACTCAACCAATCTTCAATGTTTTTACAACGTCAACCATTAACGTTGATTTAATGTTGGTAAATCAACGTTGAATCAGTCTTAAATTTTTGGTTGTTCAATGTCGCAACCACAATTTAACCAAAATTCAACGTTGAAACAACGTCATGTGTCTGCTGGGGAATGATCCAATACCGGATTGACCAGCCCCCGCTATAGTGAGAAAACGGTATAAAGGCAAGCCATCCCATCCCACCTGCCTGACAAAACACGTCCCTGGATCTGGTCAATTTAAGCACGAGACCACCACACGAAAATCAGTATGGTTATATCACAGTTAACATTTCTCACAGAATAGTCATCTTTAGCGCAAATATGCGATACAAACGTAATTTAACTAACAAGAGATTTTAATTGAAAGATCCTAGTTGTAAAAATGTAATTATAACTTGATACTAATCGAGCGTGAATCACTTAATATATTGTTACAAGTGTAAAATACAATAAATCTGCATGTTTAATCACGCATGAACCTAAATAAATATTTAGGCAACACAAATCATGCATGAAACAATAAATTGAAATAGATTTAGTTGCAACCACTTTAATTCTACGGATCAATCCCTTTCAGCTTATAGAATACAAATTATAGATTATGTAGCGTCATTTTCCAAAGTCGATAAAACAAGCAACTATTCATGAATTAAGCCAGGTAGAAAATTTTTAGATTAAAACATTACATTCAGTTTAGCAGTTGGTCTAAGTGCTAGAATTTTGTGTCTTCGGGACACTAGATAAGTGGATTTTGATACTCTTCATCTGGATAACACTCCCTTTCACAGTATAAACAAGTGGATCCAGAAAAGAAAACGCAGTCATGGTAGAAGAATATATCTAAAAGAGAGAATATTTAGAGATGCAATATCTAGAGAGCTAGTTAAAGATTTATTAATTTTGTTTTCCAAACGTACTGGTCAACTCTACTCAGCACTTCTACCCTCATCCGGACTTAGCAATAATATTGAAGATATAGATAGAGACAAGTTTTTATATGCCAAACCAATTTCTAGAAATGTTATATGCATACATGACAGTGATTATTAAACCTGACGTCAGAAAAAAAAAGAGAATAGAGAGACTATTTTGTAGCAGATCTTTAACTCAAAATCGTCGATTCTCTTAATCTGCATCCCTACCTTTTTCATCTTAAAATATGTCCAGAACATGATTCCAGATGAATGTAAGCTAAAAAAGTATATTGCATCTAAATATGGTCATAATATAGGTCATCGCATTATCAATTACAAAAAAATATCGTGAAGGCATTACTTTAAAAGGCATTGATAACGTAAAATATTTTGATTGTCAAACTAGTAATATTCTTTCCGAATTTGTTGATATTCGCCACAAACATATCTTCAAAAGGGGCTTTAAATACACAAATAACATCACTAACAAAATAAATGAAACAAAAGAACTGTGACAGTTCTGTGGTCAGCTGGCTAAGTCGCCCTATGACCTTGAAAATGAGGTCAATGATACTGACCCATTGTGAATCAAACTTTCATCGAGGGCCACCCCCGTGTGCATGATCAAAGTCACAGTACAAATACTTCTCAGGTTATCACGCAACCAGTAAAATTCATGTTAGTGGCCCTGTGACCTTGAGCATGAGGTCTAGGTCACCCATGTACTATCCAAGTCTGGCCTTTGTTCAGGACACCCATCATGTTCAACATCAAGGTCTAAGTTCAAATAGCTCTCAAATTGTCAGATGAATAGTAAAATTTTTGAGCAAGTGGTCCTATAACCTTGGGAATGAGGTCAAAGTCACTCCTCTACTGTCTAAGTCTGGCCCTCATTAAGAACAACTAGCAATACGAATGTCCCATCCTTAAGAGTTCTCAAGTACCCATTTAAACAATGAATTTCATGCACCTCGCCCTGTGGCTTTGGAAATGAGGTCAAAGTCATTCACCTATCACCCTCATACCCAGAAGTTTCGCTAGGTAGTTTCAAAGCAATTGACTGACTATATACAAGGATAAAGACTTTTGAAGATTTGGCCAAAAAACGAACAAAAAAATCATAAAATAATCAAAAAATCATTGGACTGTGACCATTTGAACCAACTTAAAAATACTCACCCAAGAAACACCCCCACCAAATGTGAAGTGAATCTAGCTTACGATTTCGCAGAAGAAGTCAAAATTATCAATTAGCATTGCAAACTCTAATGACTTTGCATCCTCACTGACTTGCATGGTAATCAATACGCATGTAAAATCAACAAGAAAAAATCCTAAAAAAAAAAAACCAAAATCAATGGATCGTGACCATTTGATAACACTTGGTAGAGACCCACCCAAGACACATTCCCACTTAGTTTGAAGTGAATCTGGCTAACGGTTTGTAGATGAGGTTGAAAATATAAACTACCATTGCAATTCCCATTGACTTACATAGCAAACAATAGGAATGTATGAATTGACCAACAAGTACCCGAATTGAAAAATTCGTTAAAAATCAGGGATCCACAGCAACGGCACTTGATAAACAACTTTGTGTGACCCTTCCACAAGGAACATATCCACCAAGTTTTCAGCACAGTTTGAGAGACGGTTTTTGAGAAGTCAAAAATTGCAAAAACGCATAAAATTTAAAAAAATATTCACAGCGACACTTGTTGAACAGCTTAAGGTCTAGGGGTCCCCACAAGTGTCTCTAGAGAATTTCAAAGTAATTGGCCAAGCAGTTTCGGAGAAGAATATTTTTTAAGATTTCCCCCAAAAATGAACAAAAAAAGGGTCATTTAAAGTCCAAAAATCACTGAAGCATGACCATGTGAACAAACGTGGTAGAGACCCACCCAAGGCACATCCCCACCAAGTTTGAAGTGGATCTGGCAAGCAGGTTTGGAGAAGTAGTCGAAAATGTGAATTGTGGATGGAGGACGGACGGACGACAGACCGACGACGGATGCCTCACCCTCCCAAAAGGTCAGCTGATAATTCAGCTGCGCTAAAAAGAAAAACTCTGTGTATGTCGCAAGGCGTAACACTGATATCTTTATATGCTTTATACGAGCATTGTTCAAAGTTGGCCAATGATAATGATAATGATGTTTGTAATAATTATAATACTAATCACTGGTAAACTGCTTTCGGCGGCAAACAGCGACAGCTAGGAGCGCATAGCGGCGGCCAGCGGCGCACCGTGAAATGACAATGCAACCGTTTGCACCGATTGGATGTTAGTAGCTATCAGGCAGTACCTGTGATGTCAAAGTGAATGCCAGAATGACCCGTTCACGACAGGGGCCATACTGTGAAGTTGAAAGAGGTGCCTTAAATGTAATGGTAGGGTGTAGCTTGGCCATCCAAGGCAAAGTAAAGTGAACCTCTACATCAAAATTGCATTTAAGTACATGTGACCTGAAACTGTCCACTTGGTATCTGTTAGGCTCAACTTCACCCGACGGTTGTAGAGTGTGGCGCTAAATGTATCACACATTGTTTAGGGCCGTTCGAAATTCCCTGTACCCTGATACGGTTTGTGGAAAAAGATTTTATTTTTTTTTTGCATTTTGTGCCTGCCGATGTTCCAGCCCATTGAAGCACATTGTCGCAAAAACAGTTTGCCAATTGTTAATTGTTATCGAACTATAGTTTTCAGATTCAAATATTCTGCACAGTCAGTTCCGCACTGAACCCATAAACTAGAACAGTTCATTTTCTGGAACGGTGAAATCGGACAGGACCGTACACACAACGGTGTGGAAATAAAAAAAGTGATTTGCGATCATGTCTTGGTGACAGCTGGTGTATTCAGAAATGATGACACATTAATGTATTAATGAATTATTTCAAAAACGGACTAGGAAATATGGACAATAAAATGAAGTTTGCGAATATTACATTTAAAACAATATTACACTAACTGAGTTGGAATGCCCGAATGGTTAAACTTATGGATCTTAACAACCTTTATAATTTTTGGGGGGTTTGTTCGACTTTCTTGAGTGTCTTTTTGTGTTTCCTTCTTTACGCTTGTCGGGTCACCTTTGGCGTTTAAAGCCGCAGACATTCAAGCCATGCGTAATTAAGTATTAGTTATAAAATGTCACATGACCATTATACCATATAATCAACGAGGTCGAAGACCGAGTTGATTGTGATGGCATAATGATCACTGTGATATGTGATAAATGACTCCTGCATGGGTGGTAGGAACTGACATAGATATCCCTTGGTGCACGACATTTCCCCCCTGCCTTTTGTGCATGCTGTCATTTGCCGCTTGCGTAAGTTGTTACATGCACAGTTAAGTGTGACTGCTTACTCCTGTATTTTCCACTTAGCCAATATGGCATTAGGAAGAGCAGGTGGTGGAAGCCAAAATGGCAGATTTAAGTGAGTTGGGCAGAATCCCCACTCAACAGTTAATTTTTCAGAGAAGTACGTGTCATAATGACGAGAGTGCGCGCTACAAGAAACCTATTGCAGGTGAAAAAAGCAGTACATTTTTGGAATTTAATTCACTTATTGTTTCAGGGTTCATGCCTGGCATGGACACTGATTAAGTGTTGTAAATTGAGTCATGTACATTAGCTTACATCATGCCGACAGTGATATCATGCTTAATATGACAGACGACTTGGAAAGTTCTAGGAATACACGTCTGTTCTATTCCAAGTCCTGTGGTCATCTGCACAGATCCTGCTGGAACAAAACTTTTGTTTTGCCTGTTTAGTTTAAGGTGTCAACAACAACTGGTTCTGCAACACATTTCTGCAGGTCATGTTGCACTGCACAGCACTAGCAATGCTATTGTGTGAAAGTGTTCATTACATGATATAATCAACACTTTTCAGGCTCCCAACTGGTGTGTTCCTACCACCCATGCTACAAAGAATAATCAAATCCAGTTATATAATGGTAATATGTATCTATCAATCTCTCTCCTTCTCTCTCTTCTCTCTCTCTCTCTCTCTCTCTCTCTCTCTCTCTCTCTCTCTCTCTCTCTCCTTCTGTCTCTGTTTATCTCTGTATCTCTCTTTTTGTCCACGCCCCAGCCGTTTTTTTATATAAAAGCACAAGTGCTTTCAGCTGTGCCCAGGTAAAAAATTGAACTGACATCAAAGGACGTAATGTGTAAAAGGGGAAAGAACATCAATTTTAAACATATTTCAACAAGTGTCCGAGTTTCCTTAAGTCCATGGTGTAGATATCGCGGACATCATGAATATTTCGAGAGAGGACCTTTTGCTACGGGATGGGGGGGGGGGGGGGTAGTCGCTCAAAAATACAGTTGATTTGGATATCAAAGTGACTCGCAGCCACAATATATGCCATATCATTATTGATGCTCAGTGATATTGAAAAATAGATATTTTTGGTTTCATACATTATAACCCCCAATATCGTCCGAATACTACTATCCTCCTTTAAAAACTATTGGGTGCGGACTCCACAATTTTCAAAATGGCAACCAGTGTGGGTTAGTCAGGATTCGATATTTTGAAAAGATTGTATCCCAATTTTCTGCACGATTAGTGTGAACGGAAGGTTAATTTGTCGACTGAATGTAATTTAGAACATAAAATGAGACTTTTCCTGTGTGAGCATTACCTTAAAACGTAAATACAACGGCTTGACATTACCAGTTGTTGACAGCGGTAGGCCCAACAATTGGGATATTGTATGAGACACTGAAGTAGCCCCAGTCTACGAATTAAGTGGTCCCACAGGGAACAGAAGTCAAGAGCCCCGCTGAGCCAAAGATATCTTAGTAGAGAAGGCTGCCGCAATAGTGAATGCAGTTCCAAAAGTACCGGCGGGTTTTACATAAATGGTAATTATAAATAATGCATCTACGGAGCAAGCAAACTGATGAAGATAATGATAAGATTAAACAATAATATTAATGAATGTATCTTTATATTTTGCAAACGAAAAAAATTTTAAGAGAAAGTATACAGAATGCTAATAGTCTATTCTACTATTGCGAGACAAGGTTTTACAGCATGATTTACTGGTTTGGCATTAATCAAACCCTGTAACGTTATTATTATGTCTCTGTGCCAAAACAGATATATTGTTTTTCTAGGAATTCTTTCTTTCTTTCTTTCTTTCTTCTTCCTTTCTTTCATTATTCTTTCTTTCTTCTTTCCTTTCTTTCTTTCTTTCTTTCTTCTTTACAGGCAAATTTGCCCGACATTTCATTTGAAAAGTATTGCATGTAAAAACTCCAAACGTGGCATGATTATACTCTCATGCATGAAGTCTTGAATTTTGTAAAGAGGTTCAACGATTTTTAAAAATATGCAAATATGTTTGTAACACTGCACATTTTTTGTAATTTACATGTGACCTCTAAAGGTCAAAGGTTAAGGTTATTTGGACCTTTGAAATTTTATTCCAGTCATAACTTGCTCAATTTTTATCCAGTTTTGATTATGTTCAAATTGTGGCTATTGTAACACGCATTTTTGTAATTTACATGTGATATCTAAAGGTCAAAGATATAGGCCATTTGGATCTTTGAAATTTTCATCTAGCCATAACTTAATCAATTGTTATCCAATTTTGACCATGTTGGGCTCCAATTGTAGCTATTGTAACACAGCACATTTTTGTAATTTACATGTGACCTCTAAAGGTCAAAGATTGGGTCATTTGGACCTCTGAAATTTTCATCCATTCATAACTCAGTCAATTTTTATCCAATTTTGATCATTTTAGACTAAAATTGTAGCTATTGTAACACCGCACATTTTTGTATACTTTACATGTGGCGTATAAAGGTCAACGATATAGGTCATTTGGTCCTTTGAATTTTCAACTAGCCATAACTCGGTCAATTTTTATCCAAATTTGATCATGTTGGGCTCAAATTGTAGCAATTATAACACTGCACGTTTTTGTAATTTACATATGACCTCTAAAGTCAAAGGGCAATGTCATTCGGACCTTTGAAAGTTTCATCCAGTCATAACTCGGCCAATTTCCATCCAATTCTAATCACGTTGGATTCCAATTGTAGATATTGCAACACTGCACATTTTTGTAAGAACCTGTAACCTCTAAAGGGCAAAGGACAAGGTCATCTGGTCATTTGAAAGTTTCATCTTGCCATAACTTGGTCAATTTTCATATGATTTGGTTAATGTTGGGCTTAAATCGTGGGTATTGTAACACTGTGCATTTTTTTGCAATTTACATGTGACCTGTAAAGGTCAAAAATCAAGGTTATTTGGACTTTGAAATTTTATCCAGCCATAAGCTTAATGGAATGTGAAGTACCAAAGGACAAAATTTGTAGCCATTAATATTTACAACTTTTGAAGGCACACAGACAGATTTGCTTTTACGCAAATCTTCTTTTCTAGTCTCTGAATGTCCTAGATGTAAATAATATGTGATCACGAATTGAAAGGAGTTCATAAATTACTCTTGTCATTCCCGCGCCATTGTAGAAATGGTCCTGGCTAATTTGACCGTTCCAGAAAGTGAACTGTCCTAGTTTATGGGCTCAGCGCGGACCTAAACTGTACTCTTTTTTCACAAAGCGTATTCAAGTGACAGGGCATTTTGGATGATCCTAAATAATATGTGTTAGTATTTAGCGCCAAACTCAATAGTCGTTGGTTCATTGTGAGCCAAAAAGAAGGACAGAAAATACAGTTTTAGTTACAGTGTACTCCAGTGCAATTTTGATCTGGAGGTTGAATTCGCTTTGTCATTGTTGTCCAAGCTACACCCTACCGTTACGAAGCACCTCTTTCAACTTTACGTTATGGATCGTGTCGCAAACGCGTCATTCTGGCATTCACTTAAACACCACAGATACTGCTCAATACATACTAACCTCCACTCAGTGCACAAGTGTGTATTATCATTCAGTCCCATTTTTGAATGCAAATTACTCAAAGCTAGACATAGATTTTCTGTTTGCACATGGGCTGCAATGGGTATTTAATAAAGGAAAAGTGTAATTTCGATTTTTCTAGACCAGCATGTGTCACATAGGATTTTAAAGTGGTTATGTCTTTGTTTTACCCTTCCTCTTGCATGGTCGGCAGTGACTTACTGTCTAAAGTATAAGGTTTGGGAATCCAACATCAATACAGAGAAACCTTTTTTTTCTCATATTGGTGTCATATAACACGTGATTTACTATTACGAACATATGCGACAATACGTAAGATTGTTCTTTCAAGTTCAATCAAAAGTTAAATACACCAATTATTTTTCCGTATTCGAGAAAATTATAAAACGTCTGTTCCTCCAGGCAATCATAATTATGTGAAATGAAACAAATCTGAAATACCCTATGCCGTGTCAGGGATCAGTCGTCTGATATGCTGCCATACTATGTTGAAAAGTAAAAAATAGAAAAGATTGTCACCACTTCTGGGATTGAGCGTTCATATAGAGATCTAAGCAAAACCCTGTCTATGAACTCAGTAAAGTCTCATAAATTGTAAAATTGGATGCACAGTTGGTAGTACTATCATTAATCACTTAATTTATAATGATGATCTGCTGATTTTTAGCTCAGCTGACTTGTCAGTCAGCTGAGCTTTTGTAAGGGTTCGTCGTCCGTCGTCCGTCGTCCGTCTGTCCACAATTCACATTTTCGACTTCTCCTCAAAAACCGTTGGCAAGATCCACTTCAAACTTGGTGGGGATGTGCCTTGGGTAGGTCTCTACCAGTTTTTCTCAAATGGTCAAGGTCCAGTGATTTTTGGATTTATGATGATTTTTTTTGTTCATTTTTGGAGGTAATCTTAAAAAATCTTCTCCAAAACCGCTCCGTCAAATGCTCCAAAATTGCAAAGGGACACTTCTGGGGACCCCTAGACCTTAGTTTGTTCAACAGTTGGCGCTGCAATTTTTTTCTATTTTTTATGATTTTATTTTTCACGTTTAAGCTATTTTTGACTTCTTCTCCAGAATGAAAGTATAGATTTCTTAAGAATGGGTTTCAATTTAGTCTTTATGCTTAGTTAAGTCAAGTTAGTTCATTTGGTAAGGGTATTTTAATTATTTGTGGAGCTTCGGGGCTTTAAACTTTAGTGGCAGCCATTAATTGTACATGAGTAATATTGGCTTGAATATCTGGGTAATGGTGCGTTCTATGTGCATGGTTACTGTTAAACATGTATAGGAGAGTACCTATGGGGTTTCTTTTGGTGTTGTTACTTTTCACCTTGACTGACCTTGAAAGGTCAAATTGAGGTCATGGATCAAAAATTACGTTAATTTTACTGTTCAGGTGATAACTTGAGAAGTGTTTGAGCTAGGACTTTGATATTGCGCACACAAGTAATGTTGTTCTCTATAAGGGCCAGAAGAAAACTGTACATGAATGACCTTGACCTCATGCCCAAGATCATAGGGTCTCTTCCACAAATTTTACTGTTCACTAGATTACTTGAGAACTATTTGAGCTTAGACCTTGATAGTGCACATGGTGGTGGTCCTCTGTGAAGGCCATACTTAGTACCTCAGTGCCCTTGACCTCATTCCCAAGGTCACAGTGTCGCTTGCAAGAATTTTACTGTTTACCTGATAATTTGAGAACTATTTGAGCTTCGACTTTGATGTTTCACATGGTGATGGTCCTCAATCCTGTCTATTTGGGCCACATTTAGACACTAAATGTGTGACTTTCACCTCATTCCCAAGGTCACAGGGTCACTTTTTGGAATTTTACTGTTCACTTGCTAACTTGAAAACTATCTGAGGTAGGGCCTTGATGTTGTGCATGGTGGTGTTCCTCTGTGAAGGCCAGACTTTGACCACATTCCCAAGGTCGCTTGATAACTTAATTGAGTACTATTTGAACTTGGACCTTGATGTCGCACATGGCGGTTATCCTGAGCAAAGTACACACTTAGACATTGGTGAACTTGACCTCATTCCCAAGGTCACACGGACACTTATGTGAATTTTACTGTCAACAGTATAACTTGAGAACTGTGTAAGCTGGAACTTTAATGCTGATCTTGATGGTCCTCTATGCAGGAAAGATTGAGAAAGTAAGCCTATACAGTAGTACCTGCTTTACCTGTGTTTTAAGAACTCCTGCCATATGTGACCACTGTTGGCTGGCAAGAGGGGTGGTCACATGCAGCAGATACCACTGTATTTGACCTCATTGCCAAGGAACACATCACACCACTAGTAATTTAAATTATTTCTTCTGATCATACATCACACAATTAAAATACCACCCACCCACCCCAAGTGCATCTGGACCACATAATACACTGGAATAATTAGATCTAATATTATCTATCTACTTCTTTGAAATGAAGTAATTAAAGTTCAACTAAGTATACATAGGCCTATACCATTTCCTTTTCTTCTCCTTCATTTTAAAAATAAAGGCAACTATGCTCATTTTCTTCCATGTCCGCTTTTGTTCCTTCTCTGTAATTGACTTATATCCATCGAGTGGCTGGTAGTGAAACTGGAAGTGAACATGGGAACCAGGCTAGTGTCTGGCGAAGCAAAGCAGCACCATGTAGGGAGAGATGGACAAGGCAAAGTCGACATTTTCGACTGCATCTCCAAAACCGAAAACCAGATTCACTTGAAATGTGGTCAGGACTTACCTTTTGACTTCTTCTGTGAAACCATTAGCTAGATTTACTTCAAACTTGGTGGGGGTGTTCCTTGGGTGCATCTACCAAGCTTGTTCAAATGGTCACAGTCCAATGATTTTTGGATTTTTTACGATTTTTTGTTCATTTTTGGCCAAATCTTTAAAAAAATGTATCCTTGAATATACTCAGCCAATTGCTTTGATATTCCATAGGGGCACTTCTGGATATGAGAGTGATACATGTACAGTAGGTGAGGGACCTTGACCTCATTTCCAAGGTCACAGGGCAAGGTGCATGAAATTCACTGTTAATGGTAACTTGATAACTATTCAGGCTAGGACATTCATATTGCACATGCTAGTTGTCCTTAATGAGGGCCAGACTTAGACAGTAGATGGGTGACCTTGACCTTCATTTGCTCAAATTTTACTGTTCACCTCACAACTTGAGAGCTATTTGAACTTTGACCTTGATGTTGTACATGATGGTTGTCCTCAGCAAAGGCCAGACTTAGACAGTACATGGGTGACCTTGACCTCATTCCCAAGGTCAATGGAACCCAGACACTTAAGTGAATTTTACTTTTCACATTGTAACTTGAGCACTGTGGAAGCTAGGACTTTGATGTTGAGCTTGTTGGTGGTCCTCTGTTTAGGAAAGATTAAGACCGTACATTAGTGACCTTGACCTCATTCTCAAGGCCACAGGGCCACAAACATAAATTTTGCTGGTCGCGTGATAACCTGAGACCTATTTGTACTGTGACTTTGTTCTTGCACATGGGGGTGGCTTTCTGTGAGAGTTGGATTCAGAATAGGTCAGTGACCTTGATCTCATTTCCAAAGTCATAGGGTCACTTAGTCAGCTGAGCACAGTCCCCTTGTTTTATTCACTTTCTGCCAAAGTTGTACAAAAACTCATCAATGTGTGTTTTGATCATGATATGAAATTTGATATATTGTTTTATGCTAAAAAAACACGCTGTATATTTTTTTTAATCTCGTACCTCGAGTTGTAGAAAATTCCTCAGTTATATCTTGAGCGTAGAAAACTTACTTATGTAAATGTGCACAGGTACCTGTGAGTCTTTCTTTGTACTTCATGTAAAAATGACGATGACATACACCTCCAGACCATTATGGTTTTATATGCAAGTTAATAATGTATTAATAAAATTTCATGATTGTTCCAAGGATGTTAAGTTAATGCTGTCCCACTCCGAGTGAACCCCCATGTATTTGTGCGTCTCTGTGGATTTTTTTTAGTAAGAGCTCCATATGTAAACTCCGTGCCAGTTATAATTATGCCTTCAGACGTTTCTTTGGATATGCTCGGTATTGTAGTGCCGGCGGTATGTTAGTATCTTATAGATTCCCTACATTTGACTCTTTGCAGAGAAAGCAGATATTTAATCTCCAGCAAAGACTTAAAAATAGCCAAAATAAGTTAATGTCTACGGTGTTATCCTCTGAGAATTTATATTATTCTCCAGTGCACGGACACTGGAGTAATATGTTGTATTTGAAAGATATATATATATATATATATATATATATATATATATATATATATATATATATATATATATATATATATATATATATATATATATATATATATACACACATAAAAAAACGTTCAGTGCTGGAGGCCATTACTAGCCTTGGTCGATGAGGCTGGCCCTTAAAATCAGTGCATCCCGTTGGGTTATCACGATGGAAAATGATACAAGCGAAAAAGAAACTGTTCCCAAACGCGAATTAGGTATTAACAATATCGCGCTGTGGAACTTTTAATATTTCGCTTGCTTAAAGCAATATACTCACAAGTGTTGATTCTATATTAAAATTTCTAAGTAAAATTTTTTGGGGGAGGGTATAGAATTAATGAATTATCTGCTGTGAAAATATTGCAAATATGAATTCTTTCTTTTTCAGTTCAAAAGCCCTTGCCCTATGCAATCATCCCGGCTGTTGGTCTGGCACTTTTACTGATAGCAGTAGTGATCTACATCGACAAAGTCATATTCACTGTCAAACATGTAACCACTACGAGACGAAAAGTTGGCGTTCTTGTTCTCACAGGGTTGTACCCGGTAAGATTTTATACGGTTCGTGATCCCACAACCTGTATCCCATGACCCATTCGACATCCTATACCCTTAAAATAATTGTCAGCTGTAGTATCTTGTCAGTTAATGATGGTTGTCTTTTATCACATTGGAAGTGTAGACCCGCTGATCTGTTTGCCTGCTGACATTACTAGCTGCCTCTCCTCTTAAGTTATTAGACGTCTGCAGTAAGTGAAAAATGATGACCTGAAATCAGCCTAATAAGGAATGATTTATCTAAGATTATTTTAAAACCTTTAGCCAAATCGACCATTAAATATTTAAAAAATTATTTGCCAAGTCAACTTTTGATATTCATATTCTAACTTCAAGTTTACGTGCTGCAAACCTTCTTCATAAATTTGGCTAAGACAAGCAGAATTTGGCTAAATACATTACACTCCCATTACTGCCAAATCACGTTATTTTTCTTTGTATGTTTTTTTTTCTTCAAACATTCATTTTTCTGCTTCTTCAGTTTTGTGTTGTTTTGTCTTTTTAGTCGATGTTTTTGTGTTTTTCATCACATTTTAAGTTTATATTTTGCTTTTTGGTTGGGTTCATTTAATTTGCTACACGATGTTTGGTTGTTTTGTGCTATTCTTCTTAAAATTATTTGACATATCACCAGCTTTTATGTCACCTTCAATATGGCGTCCACTGACATTTACACCAAGAGGGATCCAAAGGATGGTGTAGAGACCTGTTCAGATAATCAGGATCATTGTTGCTGTTACCGAAACAAATTAGGAGAATAGAATGCTCCGAGGACAAACTTTGTGGTGATTATTGTTCCTTGTCCAAAGAATATTGAGATGAAGTGGCCAAAGCAGATTTGAAGTCCACTCAAACAAAGGGAACACGAGCTATCGATCAGTGAGACCCATTGCCTTCAGTTAATGATATCTGCTGCTAGTCTTAGTACTGGCAATGTGGACGTGAACTCGTCTTTTGTTGGGAATGGGTTAATGCCTGTACTTCAGGATGAGATCGACAACATGGTCAATGAAATAGTGATGTTCACAAGCTTGTCACTAAAGGTAGAGATCTGTACCATACCAGTACCACTGTATCTAATAAGGACGGGTATTTGATTATAGTAAGGAAGGCCATGTTCCATGTTTTGTTCCCTCAGGTAATAAGCCATTGTTAAAGGCTCCAGATCAGTCCCGTGCCATGTCAGTTTCTTTCAAGCCAGACAGTGCCAATAAGGTTTTGTATGCTCATATGGTAGGCCTTTTTGCCAAGCTGCTGGACAACAATCTAAGTAGGCTGGTTATGTTTCACAGAACGTTAGGTATGCACGAAGCTTCTCTCAGGCTTTGGCGCCGACACAAATAGCAAACAGGTCCCGCTAACTGGTTTGCAGATCAGACCTTCTTTACAAAATAAGTCAAGGGTTTAAGACAGTTAGTTCCATCCAACTTTCTTGCAGGGATGGAGTAAACATTTAATAACAAACAAACAAACCAGGTTTGCCTCTTTTGTGGTCTTTTGACGATCCCAGAGGTCAAGGGTACAGTCCGTAATCTATGCTCATGCGAATTGGAATGCACCGGTGTGTGCGTATCCATTCTAGATTTTTCTTTGTCGTACCTCTCGGCCATTACTATTCAATATGTACTAATTTTACATGTTGAGTGTTTTGTGTATACATGTATTTCACTTCTATTTTATGTTGGGGCATCTGCATCACGTTTGTATGTTAATTTGCATAATGCCAGTATCTATTGCAACAGATCATATTACATCAGTGAATTTTTCACATGTATAATCTATTTTCTTCGTACTTACTAAATAGGATGAGAACTTATATATACGCTTTGTGTCGTAAAATATTGTGTATAATATATCATGCTTCAAGTATAGTGAGAACGTATGCTACAAGTATCCTGATAACTTTAAGTCATATTTGGTATTCGTGTCTGATTAGTATTATTGAAGGGGCTGTGTTGATATATACACCAACGGTACTTTGTGCTCTCCCCTATTTCTTTTATCCTAAAGCACACGGGCAACTAGCTATTTCTGACATGTTATACGTTCCTATTTTTGAGAGATATACTATATTTGTACGATGCGTTCTTGCATATTTTTTATGTGTTGATGCTATATGGCTGCGTCAAGTTTTCTTTATGAAATTTCTTATCTGTTATATGTACAAATTATACTATGTTACTACATTGCAATTGATACGTAATACTTGGTACTTACCAACCTGGTGTACAGTCGTCCCTGACAATGCGTATCTCTATTTCATATCCGATCCTACTATTATTCTTTTACTGTATTTACTGCTTTATATATGGTTGGCTAACTTTTTTGTTACCTGCTATACTGTCAAGTATCGGAAGACTCTGTTGGTACTTTATGTTAATTATTCCTTAGTTAGCAGGAAACTTACCTGTATGGACTTCTACTTGCTCGTCGTCTGTCCACTCCTAATTTTGCTTGCAGGAGACATTCATGTAAACCCTGGTCCGGCAGGTGGCCTTCGTGACATCAAGTTATGTCATTTAAACATACGAAGTCTATCCCATGATAAATTAAGGCATATCCGTGCAGAGCCGATGAATTTGATATTATAGCACTATCGGAAACATTTCTCACTGACTCTACGCCTGGTGGCAATCTCAATTTGCCAGGCTTTCATGATATTATACGTAGGGATCGCCCGCAAGGGCTTGGTGGTGGAGTAGCTTTATATTGTTCTCAAGCCTTTACTGTATCAACGCGTCACGACTTACAAAATTCCTCAAATAGAATTACTTTGGGCTGAAATAAGGGTGCATAATAATAAATTTCTTCTCGGTGTGGTGTACAGACCTCCAAATGCAAATACTTCCTTCTGGAAATATCTCCAGGATAGTATTGATCTGGCAAAAAACTGTAATATTCGCAATATCATTATAACCGGTGATCTCAATTCCGACTTTAGTACTTTTTCCGGGCGTAAATTAAAAGACTTTTGCACTACTAATGTACTGTCCATTCCCATTGATGAGCCAACTCGAATTACTGAAAATACACCTACATGTTTGGATCAAATTATTTCGAATATTCCCCACTTTGTATCTGAACCCCGGGTTACTCCTCCATTGGCAAACTGTGACCATAGTATCGTATCACCTAATATAAGATTTCAGTGTAAAATAGATCCTGTATACTATAGACATATCTGGGAATTCGGGAAGGCGAATTTTAGCCACTTTAGAAATTATTTAGATCAAATTAATTGGGACAACTGCTTTGAATCTAATGATGTGGACATAAGTTGTACAGCCTGGTCAGAGCGTTTTTTAGAAGCGGCAAGAGAGTGTATTCCAAATAAAGTTGTAACTATTAGGCCTCATGATCTCCCTTGGTATAATACCACTCTTCGTTGTTTCAAACGTAAGGTCATGAGAGCACATACCAAGGCCAAATTGATATCCCGCGAGCAACCTCATTCGCCAACCCGAGAAAGTACCGCAGCCTGGGCAGTGTACAATCAAGTCAGAAATGCGTATCAAGAAAACCTAAAGCTCGCTGAGAGTGAATATAATAATAATCTTCGTGAATCTTTATCTAGTGGTCCCACGGGCAAAAAAGCATGGTGGCGGACAGTCAAATATTTTATGAAACGTAATCAATCTTCTGCAATTCCCTTATTATTGATTAATGACAATCACATTACTGATAGCCAGTCAAAAGCGGAGGCCTTCAATGAATTTTTCTTGAGCCAGTGTAACATTGACTCCTCGACTGCACCTAGTCTTCAGCAGCCTGAGTTACCTAATAATACTTTAAATGATATAGTAGTAGAAGAAAAAGAAGTACTTGATATTCTTAGATCTCTGGATGTCACGAAGGCCACTGGTCCGGACAATATTGGTCCCAAATTATTACGCAAAGCTGCACCTTCTATTTATAAGCCTCTCACAAAATTGTTTAATATATCACTGCAGAAAAAAAACTTTTCCATCTGAATGGAAAAAGGCAAATATTTCTCCTTTATTCAAGAAAGGCGAAGCAAATTTGTGTAACAATTACAGGCCTATATCTCTGCTAAGCTGTGCAAGTAAAGTCATGGAAAAAATTATATTTAAATATGTTTTTAATTTCTTCAGGGATAATTTAGTTATTAGTGCAAATCAGTCTGGTTTCATGCCTGGTGATTCTACTGTAAATCAGTTATTATCACTGTACCATGAACTGTGCTTAGCCGTTGATATACAGAAAGAAGTCAGAATATTTTTTTTAGATATAAGCAAGGCGTTTGACAAAGTTTGGCACCAAGGTTTACTTTATAAATTAGAAAAAAGTGGTGTCAGTGGAAATATCCTCTTGTGGTTCAAAAATTACCTTTCTAATCGTAAACAACGTGTAGTTGTTAACGGTCAAAGTTCGAAATGGGGGACAATCAATGCTGGAGTACCCCAAGGTTCAGTTCTTGGACCCCTTCTTTTCTTGATATTCATTAATGATATTGTTGATATAGTCCAATCAGATATCAAGCTTTTTGCTTATGACACTTCTCTATTTCTTACTGTTGACCACCCCATTACAGCGGCTGCCTCTTTAAATCATGATCTCTCTTCTATCGCTAGATGGTCTGAAGATTGGCTAGTGGCTTTTAATGCATCCAAGACCGACGCCATGATTATTTCTCGGAAGCAACAGTCAACAAACCATCCACCACTTTTATTCCTAGGACAGCAGTTGAATGATGTCAAAAGTCATAAACATTTGGGCCTAACATTAAAATCTGATCTCAAATGGAACGAACATATAAATAATATTGTAATAAAAGCAACTTAGCAGTTAAATATTATGAAAACTCTTCAATATACCTTGGAGCGAAAGACACTCGAGGTTATATATAAATATCTTATGTGCGACCCATACTTGAGTATGCTAGCGTCGTGTGGAACGGCTGTACACAAGGCGATGAAAATGGTTTGGAAAATGTTCAGTTGGCTGCAGCTCGGGTTGTCACCGGGGCAATGAAAACTACTCCTACAGTAAAACTTTATGAAGAGACTGGCTGGGAGCTACTTTCTAAAAGGCGTGAGAAATCAAAATTGATTCAGATGTATAAAATTGTTCAGAATTTAGTACCAAATTATTTACGAAATATTTTTCGACACTTTCCAACTCCTGATATGACGTTTAATTAATTTACTCGCAGACGGTTTGACCTACCACACTTTAGAGCCTGTACAGATCTTTTCAATAAGTCCTTTTTCCCTTCAGCTACACGGCTCTGGAACCTCCTTCCTCTTGCGACTCGAAATTCTCTCTCCTTATCACAATTTAAAAGTAAACTATGCATCAAACTGTCCGCCCAGTCAAACATCCCTCACTTTATTCTGTAGGTAAAAGAAAACTCGCTGTTCTACATGCTCGTCTGAGGATGGGTCGCAGCCAACTGAACCAACACTTATTTCAGATTGGTGTAAAAGATTCACCTGACTGTATCTGTGGAACTGGTATAGAGGACGTCTGGCATTTTTTCTTCTCGTGCCCCCGATATATTGTGCCTCGTAATAAATTACATGCGTCTATCATAAACCTTGCTCCATTTACACTTGAAACCCTACTTTTGGGTTCTGCTGTTTGTAATGTTGAAAATAATATATCAATATTCCTCTGTGTACACGACTATATTGAGGACACGCATAGATTTCAATTTGATGCCATCACATGAATCTAGAATACGATTAACTCAATTTTGACAAGGAAAATTTATATATAATCGGCAATGCAACTTGCTTTTTTTGTTTTTTGTTTTGTTTTTGTTTTTGTTGGTTGCCCCACTATCCGTCTTGTCCTTGTTATGTCTCTTCTTGCTATTGTTCCTCAGTGTGGTGTTCGCTGCCTGCATTATTGGTTTGTCTGGGCAGCAGCCTACCACTGACTGATGATTCTGAATGACAGCGTCCGCCACACAGAAGGCGTCTTGTTTCGTTCTGTCCATTCTTCTCAAGAGGGATTTATATAGGACTTGTCCTACTTCCCAATTGAAAATAAAATACGTTTAAACCAAGGGTACAGTCAAAGTCTCTTAGTACTGTATCAGCCAATAATAGTGCCAATAGCGATCCAGTGCCTTCACTAGGCCGGTGCACATGACATATAGTTCAAGGTGAACGATATTCAAGGATGGAGGAGTAATCCTGTAGGCCAGAGATGTGTTCTGCATATACAACATAGTTACCAGCTTATGATTTATGGCCCTGTTTGGCAGGCAAGACAGTACTTTCACCAGTACGTATTCCACCTTTATTGCATAAGACTTCGGAGCCAAGAAATGAGCCTTCACAGAATTTATCTTAGGTTACACCACAAATACAGTAGGTTTTTGAGAGAATGTTTGGTATTAGATAGCCAGGCTGCGCAAACTTTGAGAGAGCAACCAACAAAGAACAATGACAAGCAGACTGCTTTTCTCCAGGCTGTACTTTTCAACTGTCTACCAAACGTGCTTGACAAATTTGTTCAGATGTCCACAAATATTTGGCCATCCAGAGTCCAGCTGTCGCAATGAGTCAAAGCAAGACCTTCACATTATGCACACAAATACTGTCAGTACACTGCAGACGAAAGGAGTGATATAAAACATATTAGAGGAAGTAACTATCCTTTAACAGAATGGAGCAATAGGGATGGTTATAAAACCTCGTCCTCCAAGGTTTTACAGTTGCCTGTTACTAATCCAACAAGTTAATGAGTATTGCAGAGCAATACATAGTCCCCCGCTCGTCGCCCACGAGGTTGAATGGAATACTATATAGGGGTGTGACCTAGATGAAAAAAAAAATTAAAAGGCCCTTTAATCCCAAGAGGATCAAGTATCGCATAGCTATGTGTAGTTCCTAACCAGACAGCAAGTAAATGTAGTAAAGATGCATGAAATTTGGGATAACAATGTTGTTTGGAGTTGAAAGGAACCTGATTTGATAGCGGTTCCTTGGTAAAAAATGACATCATCATTTGAAACTGTTCAAAATTCATTAAAAGCAAGACGAAAAGGGTTGAAATGAATGGACTAGTGTCAAGTTCACATCCCTCATTTCCAAGTAACCTCTACTT
This sequence comes from Hermodice carunculata, assembly GCA_964020975.1. NCBI lineage: Eukaryota > Metazoa > Annelida > Polychaeta > Eunicida > Amphinomidae > Hermodice > Hermodice carunculata. Next base: position 43,901,952 of record OZ026615.1, on the reverse strand, counting down.
TGGTTTGGTGCCACAGAAGCTGTTCAGTTTTGCAACCAAGATGATACAGGTGACATGAAAATAAACCAATGCATTCTAATATATTATCACAACTACTTTTCTTCTAACCTAGTGACCTGCTTTTGCCATGTGACGACAGCAATGCCCCAGGAACTATGCATGCAACATTTTGGTAGCTGTAGGTGTTATGGTATTTGAAATATGGCCTGGACAAGGATTTACACGGAGTTTATACTGTGACCTACATATCTGACCTAGTGACCTATTTTTGCTCATAACACATTTTCAAGTCACAATGAATTAACAGGTAAAATTTCATTACAAGAAGTTAAAAGTAACACTAAATTTTAGTCAGGACGTGAAAATACTGAACATTTACAAATCACTGTGACCCATATATTTGACCCGGTGACCACATTCTTAGATTCAGCTTCACATTTGTGTAAAATTTCATTAATCTGAGTAAAAGGACAAAAAAGTTATGGCCTGGACAAGATTTTGAATGGATTTCACAGTGACCTAGATATTTGACCTAGTGACCTACTTTTGCCATGTGACACAACAACTCCCTAGGTAGTATTAAAATAATAAACTTGGTAGCTGTAGGTATTATAGTAAGGGAAATATGGCATGGACAAGGTTTTACATGGAGTTTACACTGTGACCTAGATATTTGATCTAGTGACCTAGTTTTGCGTCGTGACACACTTTTAGGTCACAATACATTATCAGTAAAATTTTATAACAAGAAGTCAACATTTTTTAAGAATTACAGTAAGGACATGAAAATACTGTACATTTATGTATAACTGTGACCCAAATATTTGACCTAGTAACCTAGTTTTACTTTACGACACATTTCCATGTTAAGTTTCACATTTGTGTAAAATTTCATCAGTCTAAGTAAAAGGACAAAAATGTTATGGCCCCGACAAGTTTTTACATGGATTTCCCATTGTGACCTAGATTTTGAACCTAGTGACCTACTTTTGCCATGCTACACTCTAGCACCCCAAGAAGTATGCACATAACAAAGTAAGTAGCTGTAGGTATTATGGTATTATAAGAAATTTGGTGCTGACAAGGTTTTACACAGAATTTTATACTGTGACCTATATATTTGACTTAGTGACCTAATTTCCCCTCATGACACATTTTTGGGTAAAGGTACATTATCATGTAAAAATTTCATAAAATGAGGTCCAAAGGTTAAAAAAATTACAGTCAGGACCTGAAGATTTTGTATATTTACATATCGTGGTGACCCAAATATTTGACCTAGTGACCTAGTTTTGCTTAATGAAACTTTTTTTAGACTAAGCTTCACATATGTGTCACATTTCATGACTCTAAGTAAAGGACAAAAAAGTTATGGCCCGGACAAGATTTTTAATACATATGTATTCTGTGACCCAGATTTTTGACCTAGTGACCTACTTTTGGCACACGATACACTTCTATCCTAGGAAGTACCAACACCTTAAATTTGGTAGCTGTGGGTGTTATGGTGTTGGAAATATGGCCCGGAGAAGCTTCAGACGGACGGACGGACTGACGGACGGACTGACAGACGGACGGACGGACGAGGTGCAAACCTATAGTCCCCCACCAAATGGGTGGGGGACTAAAAAAAGATGGGGGGGAGTGATAGATCGTTCCAATCGCAACACTCGTCTTCACAAGGTAATGTTCAAGATGGAAAGTTTGGCTGGTATACCAGCAACAGCAGCAGCAGTTTCCCCTGGGGAGTGGGCACCTTCAGTGGGCATGTAAGACATGTATTTTCATATCCCAATTACAGAAACCATGTGGAAGTTTCATGGTTCAAGATGATTTTTATATACCAGTTTCGAATGCTTCCTTTTTTGTTGGCTTTGGGACCCTGGGTGATTACCCATTTAATAAACATGTTAGTACTCTATCTGCAAGGTCATGAAATGGAAATACACATTGATTTTGATGTCTGGCTAATATGTGCTCTTTTATGTGAGAGTCTGAAGACCAAGACACAATTCATTCCAGAAACAGGTCAGGATTGGGCCTGATAGTCAAACTCCAGATCTTGAACCTAGGGATGACTGAAGAGTTAATGTTTTTCAGCGTGTTGTCCAAAATAGTAACATTCATATGCAACCACCACAGGACACCTCCAATAGGCATCAGGCAGTATTGTACATATTTGAGACAACAAAGAGCCTCGAGCAAACGATTGGCAGAGTTTGATCAGCACTCATGAGTCACTCGATTTTGAGGTACCAATGGGCAGAGATATTTTTTTTTTTTGCGTCATGGGATCAACTGTCTCGACTTCAATCTCTGGTATTTACCAGTGAGGTATGTCAATAGATGGCATGATGGCACAGTATTGACAATGTGATGTGAAGTCTGATATTTGTGCCGTTCAAGCCTTATGATTATATTCAAGGAGGCATCAACCCAGGGATGGGGAACTTATATGGGCTCGGAGACTGTATCAGGAATCTGTCATCCCCAATTCTGGTCCCATCAATCGACTGGAACTAGAGAAAGATTTTTCTATGTGGAAGGCAACCTATTGGTGTGTTGAAATCTGGGCACTCAGGACAGAATGGTCACTTCATACTCAACTAATAGGTCTCTGAGGGATCTTTGAGCACTCTGCTTAGAGATCTTTTTATGACAGTAGATAATCACAAGTTGCCAATGTTTGCCTCAGCTATTCTGGACACTGGTATGGCAGCCAATGCTTTGTCTGCAAGTTGAGATAACATGTGGGCCTACACCTATCCTCAGACTCCTAAGATTCAGCATGTGTTGGAGGAAATCAGCGAGGAGACAGAGGAAAATGGTTTTAGTAGCCCCTTGGAGACCTTTGTCAGTGGAAATATTAGAGCTCATCACAGATATTTTTCATTGCCGTGTAGCAGTATTTTATCTTCACACCTGGCGACTGTTGCTAACGGATTTTGAGATACCAGCTCCTTAGACAAGATGGCGGCATGAAGCAAACTACGCTCCACTTGTTTCAAATAATATGAGTCTAAGTAGTCAAGGCTTTTATCAGAATGTGATGAACAGAAACCTGAGATAGACCCTTGCAAAACCCAGATATAGGGAATTAAAGTATCTGTCGCTGTTAACTGGTTTCCCAGTGGAAAAAGGCCGAACCTTCTAGTCCTAATAATTGATCAGCACGTCTTGGCATTACAGGCAATTTGCGCATGCTGTCTGTTGACCATCATGTTCCCACGGTCTTCGCCAATGATGGACTTTGTCATTGCCATGTAAGTGACCCAATGTCTTACAGTATCTTTTCCCTTTTTTAAGTATAATGTATGAAACAGTTGACGCACGCTCGAATCTTGAATCTGTACATGCCCTTGTTGCTTTCTTTCAACATAAACATGTGGCTTCCTATACTGGTACATACCTTTTCAATGTCCTCCTGATCAGGTATATTAACCACTATTATGTATGTATGCATTCAAAAAGCATGAAACAATTATTTGATATTTATTTTTGGACGACAATTTTAACATCCATTTTATGACGTAAACATGAAATCCTTCCCTGCATGAATCATTCTTTGCTGACAAAAATATTATATAGTATTTATAGAATGTACTTTCTAATCTCCCCATTCATAGTTCATGCGACATTTATCTTATCCTGAAACAGAATATCACAAATAGATGTTCTATGAATTTTATCTCCAATATAACTTATTTTTCAGTTATATATCAGTTTCGTTGTACCAGTTTCTCTCTTTAATCACGGACTATTATGGTGGAACCAAGATGATGCTGCGAATTCTGAGCACCAAGAGAGCATCGCTTCGTACTCAACCTTGCTGTTGTTGTTGCTTCTGCTTACCTCTTGTTTCTGTCAACTCGTGAGTAATGAGAAAAAACATGCCACACAACCTTAAACAGGACAAAAAGCCACTGATATACAGTGTCTATTTAGCATACGCAAAATAGCTACCAAACCATGAGTCAATGTACAAATCAAAGTCACTATCTTTTTCTTTTGGTGAGCACAGGACATCACAAGGAAGGAAAACTCCAAAAGCTGGAACATGTATTCCAAAAACCTAGAAATGAATTCACTGAAAATAACGCCAAAAGTGATCATGAGACAAACTGTTTATTATGCCCCCCTTCGAAGAGAGGTGGGGTATATAGCTTTGCACATGTCGGTCGGTCGATCTGTTAGTCTGTCGGTCGGTCGGTCGGTAGACTGGTTTCCGCACAATTACTCAAGAAGTTTTTCAGCTAAAACTTTGATACTGTACAGGTGTATTATACTAGTCAAAAGCTAGGCAAAGTTTGAAGATGGATGACCTTGACCTCGTTTTAAAGGTCACAGACCCACTTTACTGAATATGGTTTCATGCTTTTTGCATGATAACTTATAACTTGGAGCTAGAACCTTTATATTGCACAGCTTTATGGTTCTCTGTAAGGGCTAGGTTGAGTTTAAAGATGGGTGACCTTGACCCAGTTTTCAGGGTCACAGAGAGATTGTAGAATTCCTGCGGTTTCCTCACAATAACTCAAGAAGGTTTTTAAGCTAGGACTGGGATACTTTATAGGTCTATAGTTCTTGCTAAGGGCTAGAAGAAGTTTAAATTTTGGTGACCTTGATTTAATTTCCAAGGCCACGTTGTTACCTGAGTTTACTTTGGTTTCCACATGATAACTGACGAGGTTTTTAAACTAGGACTTTTATATTGCACTGGGTAATTGTCCGTATTTGGGGCTAGGTCAAGTGTGAAGATGGGTGACCTGGACCTAATTTCGAAGGTTTCAGAGCCATTTGGTTGAATACTTTTTCTGCATGATAACTTGCATTTTTGAGGTAGCACTTATATATTGCACAGCTTTACGATTGCCTATAAGGGCTAGTTTGAGTTTGTAGATGGGTGACCTTGATCCAGTTTTGAGGGTCACACACAGACAGTAGACTTCCTGTGGTTTTTGCGCAATATCTGAAGAAGGTCAATTGAAAATGAGTGACCTTGCCCTAATTTACAAGGTCATAAAGCCACTTTGCTGAATATGGTTTCTAAATGATGACTAATTTTTCAGCTATAACTTTTATATTGTCCAGGTTTTTAGTCGTTTTTAAGGGCTAGGTTAAAGTTTAAAGATATGTGACATTGATATATGATCAACCTTCACTAATTTTGTAAGGTCATGAGTGCCCCATCTACCACTATCAATAGGGTAGCGATGGCAAGGGTAATGAGGGCAGGGGGCATCTATGTTTTACAAACATATGTTGTTCATTTATGACTATATATCTTCTTTCAGTTATATATTTACATATTTACTTGTTTACGTTTTATAATATTGAATCTCATTACAACTTAATTTAAAGTTTGTTATCGATTTAACAATGATTTATTGATTAAGTCACCTTGGAATTAATTTGTGTTATTTATTGATCAGGGTTTATTTTCATATTATGTCAAGGTTAACATTGTGAAGAAGTTTATCACATTTAAAATTTCATGTGTCTGCCTCCTAAGATTGATCATCGTTTAATAAGCAACCTGCAAGCCTATCTTAATGATAATAGTGATGACTGATTACCAGCCAACCACCGAAAGTTTCTTGAAATAGTAAAACTAATATAACTCGAACTTTTAAATATCTATAAACCGGCGTTTAAAACTGACTTTTTGAAACAATGAGACTATTTAGCAATGTGTACACTGGATATCGGATATTCATATCTCCAACTCAAAAAAAAAGAAAAAAATGCCACGCACTGACTGTCCAATTTAATTTTTTTTTTTTTTTACCTGATAAAGTTTTTCTATTTGCACATTATGTGTTTTTTAGTTTTTCTCTCTTTTAAAGTTTTGCTTCTTTTATGTGCAAGGAGGTAAAGGTAGTTTCTTGTTGTTTTTGGGGTTTCTTAATTATTTTTTTTTCTTTTTCTTATATTACGACCCTTTTTTATTTTGGCAGAAAAAATCTCACTCGTATGCGTGCAATGGTTCTCCAACTGGCAATAATACGACCAATACTGATACTTGTTCTTGCAATTCTTGCTTTTGACGGAGTACACGTACCAGGAGCAGTGAGTATAAATACCTTTACCAAAGGTGGAAAGAAAAGTATGTCGAAACTACAGGTCATTATCATCCGGTGAGCCCAGGGAAGTAAGGGAAGTATCAAGATATAAGAATCCTACCACAAAAAAATTAAAAAAAGTTTTGTCACACACACACACACACACACACACATATATATATATATATATATATATATATATATATATATATATATATATATATATATATATATATATATATATATATATATATATATATATATATATATATATAAACATACATACATATACATACATAAGTTACCCAATCCACCGGTACATGTTGACGGTAACAAATGCTGTCACGCACCTTTATTTTGGTCACATTATATTACATTTTTATAATAAAATGGGAAGTATGGAATTTCCGAGGTAAGAATGATCGTGATAGCCTTTAACCTTAAGCTGAAATACATCATAAGAAAGCAATATGTGCTCACATATATCCAGCCCAACCACTCACTTGTTATACAATATTTATAAATAGTTAGCATCATTTTTAACATCCAATGCTGCTGGAAACAAGTCATCGCGCTTGACGGCATTTTGGTTTTCATGTTATGGCATATAAATATGTTCCATAGGCAATTGGAATTCATGCTTTACATGATGTGAGCAAAAAATGGATGACCCCCATTTTTCTAGGAACTTTTGTCTCTTCATGTCATCTCATAACCAAAGAGATGTGATAAGAGGTGTCAGGTGACCCCGTAGAGTTGTGGTATCACCTATTAGTTGAAGCTGTTCGCCCACTATGCCATTGTAATTGTGCGTCATCTTCAATGATCGAGTGAAACTACCTCTTGATACTTTGGCAGGTGGGCCCAACAAGTGCGTATACTTACATAAGCTTCATCAACAACATCAGTTTCGTCATTGCAATCTATGGCATGTCATTGGTATTCAGACTAACAGAGTCCGACCTAAAAGTATTCTTTCTTGGAGGCAAGTTTCTATGTCTGCAACTCATCATTGTTCTTGCAACAATCCAACCAGACATTCTTGGAATGCTCGTCACTTTCGGTGCCATACGTTGTCAACCGCCTTTTAATTCTCAAAGACGATCTGACAGTAAGTATTAACTTTGAATGATGCTAGAGGGAACTTTGCTCTAGGTTATGCAATGCTAGCCAAAATACTGGAGCCGTGAAACAGCGAATTGAGCCTTATTTCAAAATTTAAGGGACCAGTCCCATTGAATGTCGCATATGCTGGACCAATATTACATCATGTCACACATCCCAGAAAATATACTTTTTATGGCAGTCCATTTGAATATTTAATGTTTTTTTATACAAAAAAATGATTATTGATCTCAATAAAGGTACTATAAAGCACGCAAAAATATTAACAGAGAACAACTGATTTTTGATCAATTTTGGCCCTGTAATTGATTTTTATTTAAAATTGAACAACTGGAAACAGCAAAACAAGAAGCCAGCATTATATTTGGATTACTAAAATTCCTTCATTATTTTGGATTACCTGAAATAACTTACGGAGCTCATTTCTTGAGTTCAATAATTGTTCACCTCGAATATCATTATCTCCATAATACAATTTTAAACCCATACTTTGGAGCTCAATGAATCAATTTGAGAGCTCCATAATCATTATCTAATAATCAATGATTCCAGTAAAATTTTCTATTTCAGTAATTCACTAATAGAGTTCAAAATGCTGTATGCAGCTTAAATGATTTATGGAAATCAAAAATAGTTTCACAGCGTAACAACCACCATTCCTTTAGATCTGTAGCTCAATTACGGAGATCTATAATTGTTTATCGAGCTCTATAAATGATGTATGTAGATCCAAAAATATTCAAGAAGTTAATACATAATTGCGGAGCACAAAAATAACTATTGAGCCCAATAATTATGGTCAACAATTTTTGGAATTCCACAAAAGGATTATTCAGCTCCAAACTTAATGAACTCAAACGTTCACAATTCAATATGAAAACGCCTGGCCATGGCAGGGTAGGAATTTATGGAGACGATTTGGACAAGCTGTTCAAAGAGCATTGGTTCCCATTCCAGATGGGTTTTCTTGTTGTCAGATATAAAATATCAATAGAAAAGGTGGAATAATATAAATTGACGCTTTTTGTATTACTGCAGTCTTGATAGTGACCTTACTTACGTAAACGGGTAAAGGAGTAACATACTTTTAATTTTAGGAGGCGGGGTCACACAAGATAACCAAAACAATGCCATTGATATTGGTGATTGATACCACTTGAACGGAATGTACTTAGTACACGCATTCACATATGAGCATAAAAAATGGAGAGAAAAAACTTTGTGATACCGCTGCCATGCAATGTTGTGTTTCCCAATGCGGCAGGTTGAATTTAGAAAAAAAATGTGATACTGCTTTCATGTAATGTCATGTTTCTCATTGCTGGAATGTGGATTTTGTTTCTCGCAGGTATTCATATTTGAATTGATCAACAACTTTTCATTGCATTGCCCTCTAAATTGAAAAAAAAAATGTATTTTTTTTCATTTTTCAGCAATATTTCATGTCGTGTTCTTCCTGGAGGCATTTCTGCTGACTGTTGTCAAACGATTTTTTTATCGGAGGAATTCATCTGCTGATTTAACTGTAGCAGACATTAAGAACATACAATCAGGGGAAAACCAGAATGGCATGACAACAACCGATTTTTTGGCCACGAAAATATAAAACGTCTCCAGAAATATATCTCATCTCTTTCAAACGATTTTGCAAATGAATTTGGAAAAACTTCAAATATGGAATAGCAATAGACCACATGGATAAAAACAAATGGTTCATAGAACAATGCAAGGTTTAGGTTACATGTATTTCATCAGATCTCACTTTATACAGGCCTTTCAAAACCAATTCTGGCTACGAAATTCTACACACGTTTGTTTTACAATACTTTTCGAGAGGTATGAAGGTAACCGATTGGGCCATCAGACAGACCACACATATGCATGCACGTTTGTTCACATATACATATTGAATGCGTACGTGAAACAGTGTGAGAATATGTTCAAAACTATTGTATTTTAGTGACACCCAGAGGTCAGCAATACGGTAAGTGGCACAGTTCTCGCGAAATCTACACATTTTTATATCCAGATATCAGCATGTCCTCAGCTATCTTCGAACAAGTTTAGAATGGTCACAACATCACTATATTCGTCCAGCAAGGATGGGAAATGAAGAATTTGTTGACCATCCATCAGAAAGAAGGAAAGGGAAAGAAATAAAGAATGTGTATGGATGGAACATTACAAAGTAAAACCCTCGATTATTATATTTTTAAAAAGAATAGTACCAAAAATTAGTGAATTTTAATCCAAATTCTTTGAATTTTTTTGGGGGGGTGAAATTTCGCAAAATTTTGGTTAATTTGGAAAAAATGCCCTTTTAAAAGAATTTACAACAAAGCTTTCGATGTTTGGTATGGGCATTTTACAAAAGAGAGTGGCCTTTGAAGTGGCACATAGCTAATGTTGTTACTCAAGGGTATACCCCTCAAACAGCCCACACCTGGATAACAACTGGATTGCTGAACCTTTGGGCAAATGAAGCTTTACTCCTTTGACTCATTAAACTATTGATTGTTGGTTCTATTCTATAATGGACATTGACAAAATGAACTCATTTACAAAATCTGCCTATGAAAATAAATCAAGTTTTTAGTAATATTGGTATCAGTATGTATACCAATGTCTCAACCACCATAGCCAAGACCACTGCGCTGGTCACTTTGCCCAAAACAAGTTAGTTGGGAAGCAGGATGGTGGTTGGGCTTCTCTGGTGGTTGAGAGGTCAGTATACTCCTTATAACAAAATTACTAGAAATTTCACATATAAGTTATTTAACTTTACCTCTCGACCACCATTGCTGAAATACAAATGCATTGGAGGAGGGTGTAATTCTAAAGACACACTTACCAACAAGAACTGGGACAGACAGTCGGGGGGTGGCTTCAATCTGAGTGAAGAGGCCACGTCTGGTGGGAAAACCATAAAGGTTCTTGGGCCTGAGGCTGCGTAAAGCAGAATCTTGGTCAAAGCCTGGAAAGCTGAGTGAAGAGGCCACATCCGGTGGGAATATCCTCAGAGGTTCCTGGGCCTGAGGCTGCCTAAAGCAGAATCTTGGCCAAAGCCTGGAAAGCTTCCTTACCGACCAGCCTGGGACTGCCAATGAGCCCACTTGGAAGCTGCCTGCCAACCTGAGAGCAATTTGCCTTACATGAGACACTGTCTATTTCCATTCTTTGGGTCCTGGACGTCTGGTAAGACTTTAGAGTCATGGAAAAATGGCAGGCACCTTGGGGCAGTTATATTACTCTGTAAGGCAGTGTATGTCAAAACTGGTCTGCTGGCTCCTGGCCTAATGGATGTTGGGGACATCGACCCAATACAAGTCTGAAACATGGTCTAAGCCGAATCTAAGAATGCAGACCTATAAACTGCATCCAAGTCCATACCCAGAGGGCACCATAAGCTGGAACACGGTGGCTACCGTGAGGGAATGAGGGAAGTTTCAGGGACAAGTATCTGGAACCTGTGCAAAGGAGCCCTCTATGCTAGCAGACATAAATGACCTCCTCCAGCAAGATAAAGTCAAGGAGGTAGTGGTTGGCAAAAGACGTAGATGATAGCCAGTGGCAGGCTTGGAGTATATTGACAACAGGGATATTCCTTAGGGACCGCTGGGAGGCATTACGGGCTCACACGTCTTGAGCTCCAGCTGAGTATTGCTTCAGGGCCAAATGCCTATACAAAAACATTCTCATAGGACATCAGGGTTCTCTGCTGAATTTACAATGAAATTTTTTTTTCGGCAGACCTGTTGCTTTCAGGAGCTACCCAGCGGCAAAAAGAGGGATGACTTCTGACCACTGGCACTGTACATGCATGAGACATACCAACCAAAGCTGTCACTGAGCACAGGGCTCTTTTTTCAGTGGGTTGAGCTGTGTCCACAGCACACATGGTAAACCCCCTACAGGCTGTAGATGGATCTCCAGCCATTTGATTCTTTACAAGGAAGCCCAAGTGAGGTCTAAAGGTTACCTGGGAATGGTCAGGCGACCATTGGATTTGTTTGTGTATGAGCAAAATCATGGATGTCTCTTCTTTCAGCTTACGAAGGAAGTGTAAAGAGACAACAAGTTGTCCACATCTGGTACTTGAGGTCTACCAGATGGGGCTTGTCTAGGCACTCAAAGGGCCAACTCTTCAACATGACTAAGACCAGTGGGAGGTCCCATTGTGGTAAGAGCTGGTCTGTCCAAGTAGAAGAACACAAGGAGCACCAAAGGATAAGGATCACTCCCTATGTGAATGCCGAGGACTGTTGCCAGGGTTGAGGAGATGGTGGACCAAAAACCCTTCCATAGTTGTTGAGTTCTTACCAAGCAACTGCCACTGGTACAGCCAAAAATTTATGTTGTCCACGATATGCAGAGACAATGGATTTTTTTTTAAACCAGTACACCAATTTGCAAAAAGCCTTCCATCCAGCTATGTAAACCACTGGTGAAGAGTCTGGAAGGCCCCATTTGGCAATTCTAGCTGTGACTTGCCTCACTGCCTGAGGATATCATGTTTGGAGTACCATCAAGTGATCCAACTGGCCAACTTTTCAGCATGACCTGCCCTGCCAGTTGAGGTAGGCGACTGTGTTCCTGTTTTTGTTCATAACAAGAATGTGTTTGTGCTCCACTAGGTACTGGAGGTGGAAGAGCACAAAGCATATCTGTTCTGGTTCCAAACAGTTCATGTGGTGGGTAGTGGACTGCATGGGCCAAAGGACCATTACTCTCTGGCAATCCATTTGGGCCCCCCACCAGGACCAAGATTAGTCTGTGTGCCGTAGCAAGGTCAAAAGGGAGTGTCCTGAACATTTAGACTTGGCACAAGAATGTGAAATGCAGATACTTCCCTGACATCTCAGTGATGGGCACATGGAAGAATGCATCCTGGAGGTCCAAAGACATTGTCCATTCCTGGGATCACAAGGCCACCACATTTGACTGTAGAGTTTCCATCCTCAAGGACAGGATCTCCAAGTACTTGTTCAGCAATGACAGGTCTATTACCACACTGTGGCCTGTGTTGTGTTTGGGGACTAGGAAGAGCAGGTTGTAGGTACAGTTTAGGTGCCACACTTTGGGGCAGTGGCAGCCAAGGAGGAAAATGACCAAAGCTTTCATCCTGGTGTGCTTGGTGGAGGTGGGACCACATGTCCTGCACCCAGGGAACTACATCTGCCATGTCTCCTCGGAACAGCATTTTGGAGAAAAGAGGCTCCATACGCACTTGGTGGTAGATTGGGTATGGCAACTTTTGACTCTGGAAGTGGATGTCCCTGTGTAGCAAACTCAAGTTCCTCTTAAATGTTGAGACTATCAAATGCCCACAATAATGAGGTTGGGAGCAAGGCCACCTGACCAAGTCAGTATAGCCACATTTGTTTTACTTGGGTTGTGAAAGAAGTCAAGCATTGATTTATCAAGTCACTCTCCATGGCACAGATGTTGGCATATACTTCCTCCCCTGTCTGTGGTGGAAGAAACCAAAGAACTCGGAGAAAACCACCATACATGGTTAAAGCGGTAGGAACTTTGTACACATGCTGCTCAGGATGAAATCAAACTTTGGTCATAGAGGTGAAAGGCAAGCCTCTTACCGCTCAGCCAACTGTGCACCAGTCCAGGATACCCTCCAAAATCTGTGCCAAGTGCTAAAGGTTGCCCAAGAAAGACCCCAGTGCTGACAGCGAGACATCTGAGTAGAATGCCACGAGGACAGAGCCTCTAGCATCCTACTACAATCTCCTGAAGGCATCCAAGAAAACAGAAACAGCCCTCTGCACCCTCGCAATATACTCCTTCCAAGCTAAAACCACAGCAAGTAACTGGGAAGAATAAATTTGCTTTGCTTTGGGGCAGAATACCATTTCCCTTAGACATCAGCCAGGGGAGAACATGCCCTTGCCTAAGATAGCAGGAATTCAGAAGCTCCATGGAAACCTAGGTGCCATGAATCCTTGCCATCAGCTGGTTATAAAACTCAGTGACAAAGGGTCAGAAATGAATCCCCGACTTATGTCCCATCTTCCATGACATACCCTGGCAACACATTGCCACAGCCCTTTCCTCTCCTCTGGCTGGATGACCACAGCTTGGTTGCACAGTAGGCTCCAAATGAGAGCTTTGGTGTGCTCATGCTCTGGGTCAGTGCCGGAGTCAGAGGCCCCAAAACCTTGTCAAACAGGTGTTCCTCAGAGGCAGATTGGGTGGGTAGCTGCTTGTGAGAGAAGCTGTTCTGTCACCAGCCTTTGCAAAAGAGGAGTGACAATTTCCTCAGAAGTTGTTGCCGCCACTTCCACAGCCTGCATATGCTCTTCCCAGAAAGGGCAAAAGAGCAGGACTTCTGCTCAGTGTGAAAGCCACAGCAGCCATCAACCTGGGTGTCAACTCGCCAGAGAGCATCTGCTGGAGTTGCAAGATCTCTGCCAGCTGCTGATCCAAAAGGCTTGACTCTGACATGACAGGAGTACTGGCTGGGGCAGATAAAGACAGAGTCTCCATCCACAACTGTGCTCCTCGCAAAGCTTGTGTTCTGCTTGACTCTCAAAGGAGGCAGGCAGGGTACCCAGCTAAAATGAAGGGTGCATTCGGATTGCCAGATGCTGTGTCCAAGTTGGACCTGGAAAAACAACTTACACTGCTGGGACAGTGGTTGGAGGCTCCAGAGTTGGATCTTGGGTTGCAATAGGGGCCACAACTGCAAGAGCCGAAGGCTTGTTACAGGTAAGCAGGACCACAATCTTGTGAACCTTCAACTCTGCCCAGACATTTTACCTGACCTTTTGGACTTGAAAGCTTGGGGCATCGGCAAGGGTTCCAGAATGCCTGGAGTTTGACCCACAGGTCTCCATCATGGATTCACTGGCTTGGCTGCACTGGTTTCTGAGAGCTCAGACCAAGGGATCCAAGCTAGAAGATCAAAGTGGTGCTTATCCTCTCTCTTTGGATGGGAATCCATGTGGTTGGGTTAGGGGGAGAAAAAATTGCTAGATCATATCCATTTGCTTGTGTTGGTTCTTGACCATCATCTCCAAGACTCCTGAGAGTCTTAGATTAGTAGCCCAGGAGCCTCCAGTCTTTACTTTAGTTGGCTAAACACTCAGGATCCCCATAAAGTGATCTCCTGCTGCTTGACTTGCAACTTTGCTGCCTTGTCTCACTTGAGGGAGACTCAGCGGAGTCAGACTCAATGATCTGGCGATTAGCAGCATGTTTAGGCCTACCTCTCTCACTCTTCTTCTGCTACTGCTCAAAGAGCAGCCACTTGTCGTCTCCCCACCTAACACAAAACTTGCATGTATGCTTTCGAGAACACATGCAGCTAAGTTCTTGGCAACATGAACAGTGTTCACAGTCTTCCCAGGCTGCCATGAAGTGGTTCCATGAATGCATCTTTTGCCTCTACTCAACAACAGAGGACAAGTGGTGTCTGTCTCTACACCCCTAGCACACTGCCAAGTTGCAATCGCCTGACTGCCACTTTTTTCCTCTGTCTTATAGATATATCTGGATGGAAAAGGAATTAAAAGATGCCCTATCGATATTTAAATATAACTTCAATCAAATCTGCATGTATAAAAAAGAGATAAGTGAACGGGCGCTTTGAATACAGAATACTTACAAAGTGTATGGAATGGTGGAAAACTCCACGGTTTAAATTTTAAGATGTTGTCATAATACGTAGATCGATAAAAGATAAAATGTAAATGCAATTTGGCATAATGGTAGTTCTAGAGCCCATTGAGCCTATCTGGATTTTTTTTGTCTCCATTTAAATTGTGTATATTACATATTGAGAACATTGACAAACATTTAATAACAGATTGAGTGAGATTTGATTAAGAACATTTTAGTCAGAGTGTGATTGTCACTTGTGCAAAAGGATGGTTGTTGTTGTTCAGAGTGTAGGCTGGGAGGAAGCTGTTCTCCCAAAACAGACTCTTTTAAGACCCCCATGTGGATGCTTTGCTGAGGAGGATAATAGGTTAAACCATGGGCTTCAAGGCAAGCTAAATGTCCAAATTCATAGCGGACCTTTGAGGTCAGCTATGGACCCAACATGAGCAGTTTGAAAGCAAATCCACCACACTAGATAAAAGGTTTATGACCTTGTAAAATGGATGGAAATAATTGAGTCTGCCATTGACGAATCAGAACAATATAGCCACAGAAATTGCTTGATAGTTACCTACCACTTAAAATGAAAACAAAGATGCAGATTAAATCATATCTGATCATGCCAAAACCCTGGGAGTTGACATGCAGCTCAGTGACATTGACAATTCCCATAGGTATGGGAAAAGAGGCCACGAGGAGGACAAAATAAACCTCATGCAATAAATGTCAAGTTTGCAAGTTTGACACATGTCGAGCCAGAAAGAGGATTTATGGTGCCAGGAAAAACAGTACAGTTGGCTTTGTGTGCACACATCTTCGCAGCTTAGGAGAGGAAAAAAAATCCACTGTTTCTGGTGATGTGATGGGCAATTGTATGTGCAGGAGCTTAACGTGTGGGGAGTGAACCATGGCCAAAGGTGTGTAATTAATAAGTGAACTGGATGATCTCAGAAAGTATGACCTGGAGGGGTAAGAGGTCTAAGACTGAGCATAAAGCTGAAGTGAAGTCTGAATGCCACTTAATGTTTATTAACTGGCACTAGCAATTCTGTTTCTCATTCACTTTGTTACTATTGCCACATTTATATGTATTTTTCATTCATACCTACTATGGATCTGTAATGCAAATATTTCTGTGTGGCCAGTTCTTAACATCACATTTTACAAATATCTAATTCTATTTATACCATAATATTTGCTGTTTTTTTTAGTGTGACGTCACATGCTAAAATATTGTTTTCCTGCGGGCATGTTCTGTGCATTTTTTCCTTCTTTTATGGTGGCATGTGTCTAAAACGATGTGTCCATATCAAATATTGTTGTGTGTTGTACGAGTGGAGACCTTATTTTGGTGTTTACATAAAAGTTTGAAAGGAACGGCTTCATATACTGCAATTTTGGACCACTCAGGGATTTGTTTCACTCTGTGGGCAGGGGTTTGACATCTCAAATCTATTGTACTTATTGAAATAAAATTACAACAATGTAGACCTGAAGGTCTGCTTGTGGTTCCTGTTCTGTCTATTTGGGCTGGTACATAACTCTTGTCAGGAGTGTATCTGATATATTCTTATTTACTGTATGCTAAATGCAAATTTTGATATGTTACATCATGTATCAAGATGCAATTCTAATGTACATTTAGTAGTCTGACTTAAAATTCTTGATTGTCCTGTCATTGTTTGGATGATGAATATGAACAATGGTCATGTAATTACCTTTTATAACTGTACATTGAAATTAAGGGCCAAATTTGTTTTAGCCCTGCATTAAATGTATGTGGGCGTTTTCCAAAGTGGAAGGACAGGGATCCTGTATAACTGGTTTAACCCGCTGGCAATATGTTGGTAACCTGTTCCAAGTCAGGTAGAAGATACCCTCGTTCATTTAAATTTCATAATTGTTGGTTATGGATCCTTTCGACGATGAACACTAGCATTACTTGCTATTTCGAAAATGATCCTGGGTCTGACAAGCTTCAGCTGGCATTCAGTTTGCTCTCATCACTGTCATTTGAAAACTGTTATCTGCTTCTCTTTTCATGAAACTATTATGTATTTTGGCTACATTTTCATAATTCAGGCATTTTCTTCACATATTGCAGTGCAGTAAATGTTCCAAATATAGTGGGACTGATTTTTTTAAAAAAATTGTCTCATGCGTATAGCTTGTTATGGTAAAAATCATGTCAGGTTGGCTCGAAGTGTTCGATGTTCACCTGATACATGATTAGTTTCAATATATTGGTAAATTTATATATATTTTACTCTTTTCTTTCTTTTTTGTATAAATGATTAGCATCGAAATCAGCTAAATGACAAGATAACCTTTGTTTGACAATGAAAATAGATAAAAACTTACATTGAAGACAGCTGCACTTACATTTACCTTTAGGGATTCAACATGATCTCTCTCTCTCTCTCTCCCTCTCTCTCTGTCAGTCTCTCTCTCTCTCTCTCTCTCTCTCTCTCTCTCTCTCTCTCTCTGTTTTCTTTTTCTTTTCATAAAACCTATCGCTTTCTCTGATAAATGTGGTAGACTTGTACAATAATTAGGAATGTTAAACATGTTGACCTTTGGAACTTTATAGCGCCATAAATTACATTTGCATTATGCTTACCTGACTGGCAGATGGCTTAAAATGGCATGTTATGTTTTTTTAATTCTAAATTATTAGCTTAATAAATGGCTTATGGCATGACTTATAGCATTCTATGCTCTCTTGTATACTTAATTTTCCTTTCAAAAAATATTTATGGAAACAACAGTCGAATTTTGACTGCTATGCTTACAATTTTTGGCTATAGTAATGCAATTTGACTACTGTTCTTACAATTTTTGACTTCTGTTTTGCGTTTCGAGAGCTGATGTCACTTATTTCTGGCTGCTATTTGACATTTGAACCAGTGTACTTGCAAATTCTGACACTGTATTGATTTTTTACCACTATACTTGCACATTTAAAAATATCTTCTGGAAACACTCTAAGTTTATATCCTTTACAACGACACCGTGCCTTCAGCTACATGTCTAAAACATATAGAAATGTATGATCATTTTGTTTGGATTCTTGTTGATGGTAGTTTTAGGCCTAGGGGCTTTTTTGATGGATTGACGTTGGTGTTAGTGTCAGTTTGTGGACTTGTATAGATGATGATCATTGTTGAGACGGTCATTGCAACTAGTAATTTTTAAATGCTGAATATTCTATTGATATTTTCAACAAATTTGGAACCTGTGCTTGCAAATTCTCTACAGCGCTGTAGATTTTGGTCCCTTTTTATATGAATTGTATGGTCCTATATGCACATGCATGATGCACATGTTCAAGCCAATTTACTGCAATAGGCCTATCTGTTTAAACATTAATTTTTTAATTCTTGTCATGTCAAAACTAGACACCTTTTTGGCCTTATGGATCTTTGGATGTGCGTTTTGGACTCTTTTGGATACAGACGAACTTTAAATTTATGTGATTGAGCTAAACAAACCAAGGAACATTGCTTTTGGTCGGATTTGACTTGGATTTGTTTCTTTCAGACTATGTTTTGGATATGGTAATGACACTCTCTAATTTAGTCATTTCCTATTCACATGATTATGACTATCAAATAACCTGCTAAATAATAAAGTGAACTAAGTACACATCGCAATTACCAGCGTACAACATTTATATACCAGTATCTTTGGTTTTATATATATCTCAGATTTATTAACCACTTTCTCTCCACAAAGCTATCTATTAAAGTATTTTTGTTACTTGCATGAAGTAACATTTGTCGCTTATGCTTCAGCTCTATATACTTCTTACATTCCCTTTCAGTTTTGTCCGCTGTATTAGTTTATAGTCATGCTACAATGGATTGTTCATGTATTCCTACAAACATGTTATGTTTCCATGGTACAACATTTAGTATCTGTCAGGTGGTCATCTATCTCCACTAACTGGCCTATGCGCATTATTTAGGTACATACAATCCACCCAGTCAGTGGACTGGTTATTTACCTTCATTTTAAGAGTTTTAAAATATTTGCCCTACGGGATTTGCTACACTTTGCACACTACCCCCACATAAATGTCCAAAATGCAAAAAATGTCAAATTTTCATATTCCTCTTTACCATCGATGGGCATTTGTCTTGCTATAGAATATTTATTGGTCTTTTTTCGCCAGGCCCACTTCTGCTAAGGTCCCATTGCAATCGGGTTTCACTTTTATCAATCAAATTACTATCGGCTTTGCCTCATGGCACGTTTGCTTTTAAACATCATTTTAAACGATTCTCTTTTCAACACATCCTTTCATTTGCTTCTTATGTCCTCTCTCTCTCTCTCTCTCTCTCTCTCTCTCTCTCTCTCTCTCTCTCTATATATATATATATATATATATATATATATATATATATATATATATATATATATATATATATACGTATATATATTGACGTCCACCTGAATCCCAGTCCTAATACATCTACTCAAAATCAGTACAACGTTCGTCACTCAAATTTTCAAAGCATAAAAAGTGGCTGTAAAGTCGATGAAATAAAACTTCTAGCCCAATCCAAAAATATTGATATATTCACTGCATCAGAAACATGGTCGAATGACCGCTACCCTGACCAGCTTCAGCTTATTACAACTTCCAACCACCCTTTGTAGAGACAGCCTTACAGCTAGAGGTGGCAGTTGTGACTTTTGTAAAAATTCTCACTTCCGTCTCTTGGACGATTTGACGTTTTATGCTACAACAGAGAACGGTTTTGGATAGAGATTTCCTCATTGCATAGTAAAGTATTAATTCCAAATTACTATCAGTCACCTAGCCAGTCTACTGAGGTACGTCACACCTTTGTCTAATCTTTGCCATGTTCGTTCTGGGGCGGCAGCTATTGAATCAAATCCGTATATCCTTCTTTTTTTCTTTTGACCTTGATAACAGGTGTGGAAACTGGAACATTCAGAAAGTGAGCTTGGTTTATATCATTAAAACCTGAAACCCCAACACAATCTTTTTTCAAGTAATGGGTGAGCCTAACAGAACCAATGAATATTCAAACAGCTTATAAGATCTAATTATAACAGGTTCACCTGGTCTCGGCTAAGATACCGGTATTCTTGCCCCTGTTCATAACTACAGCCGTTCTTTGGTGCACTGTTCCTTTTCTATCTCTCATCACAAGGATACATCTTTCAAATGACCATGGAACTTCAAGACTCCAAATTTCCCTGACCTAAATACTGCTCCTCCCCCCCCCCCTCCCCGCCCTTGAGACTCGGGCCATGAAGTGTACGATACATTGAACGATGTCGTGTCATACTGGTAGGACTCATTTTTTATAAACTGTAAAAGATGTCAACCCTTTCAGGTATATCACGATTTGGCCTAGAGATAAGCCATGGATAACCTCAGAAATTACAAGCACATTCGTCAAAGAATCCGAGCATGGAAACGCGTAAACACAGTATCTCATAGCCCACATTGTTATACCTATGGCACTTACACAAAGAACGATGCATTTTATCAACTTAAAAAAATGTCGCAATAGAGTTGTCAACTTAATAAGTGAAAATACTAGGTCATTTTTTGGTAAACTATGCTGTCAACTCGACGACAAGGATTTTAATCATAAGCAGTAATGGAGTCTTTCGAATCCTTTTCTGGCATGCGAAGTTGACGAAGGCATTCTTCCATTCATTGAGGAAGATAAACATGATAAAATTGTGCCCTGAGTGACAGGAAAATGCGATTTGTTTACTAAAAACAATAAATACTTTGCATGCCAGTTTAAAACTACTGCTGATATTGACGCACCACCCCTGCCCCCAGTTTACACTTAGAACACAGACACACCTAAATTTGATTAATTTTGATGAAGAAAATGTAAGGAAAATGTACTCCTCCTTCTGTTTTTCCTCTGCGTCTGGTCCAGATACACCTCTAACTAAAATCTTCACTCTCTTTCTCCGTCTTTCCTATTTCCTTGACTCCTATGACAAAGCTACCACATGTCCCGCATTCAAGAAGGCCAAAAAGCAGAATAAAAGTACCCTTCGCCATATATCTTCACCATGTAACGTCTCCAAAGGCTTTGAACGCCTAGTCCCCAATGCCCTCAATGAATATCTATTTGACGACAATCTTTTCACATCCCAAAACTCTGGGTTCAAGGCGGAGGATTATACAATAAACCAACTAGTATACATACATACATACATATATATATATATATATATATATATATATATATATATATATATATATATATGTATATATATATATTTAAAGTTTTTTAACATTCTAAAGAAGCTTGTAAAGTCTCTCTGGACATTTCTGAAGCTTTCCACAAGGTTTAGCATGTCCGTCGTATGTAAACTATGTCAGCTATGTATCTTTGTTCATTTTGTTGCATGGATCGAAAGGTATCTTTCAAATGGATTTCAACGAGCGGTCCTTCATGGCCAAGCGTCCTCTTAGTTTGCCTTTGAAGCTGGCGTTCCCCATGGATTCATATTGAGTCCATTTTTTTTTGGGGGGGGGGGTGTCTAGATAAACGATCTTGTTCACGACCTTTCCTGTGATGTGAAGCTCTTGTCGGATGGCACATGCTTGTTTAAGATTTCCATAATCCAACGGAATCTGCTCATCACTGAAATAGAAATCTTTCATGTATCCAAAATTGGAGAAAACTATGGCTTGTCTCATTCAATACGCTAAAATATATATCTGTTGTCTTCACTGCCAAAATCATAAAAGCTCACCATCGACCTGTTCATGTTGGTTAGTCAGCCTTTATCTCTCTATTGTTAGACCAATTCTGGAATTGGTTGTGTCCTCTTCGATAACTGTGGTCAAGTGCTGTCTGATTCTTTAAAATCTATTCAGTATGACGAGGCAAAAATATGCACTGGTACCCTAAGGCACACTTTTTAAATCAAACTTTTACAAGATTTTGGATAGCCTACTGTCGCTAACCATCGTAAATACTTATAATTGATATTTTATTACAAAATGAACCATGATCCTGCCCCCCTCCCCCCACTTCTCCTGCCACTTTCTAACTTTGGTCGAGCAACACACCATTCCAGACCCATTCGCACCATCCAGTGCAGGACTCTTCGTTCTGACAGATCTTTCCTCCCTGATACAATCAACCTTGGAACTCTCTACCTACTGATATTAGAAAATATATCTCACTCCAAATCTATATATCAAAACTCAAAGCAACCTTGCTGGCGATGGACGATGACCCCGACTTCTTTTTTTCTACCGCATTCCTTTTCTAATGTCTGCCTAACCCTGCCTAAAGTGAATGTAATTCTATATCCTATTTATGTCTCGTTGCCAACACAGACATGTTGTTTTTCTAGGAATTCTATCTATGTATCTATCTATCTATCTATCTATCTTTCTTTCTTTCTTTCGTTCTTTCTTTCTTTCTTTCTTTCTTTCTTTACAGGCGACTTTGTCCGACATTTCATCTGAAAAGTATTACACGTAAAAACTCCAAACTTGGCACAATTATACTTCTATAGATGACGTCTCGCCTTTTTACAATGATAGTTCATGCTTTTCAAAATAATGCAAATGAGGGCTAATTAAAGTTTTATACCCTCAATATCGTATATACTTTAGTAGACGTGGTTCTGCGTGTAAAGGAGTTCAATCATAGCAAGGTAAAGATCATCTCAAATGTAAAGGTCATGTCAAAGTCAAAGGTCAATTTTAGGCCAAAATGTGATTTTTGTTCACTTCAGGTAGAAGACATCTCAAGGTCAAAGGTCATATCAAGGTCAAAGGCCACTTTCGATGGTGGCTTTCTGCTAGCCATACCTTGGTCAATTTTTATCATATTTTCATCATGTTGCACTTAAATTGGAGCTACTGTAACACTGCACATTTTAAACCTTACATGTGAACTGTGAAAGTCAAAGGTCAGAGTCATTTAGACCATTGACAGTTATATCCAGTCATAACTTTGCCAATTTTCATCCAATTCTAATGATGTTGGACTCAAAATTTAGGTATGGCAACACTGCACATATTTGTAAAAACATGTAACCTCAGAAGGGCAGAGGTCAAGTTAATTTGGCCCTTTGAGAGTTTCATCTTCCCATAAATTGGTCAATTATTATTATCTGATTCGGCTCATGTTGGACTTAAATCGTGGGTATTGAAACACTGTGCAATTTACATGTGACCTGTAAAGGTCAAAGGTCGAAGTCATTTGGGCTTTGAAATTTTCATCCAGCCATAGGCTTAATGTAATGTGAAGTACCAGAGGATAAAAGTTATAGTATTTAATAATAACAACTTATGAAGATACACAGACAGATTTGCTTTCAAGCAAATTGTCTTTTCTTTTCTTTTCTTTTCTTTCTTTCTTTCTTTCTTTCTTTCTTTCTTTCTTTCTTTGTTTCTTTCTTTCTTTCTTTCTTCTTTCTTTTCTTTTTATCATTCTCCACAGGCAAATTTGTCCGACATTTCATTTGAAAAGTACTATACATAGAAACTCCATATTTGCCACAGTTATACTTCTATAGATGACGTCTTACCTTTATATAATGAGAATTCGTGCTTTTGAAAAATTGTACAAATGAGGACTAATTAAAGTTTTAAATCTTCAATGTCTTATATACTATTGTACATGTGGTTCAGAGTGTGTAGGATGTCGATCATAGCCAGGCAAAGGTCGTGTCAAATGTCAGGGTCATGTCAAGCTAAAAGGTCATGTCAAGGTCAAAGGTCAATTTTAGTTCCAAATATCATTTTAAAGGATGTGATTATCGTTAAGGTAGAGGTCATCTCAAGGTGAAAGGTCATTTCAAGGTCAAAGGCCAGTTTCAATGGTGGATTTTTCTAGCCATAACTTAGCGAATTTTTATCCAAATTTTGCCCATTCCGGGCTTAAATTGCAGCTATCTTAATGCTGCAGATTTTTAAAACTTACATGTGACCTCTGAAGGTCACAGGTTAAGGTCATTTGGAGCTTTGAAAGATTCATCCAGCCATAACTTGGCCAATTTCTATTCAATTTTAAACATGTTGGACTCAAATTTTGGGTGTTGCAACGCTGCACATATCTGTAAGAACATGTCACCTCTAAAAGGCAAAGGTCAAGGTCACTTGGCCCTTTGAAAATTTCATTGTGTCATAACTCTGTCAATTTCCATCCGATTTGGTTCATGTTGGGCTTAAATTGTTGGTATTGAAACACTATACAATTTACATGTGACCTGTAAACGTCAAAGGTCGAGGTCATTGGACTTTGAAATTTTCATCCAGCCATTAACTTAATGGAATGTGAAGTACCAAAGGACAAAAGTTGCACCATTTAATATTTACAACTTTTTAAGGCACACAGACAGATTTGTTTTGAAATAAATCTTTTCTTGTTGCTCCTGTTTTTTCACTACTGCAGATTTGTTTCTTTCTTTCTTTTCTAGTTTTTTTTTTTAATATGCCTTCCCTACGAAGAAACCTTTAAAAGTACAATACCCCTCTTCGCTCGAGAGGTCCACCCTAACTGGCTATTCAAAATAGAAAACGAAACACTGATTCACATTTTCCTCTCTGGCAGCAAAATTTATCCAAATATTTTCAACATACAGATATCTGATGTAGTATAAAATTACTTAGTTAAAAGTAGACGTGTTGTTTTCTAATCCTTTCCTTAATCATACAGCATTCTCAACTCTTCATTTTCCACGGTCAATGTGACCTACTGGCTAAATTATACAAGTAGAGCACTCTTTATTGTCTCTTGATGATGTAGGCCCTGCAGCTTTAAGTTGACCAAAATTAAGTATATATATGTAATGACTTAACTGTCATAATGACTCCTAGATTCTATTGGCAATAGTATACACAATTATCTCAATCTGAGTGTTTAATGTCATTTTGACTATTGATATTTGTACGTGGTGAAAGCTCCCAATGTAAACAATTCGTATTGTAACATTGTTTGCACTTATCTTGTACGTACTGTATATATATATATGTATATATATATATATATATATATATATATATATATATATATATATATATATATATATATATATATATATATATATGTATATAAATTGTGTGTGTCGTTCCGTGTCTGGAGAACCCATTTTATTAGTATTTTATGTACTTTGGAATAATTCAATATGAATAAATATGTTCAAACTAAGACGCTGTGTTCAGCAGTTGTTATTATTCACACACACTTTACTCATGTGCATATCAATAATTCCACTAGAACGTTTTATTATGCAAACGGGCAAGTTTATACAAATGAACACCTCAACTGCGTCCACCGTGGGTCCTAAATTTCACCGTTGACTTTTTCGACCACGGTCCACTCATATAGAAATCATAACCTATAATATTTTTGTTGGGGTGGATTAGGGGAGGTTGCTATTTAGCACACATATGAAACAAAGGTACAAAGATCGTCTTTGCTTTGAGTTGTTTTTTTGGGGGGGGGGTTGCTTTTGTTTGTTTGTATTTTTATATCCAAACCGTCAAGTACTGTACAAATATTTTCATTATCACTTTGTCCATATGTGTGATTTTTTTCACATACAAATTAATAGAAGGCAAATTAAAGAAAGGCGAGGAAGGTTTTCATCAAGGGGTCTAATTTACTTAAGAAGGATTATAAGAAATTGCAAGGTACAAAAAAATTACAAGTTTGAAATTACACTTCAAACAAATAAAGGGGGTCCATTTTTCGTTGGTTTTTGTTTTCGTTCAAAAAGGAATTGTTTAGATTTAATGGATAGTTCCAATGTATACAATTGATGCAGGTAACGTTTTTATTTTCGGGTTAAAGTAATTTTTATCTTGATTGAGCATATTTCAAACGGATATATGGGTGACTCATGGGTTGTTCTAACCGTACGGTGCATTTACACATTAGATGTGAAAATAATACTTTTATTTACATTTTTATATAAAAAGGTCACAGCGCCTTAGATCGTCGCTTCCTGCTCACTTCCGACACCTTTAAGCTGCCAGGATGGTTTAGGCGCGTTGCAGACTCTACCGACTTTGACCCTGTCCAGCTCGTATAAATTGATCGTTTCACCCATAAACCTATATATTTTCATAATCGTATGGATGTCTAAATTTGTAAACACAGAACACCGAATCAATTTAGAGATTTTTTCAGACATTTTACGCTGTTTTGTGAGCGGGTATAGATTCACAAGTTTATTTCTGCTCGTTCGCACAATATTCAATTTTAAGATCTGCAAACTATCTGAAACGATAATACAGACCACTCCCCAGGTACCGAATTTTTGTCTAGGGGTACAAGTGAAATTTATACAAGTTTGTAGAATTTTGAAGTTGGAACCATGATGTTGTACAGTTTCTTCATTTTTGAGTTCCAAAAGTCACAGAAGGAGGAGTTGGAAGGCCAAATAAAAAAAAAAAAAAAAAAAAAAAAACGGTTCCTAAATTAGATATTTTTCTTGCTTTACACGTTTGTTTTGAGAGAATAAATCTATCCGTGTTTAAGTGGCTTCATTTAAAAATTTGATTGATCTCGTGAAAATCGACTTCCGAGAAAATCGCTTTCAAAGGTCATGACTCTGGTTTTTACAAAGAACGGATGGTCCTGTGAAAGTAACTCATTACCTCCGATTAAAATTTTCAGTACGAGTGGAGTAAATAAGAACCTTCAACTTTGATGTATTCTTGCAAAGATATATTGTTGTTATGTAGTGTAAAATCAACTTTTTTATCTCAAATTTTGTAAAAGTCAGACACAATATTGGTTTTGGCGCTATGGTTTCACATGCCGCTTCCAAGGATCAAAGGCAGCGTGGACGAGGGCAGTCAATACTTACAGGGACAAGTGGCAAGGCCCTGGGAACTGATCTCCCCTATGTAAGGAATTCTTTGTGGGAAGTGACTTTGATTCGTCAGATATGACGATGTTAATATAGGTTTGTCCCCTCCAAATATATATATATTAATAACATAATAAAATAAGAAAACTACCCCTGTTGCCAAATGCAGTCCCATTGCTGGACAATGAAAGAGTAGAGACAAAGTGGGAGTTCAAGACCATTCGAACAATCCATTCACGGCCGGTTAATTAACTGGATTATTTGGTCTGGATGACTAGATATATCTTAAAATATTATTTGCATATACTTTAAAATTGACCCCTTACCATTTTTTACTGTCGATGCTGATGTCCCCTTCTTAAGTAGCTCTCTAGTTGATGTTAATCTCACAGAGCCCATTATGACACCTCTGGTGTACTGATGGTACCTTATCTCACCAGCCACGCAGAGACGTACATATGGTGCCCCGAATTTTTCATTGAGCTGAGGCTGTTTTTCTTCCTTTGCTATGCAAGTCCAATATACTTGAAATGGGGAACTGAGAGTAAAATTCAGGAGACTTGAAAATTTTGTGACTCTAAAACCTAAAAAATTCAAGAGATCTCTTGAATAATCAAGAGTTTTGGAACCTCTGAATTTTACAGAAGAGTTGCTCAGCATATTTTGAAAATGACGATTTTATAACATTGACATTTTATTTAACTACCATGTTTTATCATATATGGTAAAGCTCATTTTGTTTTATAATTTGTACTAAATGCTTCACACATTTTACATTTTTCCACACAGGCAAAATAATATTTTAAAAGCATCATCTTCTCAGCTTACTTTAATTAAAAAATACTGTGTTCTCGAAAAATCCGTTCACAGCTGGTGACCTTGTCCTTGACATTTTTGTTGTGTTAACCTGCATATCTGCAGTATTCTAACCTAGCTTTTAGGTCTATGCTCAAGATCGAGATCCCGGTGGCACAGCTTACTAGTTTAAAGTTTTGAAACACTGGCCCTAAGCCATACTTCCAGTTGTGATTGTTCCTGACATATGGCATACTGACTGAGACTAATATTTGGGTGTGTCTGGGTTGAAGAATGAAGTCAAACATTAAGAGGATCAACATGTAACCGTACCACGGTCCCAGTCATGTTGAAATATCGTGTTATCACTGTCCTGACTGCATGTCTTTGTTCCAGTTTTCATTATTTACACTCACACTGTTTCGATGACTGGGTGTATCTGGGTTGAGGTTAGCCCCAAGGGACTTCCCCACGCTCTTTGAGCTTGCAGTTAGGTCCCAACTCGACTGCGTTTCAGCCGGGTAGTTTACCATTCCAACCGAGATCCCAGACATTCTGTTTTCCAAGAATGATTTCTTTCTTTCTTTCTTATTTACGTCCAGATTTTTCCGGAGTTTTTTTCGGACCCTACTATTCCAAAATTTTCACATACCAGTGAAATTAGACAGCTGACTTGGAATAGTCATGGTGATTAAAATTATGCAAATGAAGGGCAATCAAAATTTTAAAAGCACCATATCTTCTAAACTATTTGGGATAGACACAACGTTCTAACTTGCACATATAGGTACATGTTTATGTAGTTTCTTGACAGATTCTGTTAAAATTTGTTTATGTAATAAAGGAGCAAAGACAGTTTTGTATCGCATGTATACACATCCCTCTGATTTATAATACGTGTACACTATACATGCACATATACTCATCTATAATGCCTAGAAGGGCTGACCCTCTCAGGAGTGGGCACTTTTCTCTGCTTGCAAGGATGCTCACTGTAGAGAGGTTTCACTGTACAGTGGTATTTGCAATTTAAGACCACCCCTTATGCCAAACAAAAGTGGTCACATGGGACCGGTGGTCCTTCTTTCTTTCATGCTTTCTTCCTTTCTGCCTTTCTTCCTTCCTTTCTTCTTCCTTTCCTTCTTTCTTTACGACCAAGTTGGTCCAGAGATTTTTTCAGTCACTATTTTTCCGAAAACCACCAAACTTGCCATGGTGACAGACATAACCAGTGACATTGTGCATCTCATTCGGAACAGTCCTTATGTTTAAAATTATGCAAATTTTTAGAAGCAATGAAAATTTTAAAAGCGCTATATCTTCCAAACTATTGTAGATGGACTCAAAATTTCAATGTGTATGTATACCTTTGTGACACTGGCCACTCTAATGGACAGTATAGTTGTAGAATTTCAAATTATGGGGAAATATTGGAAAATTTAAACGTTGAATATCTCCAAAATTATTGTACATAGAGATGTCATTCAAACTTCAATTTATAGGTTTGTGACAAAGCCGCATCCAATGAACCATGAACCAAAGTTCTTCTAGGCTTATAATTCATGCAAATTAGGCAAATACACAAAATTAAAATCTTGAACAGCTTCAAAACTATTATAGACAGTAATTTCATTCAAACATCACTTTATAAGTTTGGGACATGGCCACATCCCTTGACCTAATAACCAAAGCTGAGCATTTTAATTCATAAAAATTAGGCTAATACACGAAATGTAGATTATGTTGAACAATGGCAAAGTGTATCATTTCAAAATGTTCTCATTTTGAAAGCACCCAGACAGATTTGCTGTGAAGCAAATCTTCTTTTCTAGTGTTAGTTTTTTTCATCTCTTCCAGTTTACAGTTCCCTTGCAGCTGACAGTGCCCACCAAGTTGCCAGTTGTCTCTGTCCAAACACTGTTTTTATTGTTTTGTAAATGAAGATAGAAAGTCAGAAAATGCGATCCAGTAAGCCCATGATACGGTATTTTTCTCTTTGCCAAGGACGATTGCAGGGAGATGCAAATTTCGGCTGTACATCCTGTACATGGGCAGGGTTTTCTGCGTGAAACAGAACTTTGAGAACGTTTGAAAAATGAAAAAAATGTATTGAACGTCCTAAAGCGCGATTTCTTCAAAAATATAGACCCAGATTTAACATGTTCGAAGACCATGTGGCTTATTATAATTATTATTATTGTTATCATTATTATTATCATCATCATTATAAATGACGATGACGATGATGATGAAGATGATGATGATGGTGGTGATGATGATGATGATGATGATGATGATGATGATGATGATGATGATGATGATGATGATGATGATGATGATGATGATGATGATGATGATGATGATTACGATTATGATGTCAGTAGTTTGCGCATTAACGACGAGGTACAACTGTCCAACAATCTCAGTTGCGTGACGGACTAATGAAGGATAAGCTCAGGGCTAGGTACATCTTCTACAAAATTCCAAGTAAACAAATTACAGCTCATTTTTACCCGCATAAAATATAAATTTCTGAAAAGTAAACTTGCCGCAGAATCAAATGACACTTTTGTCAATTACGTACTTTGTCATGTGTTTCTGCAGCAAATATGCAAATATAGCATTTTTTCGATAATGTTAATTCAACTTTTTCTGTTATGTTACCACATAAAGAATTCTTTGAAAAAATACTGTTCTAACACCAATCCTCAAAAACATGTTTCGTTTTTCCCGTGTTTTGCGCTGTTAATGAGCTGCAGTGGTCTGAAGTTCAAGTGGTGACACTCCATTTCTACATCAAAGGAATTCAACTTTTCTCAACTACTGTGAAAAAGAACAGGCGTCACCCAAAAATTATGGGACCCGCTTTTTAGTTCAAATCTTAAGGATGACATTGCCGAAAACAACATGCTTTTTCAAGCAAAACTGTGGAAGATGAAAACAAAACAGTTTGGGGTGTTGTTATGAAAACGATCGTTTGAAAAACCAGTTCAAAGGTCAAGCCGTCCTTGAAGGGATTACAGGCACTTATTCGTGGCTTTTCCAGTTTGACAACTCTATAATCTGTATAAGCATTGTTTGTTGACACCTAAGAGATCGTTGATCAATCTTACTTGAAAAGAACGCAATTTATGAAGTTTTTAAGAAAATTCCGAGTTCTGGATCAGACTCAGCATATGCTGTCGTAAGCGTGGTTTCATAACTGGCCCGCTGATTGGTTACGCCTTATATGGCTGGCTCATTAGGATGTTCGACAACTTCGTTGCGGGGTTACCACTGGCTGGTAAAGGAAAACAATATATGGAGGCTAGTATTGGAAATCCGTCAGTTTGGTTTACATTGATCTGAAGATATCGAAGCCTGACAAAAATCTGCATAACGCGCAGGCACTATTTTGGTCAGTCAAAAGTTGCAAAATGCCCGTGTCTGTATATAACACGCAGGTAAAAATACGAAAACACCGACCATACATCGACCCCAAGACCAGGCATTTAATAAAATGGACATTCAGTCAATCAATGTCAATAAAATAATAAATGTTTTCCCCAAAAATACGAACTCTTTACTCCGGTCTACCATTAACTTGTACAATGCAGGAGCCCGGGAAACAGAACAGTGCTTAGCGAATGGAGATCGTCATTGGTACTTTCACAGTCACACAACATGCATCTCCAACGCATCCGGATCCACTTTCATTCATATCTACTTACTGCTGTAGACCATTAAAACAAAAAAAAAAACCGTATCGTCATCTGGCTAAAATCAAACGATGCCGCATCATTCCAATGACATTAACATATAGTTAACTTTGGCCCTCGTATTATTTGTGAAACTGCTCGGGCAATTCAGCTTTCACATGAACTGTGTTATGGTCGCCAAATATATATATATATATATTTGCTGGGAACAGTTGGATCTTCTCTGATTGGTTGTTCGCTTGCTTTTTGCTGGACCACCACTGTATGTTTCAGGACTCAGGACCCAGGACTCAGGGCTAAGGACTCGGGATATTTTTATTTGGTCAGTAGTTGTTACACTTTTAGTGCAATATAATGTGACATAAACAGTGAACAGGGAGACTTCCATTAGGACAAAAATAATGCCGCTGTCATGGAACCCACCCTGTGAAAGTGATACTTGTTCATATTGACAGTTTTAACATGGATAGAAACACTTTCTAGTCAACTGAACCATTAATTTGGGAGATAAGACACAGACATGTCACTTTATTTCAATAATTACACTCAATTAATAGCAAATTTGGTGGAAAAATAACACATCCTTTTAAAAAAAATAATTATTAAGAATTCATACAAACATTATAGTTTTCAATAGAGCAAGATTCTTCATATTGTTAAATCAAATTTGCTTTTACATATTGTGCCATGGCTCTCATGCTATGAGTTTGCATTTTTTGTCAAAAATACAACGGTGAATTGTTAATAGCAATTTGCAATTTGTGTCTAATGCAGTTTTTTGCATAGTCATGGGCACACCTAAGGGTGTAAATATTTCTACCTTGTCTTCTATTGTGCCTAAGAGGATCTTGAAAAGATAGTCTTTGTAAATTTACCTGAAGATTATTATAACAATTAGATGATAAAACTTGTGCTTTGATATTGCAAAAAAATCATCTACTTTCAAAAACTTCAAGCTTTTAAAGAGGGAGCTCGTATGTGCATTATACTTCTTACAGGATATAATACGTACAGCTTTTTTCTGCATTTTTGGAGGTTGCTACATTTGTTTCATACATTTTGATTCAAGATTCTCAACAGATATCCACATATATCGTCACCAGCTTCGTTCACAATCTTGAACATCGAACTTGAAATGACTTTATTCAACGCAAGTGAAGAAAACTGCACGGACTATGTGGAAACCGCCGCCCAAGTCTTCAACAAAGTTTGTGAGTATTAATATTTGAAACTTTTCGAGGAAAGTTTATACAGACAAGGAGGGAACCAAATTTTCTGTATATGGGTTGAGGGTTAGCAATGGCGCACAGGAGTACCAAACCGAATAATTTAAATGATATGAACTGATGAGATATTTAACAAGGAAATTATGTCTTTCTTTGCCACTTATGCATATATCTGCAGTCTTGAAAACTGAGTTCCATTGCATGGCCAGATTCTTGATGAAGAGGCCCAGGCCCTTCAGGACAATGCAACTGAATGTCACGCACGACCAACTACATTTAGAATATTCATCAATGGATGGATCCTCATCTTACCTCCATGGGACATGAGTGTAAAATTGGGAACTTGGCTGAAGCGTGCATAATATATTTAATACCGCTCCCACACTACACAGGGGTGCCAGTCAATAAGGTATTCGATACCCCTAAATACCCTTTGCATTCACACTACACCGCCATGTGGAGACTCTTCAGCTATGGGGTATTTGAGGCGCAGAAATACTGCGTCTCGATACCGAAGCTGCTGCGGCAAGCATTGACTTTTATGGGGCAATAAAAACTCGATACTCCCAGCCCTCCTCTCCTTGCTAGTGAGAACACAACGCGAAGCTGATACCGTAGTTGCAATAGGTCACAGAATACACATGCACTGGGACAATCTGGTGATGGGTCAATACTGGAGCTGATGCCGCAGCCATATGGGTGTATAGTGTGAAAGCAAAGGAGTATCGGATACCGGTGTGGCACCAATTAAGTTTACCAGTGAGAAACGTAGTGGGGAGTTGATACCGTATCTGCTACCGACTCAGCGGGGGAGGGGGGGAGGGGGGGAGGGACATTGAATTAACCTTGATTCAACGTCAGGCTTCAACGTTGAAGTGACGTTGAAGATTGGTTGGATTTGAAAATTGGATCAACGTTGAAAAGCCATCGTCTATTCAACAACGTCAGATTTCAACGTTTTTTGAACATAGTTTCAACAACAAAATTCAATGTTGAAATCAGGTTGAATGTTAGTTATATGGCACATTTCTACGTCATTTTAATGTTGTTTCAACGGTGTTTCAACGTGGATTCATCTAATGATTCAATGTTGAAAGGGGGTTGAATATTGGTTGAATCTGAAAATTGGATTGACGTTGAACACTCAACGTCATCCAATATCCAGTTTCAGTATAGATGCATTACCTACGTTAGCAATTAATTACTTCAAGTTGATATTTGATAAATTCCAACTTAAAAATGATATGTATATTTGTATATCTGGTTACATATGTAGCCTCTGCACGGTCCTGTTCTGTTGTCTTCTTGCCACGTCCTCCACGCCGTTCTGCTGCATATTTGAGTCATTTGGACATGGCATAAAAATCTCGGTCTGTGTCGTGCCCTGTCTCTGTAGCACAGCACCTGCAACAATATTATAGAGACATCAAACAACAAATCAACGAAATCAACAGATAAAGTTATGTGAAACATCCCGTATATCAAACTCCGTGACAAAAAAATCCAAAAATAATGAAGTCCAGACACTTAAACCAGGTCCCTTTGCTTCAATAATATAAAGATCAACAATACTTTATTTACCGTTATGTTTACCTACTTGATAAATTTGGTGAGACAAATGTTCTTTCCTTTTTCAGATACACAATTAAAGAGCTTATATGATGTGGATTATTAATGTGATAAATTTGGTGAGACAAATGTTCCATCACTTTATCAGATACATAATTAAAGAGCATTATATTATGTGGATTATTAATATGTGCTCAAAAAACCTTGCCCTACATGTAGGTGCTACGTGGAATGATAGTTGGCCTGATATGATTGCTGTGAAAAAAAGTTATCTAACAAATCATTTGTTATCACTGATGAGAAGCACCGATGTTTTGGGAAAGTGCTCTTAGTAGACGATGGCCAACATATTTAATTTGAACGTTGGCACTCTCCTCTTGTGCGATAATGTTTAGGTGAAAAATAATTATCCAGCAATGACCTTTTGATTTTGACACTTTTCAAAATACTCTGTTCCCTACATCTAAAACAACCCCCACCACACCAACGAATACATATTCTGAATGCCCACATTAAGATGATTATATCAGATTATTTAGTTCTGTTGCTTGAGTACTTGACATGCACGGTATAATAATATCAATACGAACATTCCTTTGTTTAGGCAGCACATGTTTTCATTGCTGGTCGAAAACTGGGCATTATATTCCTGTTTGTGATTTTTATTTTCCACTTCGTAACAACACCCTTATCAAGACTAACCCATATCCGGTCTCAACTCTTTCACTGTCAAGTTTTGGCCTGAGTGAACAGCTTTAAACGGCGCGCTTTGGGCGCGCAAAGTGCGCCGAGGAAAGCTGTTGGAGTTATAGGCATGCTGGCTCTTGAAAAAAAGGTCTTCGTACGAAGAATATGAATCTAGCATCCTGATAAATTATCACCAAATTCAGGGCAGTTAGACTTGAGCAGTTCAACTTGAGTTGCAGTTGGCAGTGAAAAAGTGAAAAGACACCCTGTTACACTGTATACACACACACACATACACACACCCACACACACACACACACACACACACACATATATATATATATACATATATATATATATATATATATATATATATATATATATATATATATATATATATGTCATTGCACTTGGGAATTTACTGGTTTAAATACATTTACGGCCAAGCTTTAGTCATGCAGTAAAGAAACAAAGAACAAGCAAGAGCAACTCTTGGTTGTTCTATGGTTAGAAGTGGTCGAATGTATTGCTGCACATAACATTCCTCAAATGCTATGCATCATGTAGACATGTGTTCTTAGCTGACCACTTACCTCGATCTGAAGGCACTGGGGGGTGGGGGTGGGGGTGAAATTTGGTCTTTGCATGTTAAAGCCAACGGTGATTGTGGCCAGCATGTCACATGCATCTGAGCATAGATGAACCATGCAGGGAGGATTTACATTTAATGAATTAGCGCTGACTGCCAATGAACTTTATCTTCTTGTCCATATACAGATCCACTGTAATTGTGGCTTGTTATGTTGTTAAAGCTGCCCTCATCACCCATTTCTCGCTTTAATCCGGTACCATATTAAACAGTGATGCTGACCGACAGTGTATAATTGATGCCAGCCATGTTTCGCTATGGCTGCCGCAACAGACAAAAACGGCTAGCCGTGACTTCCATAAATAAGTGTTCCTTCATACTGCGCCTGTATTAGGCTGACCTTGCAGCTCTGTGATAATTTAAGTGTGCCTTCACCCACTTGAAGAATAAAGATAAATCGAAGTTGCTGTGTTTAATTATTACAATGATATCTACACTTCTCCGAAAAACTACTTCCGTATGGCTCATGATGAAACCAACCTTGAAGCCAGATGTAATCTTGCTGCCCTGTAGACAACATGCAACATTCAATTCCAATATCTACTCACTTTAAGAAAAAAGATAAATCGAAGGTGCTGTGTTTAATCATTGCAATGATATCTACACTTTTTCAACAAACAAACCTTCGTATGGCTCATGATAAAACCAACCTTGAAGCCAGATGTAATCTTGCTGCCCTGTGGACAACATGCAATATTCAATTCCAATATCTCTACCTCCATATACACTCAAGATACTTACTGAAACTTTGACTGAATAAAAGTCCACTTACAAGTTTCTTAAATATTCCAAAGGATACTATCAGTTTAATTCTCTCTCTCCTCCCGGTCCAATCTTTGTTTTTATTTTATCATTATTATTATTTTTTTTTTTTGGAATAGAGGGAACTGGATACAGGCTACAGCCGGCACCCTAGAGAGTTTCATATTTCGGCTGGCACTTGGACTGCTCACACGTATTCAGTTATCAATAATCTGCATACTTGCCTAATTAACATGCAGTACGTACTGGTCCCTCTCTACAGAAGTCACTGCCAAAAGGACCACTTGCTTTGTTCGACCACATATTTATCAGGTCCCTCTTGGTCTAGCTATAGCAAGAGAGCTCTGTCAAGTAAGACCACATACCTATGTCATGTGACCGCTGATTTGTAACTGCCATGAAAAGTGGTCTCTGAAAAGAGGGAATCAACGTTGAATATTGGTTTTTCAACGTCGCAACCAAAATTTAACCAGAATTCAACGTTGAAACAACGTCATGTGTCTGCTGGGGAATCATCCAATACCGGATTGACCCGTCCCCGCTATAGTGAGAAAACGGAAGAAAAGAAGGCCATCCCCATCCCACCTCCCTGATAAACCACGTCCCTGGATCTGGTAAAACTAGGCACGAGACCACCACACGAAAATCAGTATGGTAATATCACAGTTAACACGTGACAGTGCCATGCAGGTACTGAGGATATACTTATACATGGTAGATCTCATCAGTGCAAGGGCCAAAGGAGAAACACAACTATCCTTTCCAGCCTTGGCATAACTGCAATACAAAGGAACAGATCATTGGGGTACTCCTAAATACCAGGAATGTTCATGAAAGAACTTTTTATCAAATACTGAACATTCCCTATATTTCAAAGAATAGTCATCTTAAGCACAAAAATGCGATATAAAAGTGATTTAACTAACAAGAGATTTAAATTGAAAGATCCTAGTTGTGAAGATTTAATTGTAAATTGTTACTCATCCAGCATGAATCACTTAATATCTTGTTACAAGTGTAAAATACAATAAATCTATATGTTTAACCACGCATGAACCCAAACAAAGATTTAGGCAACACAAGTCATGCATGAAACAATAGATTGAAATAGATTCAGTTGCAATCACTTTAATTCTATGGATCATTGTCTTTCAGCTTGTAGAATACAAATTATAGATTATGTAGCGTCATTTTCGAACGTCAATAAAACAAGCTACTATTCATGAGTTAAGACAGGTAGAAAATTTTTAGATTAGAACATTACATTCAGTTTAGCTGTTGGTCTATGTGCTGGAATTTTGTATCTTCGGGACACTAGATAAGTAAATTTTGATACTCTTCATCGGAATAACACTCCCTTTTACAGTATAAACAAGTGATCCAGAGAAGAAAACGCAGTCATGGCATAATAATATATCTGAAAGAGAGATTGTTTAGAGATGGAATATCTAAAGAGCTCGTTAAGAATTTATTATTTTTTGTTTTCCAAACGTACTGGTCAACTATACTCAGCACTTCAACGCTCATCGGGACTTAGCAATAATATTCAAAATTTAGATTGAGACAACTTAAGTTTTTGTATGCCAAACCAATTTCTAGAAATGTTATATGCATATATGACAGCGATGATGTTAAAGTCACCCATATACTGTCTAAGTCTGGCCTTTGCTCAGGACAACCATCATGTTCAACAGTAAGCTCTAAGTTTAAATAGCTCTCATGTTGTCAGGTGAACAGTAAAATGTGAGCAAGTGGCCCTATGACCTTGGGGATGAGGTCAAGGTCACTCACCTACTGTCTAAGTCTGGCCCTCATTAAGAACAACTAGCAATACGAATGATCCAGCCTTAATAGTTCTCAAGTTCCCATTTAAACAGTGAATTTCATGCGCCTCGCCCTGTGACTTTGGAAATAAGGTCAAAGCCACTCACCTACTGTACATGTATCACCCTAATAGCCAGAAGTGTTTATGTGGTTTCAAAGGATTGGCTGAGTATATACAAGGATAAAGACTTTTTAAGATTTGGCCAAAAATGAACAAAAAAATCATAAAATAATCCAAAAAATCATTGACTGTGACCATTTGAACAAACTTGGTAGATACCCACCCAAGGAAAACCCCTACCAAGTTTGAAGTGAATCTAGCTTACGATTTCGCAGAAGTCAGAATTGTCAATTAGCATTGCAAACCCTAATGACTTTGCAATCCCTATTGACTTGCATGGTAATCAATAGGCATGTAAAATCAACAAGAAAAATTCCTAAAAAAACCCAAAATCACTGGACCGTGACCATTTGAATACACTTGCTAGAGACCCACCCAAGACACACCCCATTAAGTTTGAAGTGAATCTGGCTAACGGTTTTTGGATGAGGTAGAAAATGTAAACTGCCATTGCAATTCCCATTGACTTACATAGCAAACAATAGGAATGTATGCATTAACCAACGAGTAGCCGAATTGAAAAATTCGTTAAAAATCAGGGACCCACAGCAACGCCACCTGATAAACAACTTTGTGTGACCCTTGCACATGGAACATATTCACCAAGTTTCAGCACAATCTGAGAGACGGTTTTGGGGAAAAATGTCGAAAATTGCAAAAGCGCACAAAAATTCATAAGAAAATAGAAAAAAAAATAAAGCTCCTCTTGTTGAGCAACTTAAGGTCTGGAGGGGGGGGGGGGGGAGCAGAAGTGTCTCTAGACAATTTCAAGGTGTTTGGCCTAGCGGTTTCGGAGCAGAAGATTTTTTAAGGTCCCCCCCCAAAAAAATTAAAAGTGCAAAAATCAGTTGACCGTGACCATTTGAACAAACTTGGTACAGATCCATCCAAGGCACATCTCCACTAAGTTTGAAGGGGATCACACATTGTTTGGGTCATCCAAAATGCCTTGTACCCTGATACGGTTTGTGGAAAAGGAATAAACATTTTTGCATCTTGTGCCTCCTTAACTGCCCCATGTCCCAGCCCATTGAAGCACATTGTCGCAAAAATCAGTTTGCCAATTGCTAATTTTAATCGAACTATAGTTTTCAGATTAAAAAATCTGCACAGTCAGTTCCGCAATGAACCCATAAAGGTTACAGACTACAGTTGTGATTGGCTGGTTGCGCATCCCAACGGAGATAGTCCGTAATTGTGAAAATACTGTGTTTGCAGCATGCTGTAGCTTCTGTTTAAATAAAGTTAGCTAAGTCAGGTTTGCTGCATCGCAGAGTTGCTTCATTGGTGGTCATATAGGTGCACTGTCTTCCAGGCCAGGTGGGAATTTTAGGGTGGGGAAGGACAATGATGTGACCCTGGCAAGAGCACAGTTCATACACCTGTATAAAGCTGACATCCAGGTGTTGTTTCGTATTTCAATTATCACAAATTAACGAGCTGGGAATTGTATGACAAAAATCCGTCCATATTTTTCTGACATTTTTATCTGTTAAATGCCGTTCACAGAATTTCAAAATACCAAAATGCTGATTTTTTAGACTGACAAATGCTAATATGAAAAATAGAAGGATTTATAACTGTGGTCTGTGGCCTATTAGGGCTAACTCTGTATGTATTGGGACTCACATGGTCATGTTGTTTTTCTATTATCGTCCATCAAGCAAGTTGAAAATGGGAAGTCAGCACTTTTTGACAGCTGCCTGGACAATTTTGAGTGATCCTAAAAACTTTTACATGGATGGAGCATGCAAGATATGGTCCTGGGACTGTAGATCACAAGGCAAATGGTTCGGGCTATGGTATTGTGTACCTCAGGCCAGCTTATGAAAGGAGAAAAAAAGTTTTACACCCACAGATCGGCTGTGAATATCAAGTTTAACAGTCTCAATTTTCTAAAAATTCATGAAGTATCACATTTATGTCACAAATCATTGGCATAGACATGTTGCACCTATCAGTGGAACCACACTGCATAAATAATAACAGGATTTGCTGTAAGACATTTAACAAGTGCACAGGCTATGCCTCCTTTGCTGACTGCTTGGTAGATAGATAGCTTCCATAGCCCTTTGTATTTAGCGATACCTCACAGGTACCACACAGGTATTCACATGTGTGTATGAGAAATTAACAATGCTAATATGATATGAATAAATTATGCTAATCCCATTGATATGAAACTTAGTGACCCTCTGTTTCAAATTTTTAATTTTGTGGCATTGTCATTGTAGGCCTACAGCCTCCATTCTTATGCAGAGCTGTTAATACAAAATCATGTCAAAGTGATTTTCGGCATACCAGAAAAAATGCGCATTGTCTGTCAGTACAGCTGTACAAATCTTAGGTAAAATGTAAATTTCTTTGTTTTTTGGTTCTGTTTTTGTTTCTCCCCCCCCCCCCACCCCCATCCCACCCCACCCCCTTTTATTTTTATTATTATTATTATTTTTTTTTTTTTGGTAGACAAAAGCTTGTCATATATGTGTGTCATTTGACTGGGGTAAATCATTTAAAATCAGGCATGCTGACTTTGTTGAGCGGTTGAGTTCATCAGCATATTATTTTCACATAAATGAATCAATTTATATCCATGGATATGGATGACAGCACTTATGAACTGCAGATTTTATAACTTTTACCAAGCTAGTGTACATAGGTGGCAAAACATTTGAACTTCGACATACAACCACATATAATTATAAGAGTTTCAGAAAGTGAAACAAGGGGAAAAACAGTTAGTTTCCATTAAACACTTGCCTGAAAACACTTGTGCCTGATAATTGGATTGATAATTGGACGCTTATCAAATTTAAAATCAGAGCACTTGTGAATACAAATATGCATTTATGATATTGGAGTAACTGTACAAACTTTTGTCATTTTCTTTCTAATATGTGCACATACACCAAAAACCATGTCAATAAAGCACAACTTATACAGTCTACTGCAGAAAAAAAGGCATAGCACTATTGGTTTGTGGAAGCTGGATCATCCAACTGCCCTCCTAATGTTCAAACAAAGGGCGCGTTAAAATTCCATAATTTTAGTACCAAAAAACATAATTTGCTGAATACTGCTACTCTAATCTGTGACCTACTGGTCTTAAACTGTGCACTTTGATGGGCTAATAATGTTTAAACACTGAAACTGTTCCATTGTCTGCCATAATTCAGATTATATCAGGAAAATACTGCCATAATGACTGGTATTAGATGCTGACTTGGTGTAACTGATACTCCCCCCATCCGCCATTAATGCCTCAGCAGTGATAGATGTCATATTTTTTGTAGACAAATGTTACGAATCTATCCATAAATAGTAAAAAAATCACCAATTTCACCTAAAAATTCATAAAATTTTAGCAATATATTCAAATTTGGGGTTAAAATTAAGGGGTGGGGCATTGTAATTTGATCTCTCACTGTAAGGGCGGGACATGCAGGCAAGTGATTATGGGTTTGCATCATAGCCCATTGTGTATGGTATTCATATTGGACAGAAAAGAATTGACTGGATGCAATTATATAATTTTCCTCAAAATTTTAATTAATTATTTTTTTTGTCATAAAAACTGATTTTTCAGATTTAAAGGTTGCTTGCAAAAAAGTTGATATTTTCTTTAATATTGAAGTTTGGTAAAGTTAATGCAAATCCTTTGCAGAAAACAAGTTGTGGCTTCCGTTAAACAAGTTTTAGAAATTTTGATAAGTCTAAAAGGTTACAGACTACAGTTGTGATTGGCTGGTTGCGCATCCCAACGGAGATAGTCCGTAATTGTGAAAATACTGTGTTTGCAGCATGCTGTAGCTTCTGTTTAAATAAAGTTAGCTAAGCCAGGTTTGCTGCATCGCAGAGTTGCTTCATTGGTGGTCATATAGGTGCACTGTCTTCCAGGCCAGGTGGGAACTTTATGGTGGGGAAGGACAATGATGTGACCCTGGCAAGAGCACAGTTCATACACCTGTATAAAGCTGACATCCAGGTGTTGTTTCGTATTTCAATTATCACAAATTAACGAGCTGGGAATTGTATGACAAAAATCCGTCCATATTTTTCTGACATTTTTATCTGTTAAATGCCGTTCATAGAATTTCAAAATACCAAAATGCTGATTTTTTAGACTGAAAAATGCTAATATGAAAAATAGAAAGATTTATAACTGTGGTCTGTGGCCTAAACTAGCACTGTTCTTTTTCTGGAACGGTGAAATCAGACAGGACCGTACACACAACGGCGCCGAAATGAAAAAAAAGTGATTTGTGATCATGTTTTTGTGACAGCTGATGTAACCAGAAATGATAACACATTAATGCATTGATGGATTATTCCAAAAATGGACTTGGAAGTGTGGACAATAAAACAAAGTTTGCGAATATTACATTTAAAACAGTACTACACCAACTGAGTTGGAATGCCCGAATGGTTGCACTTATGGATCTTAACAACCTTTATAATTTTAGGTTTGTTTTTTTGTTTTTTTTTTTGATCGACTTTGTCGAGTGCCTTTTTGTATTTCTTTCTTTACGCCTGTCTGTTTACCCTTGGCGCGTTAAAGCCGCAAACATTCAAGCCATGCGTAAATAAGTGATAGTTATAACATGTCACATGACCATTATGCCACATAATCAACGAGGTCGAAGACGAGTTAATTGTGATGGCATAATGGTCACTGTGACATGTTATAAATGACTTCTAACAAGGTTGGTGGTAACTGCCCAAGATATCCCTTGGTGTACGACATTTTCTCCCCTGCCTTTTGTGCATGCTGTAATTTGCCGCTTATGTAAGTTGTTACATGCACAGTCAAGTTTGACTGCTTGCTCATGCATTTTCCACGTGCCAATATGGCATTAGGAAGAGTAGGTGGTGAAAGGCAAATGACAGATTTAAGTGAGTTGGGCAGTATTCCCACTTAACAGTTAATTTTTAAGAGGAGTACGTGTCATAATGACGGGAGTGCACGCTGCAAGAAACCTGTTGCAGGTAAGAAAGCAATACATTTTTGGAATTTAATTCACTTATTGATTCAAGGTTCATGCCTGGCATTGACACTGCTAAAGTGCTGTAAATTGAGTCATGTACATCAGCTTACATTCTGCCGACAGTGATATCATGCTACTGATGACAGACGACTTGGAAAGTTCAAGGAATACACGTCTGTATTATTCCAAGTCCAGTCCAGCAGGACCTGCACAGATCCTGCTGGAACAATACCTTAGTTTGGGCTGTTCAGGGGAAGGTGTCAACAACAGCTGGTTCTACAACACACTGCCGGCAGGTCATGCTGCACTGCACTGCACTAGCAATGCTATTGTGTGAAAAGTGTTCATTATGTGATATAATCAACACTTTTCAAGCCCCCTTTTGGTGTGTTCCTATCACCCATGTTACAAAAAAAAAAAAAAAAAAAAATTAAATCTCTCTCTCTCTCTCTCTCTCTCTCTCTCTCTCTCTCTCTCTCTCTCTCTCTCTCTCTCTCTCTCTCTCTCTCTCTCTCTCTCTCTCTCTCTCTCTCTCTCTCTCTCTCTCTCTCTCTCTCTCTCTCTCTCTCTCTCTCTCTCTCTCTCTCTCTCTCTCTCTCTCTCTCTCTCTCTCTCTCCCCACCCCCAGCCGTTTATTATATATAAAAGCACAAGTGCTTTCGGCTGTGCCCAGGTAAAAAAGAAAACTGACATCAAAGGACGTAATGTGTAAAAGGGGAAAGAACATCCATTTTCAACATGTTTCAACAAATGTCCAAGTTTCCTAAAGCCTATAAAGCCTAACAAAAATATATGCATGTGTGTATTCCATAACCCAACCGACCTGACTGAAATTTCAAAGGCCGGAGTCCCAAACTTACATGATTTTCATACAACATAAAATGAAATAATGATCGACCCTGGCTGAAAGATTTTAACAAGAAAGTGGCTGTAGTGTGTCGCTGTGATTTTTTTTCTTTTTGCAATAAAGTCAACTCAAGCACAGTATTATATTCCAACTTGTCGGCAGTGGAGGGTTAACTTTGGCCGGGGAAAGAGCATAGCTGCATAGGCCATAGCCATGGTTGTCAGTGAAACAGCATAGCCATAGCACCAGTTGAAAGATTTATCTAGAAAGCGGCCATCACGTGCCGTTATTTTGCAGTTAAATCAACTCAAACACAGTATTTCCTTTCAACTTGTCGGGGGGGGGGGGGTTAACGTAGGCATAGGAAACAGCGAAGCTTTATTAGCTGCACTGCCCTGATTGTTCACTAAAACAGCATAGTGCAGATTGTTCGACGATCGTTATCGTAATATTTTGCGAGGTCACAGGTGTCCGTTCTCAGAGTTACCCAGGCAAACGGTCGTGTAAGTACTTTTAAAACATAACTTCCTGTCGTAACTTCAATCTGTTCGCTCCATTGTGTCTGAAACAGTTATCATCGTCAGTTACAAATTCAAATGCGACATGATACCTCGAAAAAATAAAATGTCCGTGATGTCCATGGTGTCGATATACCGCGGACATCAGGAACATTTCGAGATTGGACCTTTTGCTTCGGGGTGGGGGTGGGGGGGGGGGCAGTCGCACAAAAATACCGTTGATTTGGATCTCAAAGTGAATTGCAACCACAACATATGCCATATCATTATTGATGCTCTGTAATATTTGCAAAATATATATTTTTGGTTTCATATACTATAACCCCCAAGATCGTCCAAATACTACTATCCTCCGTTACAAACCATTGGATGGGGACTCCACAATATTCAAATGGCAACCAGTGTGGGTTAGTCCAGATTCGATATTTCGAAGAAATAGTATCCAAACGTAATGTACGATTAGTGTGAACGGAAGGTTAATTTGACGAATGAATGTAATGTAAAACTTAAAATGGGACTTTTCCTGTGTGAGCATTACCTTAAAAAGTAAATACA
Organism: Hermodice carunculata; assembly: GCA_964020975.1. Taxonomy (NCBI): domain Eukaryota; kingdom Metazoa; phylum Annelida; class Polychaeta; order Eunicida; family Amphinomidae; genus Hermodice; species Hermodice carunculata. The sequence goes on along the minus strand of OZ026615.1, from coordinate 43,857,065 downwards.
ACGGCTTGAAATTACCATTTGTTGACAGCAGTGGGCCCAAGAATTGGTTTTATATAAATGGTAATTATAGATAATGCATCCACGGAGCAAGCGAATTGACGAACATGATGATAAGATTAAACAATAATATTGATGAATTTATCTTAATATTATGCAAAAGAAAAGTTTTAAGTGAAAGTATGCATAATGCCAATAGTCTAGTCTATCATTGGTAAACAAGGTTTTACAGCATGATTTACTGGTTTGACATTAAATAAACCCTGTAACGTTATTGTGTCCATGTGCCAACACAGACATATTGTTATTCTAGGAATTTTTTCTTTCTATCTTTCTTTCTTTCTTTCTTTCTTTCTTTCTCTCTGTCTGTCTGTCTGTCTGTCTGTCTGTCTTTCTTTTCTTTCCTTTCCAAGCAAATTTGTCTGACATTTCATTTAAAAAGTCTTATACGTAGAAACTTCAAGCTTGGCAAAATTATACTTCTACAGATGAAGTCTGGCCTTTTTATAATGAGAAGTCATGCCTTTCAAAATTATGCAAATGAGGGCTGATTAAAATTTTCAATGTTCAATATCTTATATACTATAATAGATGTGGTTCCTGGTATACAGAAGTTCGATCATAGCAATGCAAAAGTCATGTCAAATGTCAAGGTAATGTCAAGGTCAAAGGCCAATTTTAGGTCAAAATGTCATTTTAAAGGTCAAGATTTACATCAGGTAGAGGTCATCTCAAGGTCAAAGGCCGCTTTCGATGGTCGCTATCTTCTAGCCATAACTGTGTCAATTTTTATCTAATTTTGATCATGTTGGGCTCAAATTGTAGCTATTGTAACACTGCACATTTTGAAACTTACATGTGACTCCTATAGATGAAATATAAACGTCATTTGGACCTTTGAAAGCTTCACCCAGCCACAACTCGGCCAATTTCCATCCAATTCTAATCATGTTGGACTTAAATTGTGGGTATTGTAACACTGTACATGTTTGCATTGACATGTTACTTGCAAAGGTCAATGTCATTTGGACTTTGAAATTTTTATCCAGCCATAACCTTAATGGAATGTGAAGTACCCAAAGACTAAAGTTGTAGCATTTTATATTTACAATTTTTGAAGGCACACAGACAGATTTGCTTTGAAGCAAATCTTCTTTTCTTGTAATTTCTGAATGCACTAGCTGTAAATAAGATGTGATCACGAATTAAAAGGAGTTCATAAATCAATTTTTTCATTCCCGCACCGTTGTAGAAATTGTCCTTGCTAATTTCACCGTTCCAGAAAGTGTACTATCATAGCTTACGGGCTCAGTGCGGAACTGAACTGTTTTCTTTTTTTCACAAAGCGTATGAAAGTGACAAAGCATTTTGGATCATCCTAAACAATGTGTGGTAGCATTTAGCGCCAAACTCAACAATGGGTGGTTCATGGTGACCAAAAAAGAAGGACACAAAATACAGTTTTTGGTACAGTGCAACTCTGATCTGGAGATTGAATTCGCTTTGTCATTGTTGTTAAAGCTACACCCTACCGTTACAAAGCACCTCTTTCGACTTTACATTATGGATCGTGTCGCATATGCGACATTTATGAATGCAAATTACTCAAAGCTAGACATAGATTTTGTCATAATTCACTGGCACTTTTGAAACTATACATTTTTCTGTTTGCACATGGGCTGCAATGAGTATTTAAAATAGGAAAAGTGTAATTTCGATATTTCTCGACCAGCACGTGTTACATACGATTTTTAAGTGGTTATGTGTTAGTTTAACCCTACTTTTTGGTCGTCAGTGTCTTACTGTCTAAAGTATAAGGTTGGGGAATGCAACGTTCAAAACAGAGAAACGTTTTTTCTCATATTGGTGTCAGATATCACGTGATTCACTATTACGAACATATGAGAAAATGTGTCAGATTGATCTTTCAAGTTCAATCAAAAGTTAATACACCAATCATTTTCCGCATTCGAGAAATCATAAAACGTCTGTTCCTCCAGGCAATCATAATTTTATGAAATGAAACAAATCTGAAATACCCTATGCCGTGTCAGGGATCAGTCGTCTGATATGCTGGCATACAATGTTGAAAAGTAAAAACAGAAAAGATTGTCACTACCTCTGGGATTGCGCGTTCATACAGAGATCTAAGCAAAACTCTATGATCTCAATAAAAGTCTCATGAATTGTAAAATTGGATGAGCAGTTGGGGGTACTCTCATTCATCACTTAATTTATGCTGATGATCTGCTGTTTTTTTCTCCTTTTGCCAAAGGGTTACTCATCAATGTGTGTTTTGGTTATGCTATAACAATGTGTGTTTTGGTTATGCTATGAAATTTGATATATTGTTTAATGCTAAAAAAATATATATTTCTACTAGTACCTCGAATTGTATAAAACCCCTGAATTATATCTTGAGAGTAGAAAACTTATTTATGTAAATATGCACAAGTACCTTGGAGTTCTTCTTTGTACTTCATGTGAAGATGCCGATGACATACACTGAACCCCCATGTATTTGTGCGTCTCCGTTGTTCTTTTTAGTAGGAGTTCCTTATGTAAACCCCTTGTCTAAAGATGACAATGACATACATTGCCAGACAAGGATGTTTTATATACAACCTAATATTCTATTCAGAAAATTTCATGATTGTTCCAAGGATGTTAAGGTAATGCTGTTCCACTCCTACTGAACCCCCATGTATTTATGCGTCTCTGTGGATTTTTTTAGAGTTCTATATGTAAACTCCGCGCCAGTTATAATTATGCTTTCAGACGTTTCTATGGGTATGCTCGGGATTGTAGTGCTGGCGGTCTGTTAGTAACTTGTAGATCCCCTACATTGGACTCTCTGTAGAGAAAGCAGATATTTAATATCCAGCAAAGACTTGAAAATAGCCACAATAAGGTTAATTTCTACGGTGTTATCCTCTGACAATTTCTATTATTCTCCAGTGCGCAGACACTGGAATCATATGTTGTATTTGATGCATGCTTAATGTAACAAGTGATGTACTCTGGCAGATATACTGTAAGCTGATTTTGTATGTATCTCACTGAATATATGTCAGATATTGGTAACAGTATTGTATACATGAAAATATAAATTCCTGTATTCTGTTGTTTTTTATGTGTTTTTTCACTTATACTTTGTATTGATATATATATTTGTTGTATTTGTGTCTTTTTGTCCAAAACCACTTCCTAGTAGTCATTACCCTATTCCGTAGTCCGAACTCTTTACTCTCCATAAGCTAACCTGTCCCTGTCTAATTTACATACATAGAAGTTCTATTGTCCATATTGCACACGTTCCTCTGTAAAATTTTGACATAGGCTGTATTAGCACAAATAAATTAAAGGGTCTTCAGCGGGTAACTACTCAACATGTTTCGGAGCCTTTTACCCGTACATATCTCTCTGAGTAGCGGCTCCTTGTCTAAGCTAAATATTCAGCAAAGACAACCCACATAATAATGAATAGATATGAACGTGACAATTGATGAATTAGCTAAATATGTGAAGTTTTGCTTATAAATGCAGAGCTTCATATCAAAGAAGAACACCTGTCAAACAAACCATGATTTCCAAATTTTCATTGTACAGGTTCAGATAAGAACAATTTGACTTACCCCTGAACCAATATGTACCCTTTCTAGCTGGACAGCTTATCCCAGTTTAACCATCCGCCAATGTTTAACTGAAGTGGAAACACGCTGGGGCATTATATTCAGTCCCAGTGATTGTAAAATAAACAGTTGCAGCTGGACCACCTGTACAAACCAATATATATATATATAAAGTTCAGTGCTGAAGGCCATTACTAGCCTTGGTCAATGAGGCTGGCCCTTTAAATCAGTGCGTCCCGTTAGTTTATCAGGATGGACAATGATATAAGCGAAAAAGTAACTGTTCCCAGACGTGAATTTGGTATTTGTAAAATCGCGTTTTGGAACTCCTAATTTGTTGCTTGCTTAATGCAATATACTCACAGGTTTGTCTTGGTAACGCATGACTTGATTCTATATTAAAATTTCTAAGTAAAACTTTTTTGCGGGGTTAATAGACTTAAGGTATTATCTGCGGTGAAAAATTTGCAAATATGAATTCTTTCTTTTTCAGTTCAAAAGCCCTGGCCCTATGCAATCATCCCCGCTCTCGGTCTGGCACTCTTACTGATAGCAATAGGGATCTACATCGACGAAGTCATATTCACTGTCAAACATGTAACCAGGGCGAGACGAAGAGTTGGGGTTCTTGTTCTCACAGGCATGTACCCGGTAAGCTTTTATACGGGTCTTGATCCCACAACCTGTATCCCATGACCCTTTCAATATCCTATACCCTTAGAATAATTGTCAGCTGTAGTATCTTATCAGTTAATGATGGTTGTCTTTTATCACATTGGAAGTGTAGACCCGCTGATCTGTTTGCCTGCTGAAATGACTAGCTGCCTCTCCTCTTAAGTTAATAGACGCTTGCAGCAAGTGAAAAGTCGTAACCTGAAATCAATCTGAAAAAAGCAATGATTTAACTAAGATTAATTTAAAACTTTTAGCTAAATTAACCATTAAATTAAAAAATATATGTATTTGGCAAGTAAACTTTTGATACTCACATTCTAACTTCAAGTTTATGTGCTGCAAACCTTCGCCATAAATTTGGCTTAGACACCCAGAATTTGGCTAAATACATTACACTCCCATTACTGCTACATCACGTTATTTTCCTTTGTATGTTAACTTTCTACATACATTCATTTTTCTGCATCTACAGTTTTGCGTCGTCTTCCCTTTTTAGTCGATGTTTTTGCGTTTTTCATCATGTTAAATACATTACACTCCCATTACTGCTACATCACGTTATTTTTCTTTGTATGTTTTCTTTCTACATACATTCATTTTTCTGCATCTACAGTTTTGCGTCGTCTTCCCTTTTTAGTCGATGTTTTTGCGTTTTTCATCATGTTAAATACATTACACTCCCATTACTGCTAAATCACGTTATTTTTTTTTGTATGTTTTCTTTCTACATACATTCATTTTCCTGCATCTACAGTTTTGCGTCGCCTTGCCTTTTTAGTTGATGTTTTTGCGTTTTTTATCATGTTTTAAGTTTATGTATTGCTTTTTCGTTGGGTTCATTTATTTTGGTACCCGATATCTGGTTGCTTTGTGCCATTCTTTTTAAAAATTTATTCTGACATATCACCAGCTTTTATGTCACCTTCAATATGGCTTCCACTGACATTTACACCAAGAAGGATCCAAAGGATCGTGTAGAGACCTGTTCGGATAATCAGGATCATTGTCGCTGTTACGGGAACAAATTACGAGGATATCATGCTCCCAGGACGAACTTTGTGGGGATTGTCATTCCTGGTCCAAAAAATATTGGGATAAAGTGGCCAAAGCAGATTTGAAGACCATTCAAACAAAGAGAACACGAGCTATTGATCAATGAGACCCATTGCCTTCAGTTAATGATCTGTGCTGCTAGTCTTAGTACTGGCAATGCGGAGGTAAACTCGTCTTTTGTTGGGAATGGGTTAATGCCTGTACTTCAGGATGAGATCGACAACATGGTCAATAAAATGGTGATGCTCACCACTTGTCACTAAAGGTAGAGATCTGTACCATACCAGTACCACTGTATCTAATAAGGACGGGTATTTGATTATAGTAAGAAAGGCTGTGTTCCACGTTTTCTTCCCTGAGGTAATAAGCCATTATTAAAGGCTCCAGATCAGTCCCGTGCCATGTCAGTTCCTTTCAAGCCAGACAGTGACAATAAGGCTTTGTATACTCATATGGTAGGCCTGTTTGTAAAGCTGCTGGACAACAATCTAAGTAGCTTGATTATGTTTCACAGAATGTTAAGTATCCATGAAGCTTCTCTCAGGCTTTGGTGCTGGAAACTTACAGCAAACAGGTCCCGCTAACTGGTTTGCAGATCAGACCTTTACAAAATAAGTCAAGGGTTTCGGATAGCTAGTTCCATCCAACTTTCTTGCAGGGATGGAGTAAACATTAAATAACAAACAAACAAACAAACAAACAAACAAACCAGAATTGCTTCTTTTGTGGTCTTTCGACGATCTCTGAGGTCAAGGGTACAGTCACAGTCTTTCCGTAATGTATCAGCCAATAATAGTGTCAACAGCGATCCAGTGCCTTCACCAGGCTGGTGCACATCAGATATAGTTCAAGGTGAATGATATTCAAGGATGTAGGAGTAATCCTGTAGGCCAGAGGTGTGTTCTGCAATTCAGCATAGTTACCAGCTCATGATTTATGGCTCTGTTTAGCAGGCAAGACAGTTCCTTCACCAAAACATTTGCCACCTTCCTTGCATCAGACTTCGGAGCCAAAATATGAGCCTTGTCAGAATCCATCTTAACTCACACCACAAATACAGTAGGTTATTGAGAGAATGTTTGGTATTAGATAGCCAGGTTGCGTTAAGTTTGAGAGAGCAACCAACTAATAACAATGACAAGCAGACAACTTTTTTCCAGGCTGTACTTTTTAACTGTCTAACAAACGTGCTTGACAAGTTTGTTCAGATGTCCACAAATATTTGGCCATCCAGAGTCCAGCCGTCCCAATGAGTCAAAGCAAGGCCTTCACATTATGCACACAAAGGCTGTCAGTACACTGCAGACGAAAGGAGTGATAGAAAACCTATTAGAGGCACTAACTTCCCTTTCATAGAAGGGAGCAATAGAGAAGGTTATAAAACCTCGTTCTCCAGGGTTTTACAGCTGCCTGCTCCTAGTCCAAAAAAATGGAAGGGGGGGGGGGTAGTGATAGATTGTTTCAATCTCAACACTCTTCTCCACAAGGAAATGTTGAAGATGGAAAGTTTGGCTTGTATACCACTACCAGCAGCAGCAGCAGCAGCAGCAGTAGCAGCAGCAGTACTTTCCCCTGGGGAGTGGGGAACTTCAGTGGGCGTGTAAGACATGTATTTTCATATCCCAATTACAGAAACCATCTGGAAGTTTCATGGTTCAAGATGAACTTTATATATCAGTTGTGAGTGCTTTATGCACCACAGGTGATTACCCATTTAATAAACATGTTAGTGTCCTACCTGCAACGTCATGAAATGGAAATAAATATTGATTTAGATGTCTGGCTTATATATTCTCTTTTATGTGAGACTTTGAAGACCAAGACACAATTCATTCTCGAAACAGGTCAGGAATTGGGCCTGATAGTCAAACTCCAGATATTGAAACTAGGGACGACCCAAGAGTTTATGTTTCTCAGCGTGTTATACCAAATAGTACCATTCATATGCAGCCATCATAGGACACCTCCAATTTGCATCAGACAGTATTGTAAATATTTGAGACAACAAAGGGCCCCGAGCAAACGATTGGCAGAGTTTTATCAGCAGCCATGAGTCTTTCGATTTTCAAGTACCCATGGGCAGACTTCAGCAGGGCAGAGTTATTATTTTTTTATTTTTTTATTTTTTTATGTTTTTTTTTTTGAGTCATGGGACCAACCTCAATCTCTGGTATTTACCAGTGAAGTATGTCAATAAATGGCATAGTGCACAGTATGCACAATGTGATGTGAAGTCGATAATTAGTTCCGTTCAAGCCTTATAATTATATTCAAGGAGGCATAAACCAAGGGATGGGTAACTGATATGGGCTTGGAGTCTGTATCAGGAATCTGTCGTCCCCAATTCTGGTCCCATCATCGGCTTGAACTAGAGGAAGATTTTTCCATGTGGAAGGAAACCTATCCTTGTTTTGAAATCTGGGCAGTCAGGAAAGAATGGTCACTTCATCCTCAAGTAATAGGTCTGTGAGGGATCTTTGGGCACTCTACTTACAGATCTTTTTGTAACAGTAGATAATCACAAGTTGCCAATGTTTGAGCTATTCTGTACACACTAACATGGGCGGTCAGTGCTTTGTCTGTACATTCAGGTAACATATGGGCCTATACCTATTCTCACACTCCTAAGATTCAGCACGTGTTGGAGGAAATCAGCAAGGAGACAGAGGAAATGGTTTTAGTGGCCACTTGGTGGCACTGGAGACATTTGTCAGTGGAAATATTAGAGCTCATCAAAGATCTTCCTCCCAATTTGCCGGTGTGATGATTCTGCTACGTCAACCCAGGTCCGACATTTTTCATTGCCGTGTAGCAGTATTTTATCTTCACACCAGGTGACGGTTGCAAACTGATTTCAAGATACCAGTTCCTTAGACAAGATGGTGGCATGAAAAAACCTTCGCTCCACTTGTTTAAAAGAATATGATGCTAGGTCGTCAAGGGTTTCATCAGAGTGTGATGAACAGAAACCTGAGATCGACAAGGACTTAAGTATCTGTCGGTGTTAACTGGTTTCCCAGTGGTAAAAGGCCGAACCTTCTAGTCCTAATAATTGATCAGCACGTCTTTGCATTACAGGCAATTTGTGCATGCTGTCTGTTGACCATCATGTTCCCACGGTCTTCGCCAATGATGGACTTTGTCATTGCCATGTAAGTGACCCAATAACCTACAGTTTTTTTTTTCTTCTTTATGTATAATGGATGAAACAGTTGACTCACTCTCAAATATTGAATCTGTACGTGCCCTTGTTGCTCTCAATTCAACATATGTATGTGGCTTTCTATACTGGTGTATACTTTTGAATGTCCTCCTGACCAGGTATATTGACCACTGTTATGTATGCATGCATTCAAAAAGCACGAACAATTATTTGATATGCATTTTTTGGAAACCAATTTTTACATCCATTTCATGACATAAACATGATATACTTCCCTGCGTGAATCATTCTCTGCTGACAAAAATATAATATAGTAATTATGGTATGTACTTTCTAGTCTCCCCATTTACAGTTCATGGGGCATTTATCTTATCCTGAAACAGAATATCATGAATAGATGTTCTATGAAATTTATCCCAAATATAACTTCTTTTTCAGTTACATATCAGTTTCGTTGTACCAGTTTCTCTCTTTAATCACGGACTATTACGGTGGAACCGAAATGATGCTGCGAATTCTGAGCACCAAGAGAGCATCGCTTCGTACTCCACCTTGCTGTTGTTGTTGCTTCTGCTTACCGCTTGTTTCTGTCAACTCGTGAGTAATGAAAGAAAACATGCCACACACCCTTAACCAGGATAAAAAAAACCCTAATATACAGTGTCTATTTAGCATACGCAAACAATCTTTTAAACCATGAGTGAATGTACAAATCAAAGTCACTATCTTTTTCTTTTGAGGAGCACAGGACATCACAAGGACAGTAAAGTCGAGAAGCTGGAACATGTATTCCAAAAACCTAGAAATGAATTCACTGAAAATAAAGTCAAAAGTGATCATGAGAAAAACTGATTATTCATTTATGACTTTCTCTCCTTCTTTCAGTTATATTTTTACATATTTACTGGTTTATATATTATAATAATTGATCTCATTACAACTTAACTTAATCTTATTTATCGATTTAACAATTATTCACTGATTAAGTCACCTTGGAATTAATTAATGTTATTTATTGATCAGGGTATATTTATATACTATGTCAATGATAACATTGTGGACAAGTTTATCAAATTTGAAATTTTTTGTATCTGGCTCAAAAAATTGATCATCGTTTAATAAGCAACCTGCAAGCCTGTCTTAATGATAATAGTGATATCTGATTACCAGGAAACCAATGCAACTTTCTTACAAAAGTAACAATAATATAACTCGAACTTATAAATATCCATATCCGTTTCCATCTCATTTTTTGGAACAGTAAAACTGTTTAGCATTGTGTACACTGGATATCGGATATTCATATTGCCGACTAAAATTGGAAAACAGTGTCACTGATGTCTAATGGAATATTATATTGGACCACTTTCATGTTTCACCTTATAAGTTTTTCAACTTGCACATTATGTGTTTTTTAGTTTTTCTCTCTTTTTACTTTTTGCTTCTTTTATGTGCGAGGAGGTAAAGGTAGTCTTTTGTTGTTGTTTTTTTTTTTTTTTTTGTATGTTTTCTTTACTAGTTTTTATAATACTTTTTTCTTTTTCTTTTATTATGACCCTTTTTTTCTTCCGGTAGAAAAAATCTCACTCGGATGTGTCGAATGGTTCTCCAGCTAGCAATAATACGACCAATACTGATGTTTGTTCTTGCAATACTCGCTTTTGACGGAGTACACGTACCAGGAGCAGTGAGTATAAAAACCTTTCCCAAAAGCGTAAAGAAAAGAATGTCGAAATTGCAGGTCATTATCATCCGGTGAGCCCAGGGAAGTATCAAGGTATGAGAATACTACCACAAATATTCAAAACAGTTTTGTTACACACACACACACACACACACACACATATGTATATATATATATATAAATATATATATGTATATATATGTATGTATGTATGTTGTGTGTGTTTGAGTGTGTGTGTGTGTGTGTTTGAGTGCGTGTGTATTACCCAATCCACCGGTACAAGTTGACAGTAACAAATGCTGTCACGTGCCTTTATTTTTGTTACATTATAGTACATTTTAGAATAAAACGGGAAGTATCGAACTTCCGAGGTAGGAATGATCGTGATAGCCTGAAACCTTAAGCTGAAATACATCATAAGGAAGCAATATGTGCTCAAATATTCCAAGCCCAACCACCCTATTGTTATACAATGTTTATAAATAGGTAGCATCATTTTTAACTTCCAATTCTGCCGGAAACAAGTAATCGCGCTTGACCACATTTTAGTTTTCAGGTTATGACATATAAATATGTTCCATTGGCAACTGAAATTCATGCTTTACATGATATGAGCAAAAAAATGGATGACCCCAATTTTTCTAGGAACCCTTTGTCTCTTCATGTCATCTCACAACCAAAGAGATGTGATAAGGGGGGTCCGGTGACCCTGCAGAGTTGTGGTATCACCTATTGGTTGAAGCTGTTTGCCCACTTTGCCATTGTAATTGTGCGTCATCTTGAATGATCTAGTGAAACTACCTCTTGATACTTTGACAGGTGGGTCCAACAAGTGCGAATACTTACCTAAGCTTCATCAACAACATCAGTTTCGTCATTGCAATCTATGGCATGTCATTGGTATTCAGACTAACAGAGTCCGACCTAAAAGTATTCCTTTTTGGAGGCAAGTTTCATTGTCTGCAACTCATTGTTGTTCTTCCAATAATCCAACCAGATATTCTTGGAATGCTTGTCACTTTCGGTGTCATACGTTGCCAACCGCCGTTTGATTCTCAAAGACGATCAGACAGTAAGTATTAGCTTTTGAATGATGCTAAAAGGGACCGTTGCTCTAGTTTCTGCAATGCAAGCCATAATACTGGAGCCGTGAAACAGCGAATTGAGCCTTACTTCTAAATATTTAGGGACCAGTCCCATTTAATGTCGCATATGCTGGACCAATCTTACATCATGACACACATCTCCGAAAATGGGCTTTTTATGGCAGTCCATTTGAACATTTAATCAGATTTTTTTTAATATAAAAACAAAATGATTATTTATCTCAATATAGGTACTATAAAACACGCAAAAAACATTTACGAAGAACAACTGATTTTTGATCAATTTTGGCCTGTGATTGATGTATCTTTTATTTAAAATTGTACAACTGGAAACTGCCAAATAAAAAGCCGGCATTATGTTTGGATTTCTAGATTCCTTTTATAATTTTGGATGACCTGAAATGACTAATGGGGCTCACATCGTGAGTTCAATATTTATTCACCTGAATATCTCCATAATACAATTTTAAACCCATATTTTGAAACTCAATTTATCAATTTGAGAGCCCCATAATCATTATCTAATGATCAATAATTCCAGTAAATTTTTCTATCTCAGTAATTCACTAATAGAGTTCAAATTGCTGAATACAGCTTAAATGATTTATGGAGATCAAAATTAGTTACATAGCGTAACAACCATCATTCCTTGAGATCAGTAGCTCAATTACGGAGATCTGTAATTAATTTATCCAGCTCTATAAATGATGTATGTAGATCCAAAAACATTAAAGAAGCTAATACATAATTGCGGAGCACAAAAATAACTATTGAGCCCAATAAGTATAGTCAACAATTTTTGGAGTTATTATTGATCTCCAAACTTAAATTGACTAACTCAAAGGTTCACATTCCAATATGAAAACGGCTGGCCATGGCAGGGAGGGAATTTATGGAGACGATTTTGACAAGCTGTTCAAAGAACATTGTTTCCCATTCCAGATGGTGATTTTTTTTTCTTTTTTTTTTTTTTTTTTTTTTTTTGGTCAGACATAAAATATCAACAGAAAATGTGAAATAAAATAAATTGACGCTTTTGTATTACAGCGGTATTGATAGTGACCTTACTCACGTAAACGGGCAAAGGGGTTACATACTTCTAATTTTAGGAGGAGAGGTCACACAAAATAACCAAAACAGTGTAAGGGATATCGGTGATTGATACCAGTTGAACGGAATGTACTTAATACATGCATTCACATATGAGCGTAAAAATGCAAAGAAAAATTGTGATACCGCTGCCATGCAATGTTGTGCTTCCCAATGCAGCAAGTTGAATTTAGAAAGAAAAATGTAATACTGCTTTTATGTAATGCCATGTTTCCTATTGCTGCAATGTGGATTTTGTTTCTCGCAGGTATTCATATTTGAATTGATCAACAACTTCTCATTGCATTGCCCTCTAAATTGAAAACAAAATATGTGTTTTGTTCATTTGCAGCTATATTTCATGTCGTGTTCTTCCTGGAGGCATTTCTGCTGACTGTTGTCAAACGATTTTTTTATCGGAGGAATTCATCTGCTGATATAACTGTAGCAGACATTAAGAACATACAATCAGGGGAAAACCAGAATGACATGACAACAACCGACATTGTGTCCACGAAAATATGAAACCTCTCCGGACATATTTCTCATCTCTTTCATGCGATTTTGCAAATGAATTTGGGTTAAAGTTCAAATATGGAATAGCAATAGACCAGATGGACAAAAACAAATGGTTCATAGAACAATACAAGGTTTGTGGTACATGTATTTCATCAGATCGTACCTTATACGGACCTTTCAAAATCCAATTCAGGCCAGGAAATTTTACACAAGTTAGTTTTAAAATACTTTACAAGAGGTATGAAGGCAACCGATTGGGTCATCACACAGACCATACATATATATGCATACACGTTTGTACAGATATAGATATTGAATGCGAACGTGAAACAGTGTGAGAATATGTTCGAAACTATTGTATTTTAGTGATACCCAGAGGTCAGCAATACGGTTAGTGGCACAGTTCTTGCAAAATCTACACATTTTTACATTCGGATTTAAGCATATCCTCAGCTATCTTCGAACAAGCTTAGAATGGTCACAAAATCACAATTCCCATCAATCAAAGATGGGAAATGGAGCATTGTTTGGCCATCAGTCAGAAAGAAGCAAAAGGAAAGAATGTGTATGGTTTTAACATTACAAAACGCACCCTTGATTTTTATACTTTTCAGAAGAATAGAACCAAAAAATTTTTGAATTTCATCCAAATTCTTTAATATGACCATATGTGTGTCGAGGGTAATCTGAGAAGAATTTTTTTTTTTTTGTTTTGTTTGTTTTTTTGTGTGTGTATGAAATTTTGCAAAATTTCAGTCAATTTGGAGAAAATTGCCCTTTAAAAGAATTTAGAACAAAGTATTCGATGTTTGATATGGGAATTTTACAAAAGAGAGTGGCTTTCTAAGTGGCACATAGCTAATGTTGTAACTCAAGGGTATACCTCCTCAAACAGCCCGCACTTGGATAACAACTGGATTGCAGAATCATTTGGCAAATGACCCTTTACTCCTTTGACTCATTAAACCATTCATTGTGGGTCCTATTCTAAAATGGACATTGACAAAATGAACTCATCAATAAAACCTGCCTATGAAAATAGATAAAGTTTTTAGTAATATTGGTATCAGTATGTATACCTACGTCTCAACCACCAGTGCTCTGGCCAGTTTGCCCAAAACAAGTTAGTTGGGAAGCTGGATGAGGGTTAGGTTTCACTGGTGGTTGAGAGGTCAGTATACTTCTACTAACAAACTTACTATAAATTTCACATATAAGTTATGCAACGTTACCTCCCGACCACTATTGCTGATATAAAAATGCATTGGAGGAGGGTGTAATTCTACAGACACACTTACCAACAACCAACAAGAACTGGGACAGACAGTGGAAGGGGGGGGGGCTTTAGTCCAAGTGAAGAGGCCAAGTCTGGTGGGAAAACCTCAGAGGTTCCTGGGCCTCAGGCTGCCTAAAGCAGAATCTTGGCTAAAGCCTGGGAAGCTTCCTTACCGACCAGCCTGGGACTGCCAACTGGCCCACATGGAAGCTGCCTACCAACCTGAGAGCCATCTGCCTTAAATGAGATGCTGTCTATTTCCACTCTTTGGGTCCTGTGGGTCTGGTAAGACTTTAGAGTCATGTAAAAATGGCAGGCACCTTGGGGCAGTCATATCATTCTGTAAGGCAGTGTCTGTAAAAATGGGTCTGCTGGCTCCTGGCCTAGTGGATATTGGGGACATCGAACCAATACAAGTCTGAAACAAGGTCTAAGCCTAATCTAGGAATGCAGACCTGTAGACTGCATCCAAGTCTATACCCGGAGGGCACCATGAGCTGGAACACGGTGGCTACCCTGAGGGAGTGAGGGAAGTTTCAGGGATAAGTATCTGGAACCTGCACAAAGGAGCCCTCTATGCTGGCAGACATAAATGCCCTCCTCCAGCAAGATAAAGTCAAGGAGGTAGCGGTTGGCAAAAGACGTAGATGATTGCCAGTGGCAAGCCTGGAGTAAATCAACAATAGGGACATTCCTTAGGGACCGCCAGGAAGCATTAAGGGCTTACATGTCTTGAGCTCCAGCTGAGACCTGCTTCAGGTCCAAATGCCTATCCAAAAACATTCTCAGAGGACCTCAGGGTGGTCTGTTGAATCCACAGTGAGATTTTTTTTGGGCAGACCTGTTTCTTTCAGGAGCTACCCGGGGGCAAAAAGAGGGTGGACTTCTGACCCCTGGCACTGTACATGCATGAGACATACCAAACCAAAGCTTTCACTGAGCACAGGGCTCTTTTTCAGTGGGTTGAGCGGTATCCACAGCACAAATGGTAAACCCCCTACAGACTGTAGATGGATCTCCAGCCACTTGATTCTTGACAAGGAAGCCCAAGTGAGGTCTCGAGGTCACCTGGGATTGATCAGGCGAACATTGGATTTGTTTGTTCATTAGCAAAAGCTTGGATCTCTCTTCTTTCAGCTAACAAAGGAAGTGTAAAGAGACAACAAGCTGTCCACATCTGGTACTTGAAGTCTACCAGATGGGGGTTGTCTAGGCACTCAAAGGGCCACCACTTCAACATAACTCAGACCAGGGGAGGTGGCACTGTGGTAGGAGCTGATCTGTTTAATTAGAAGAACACAAGGAGTGCCAAAGGATAAGGATCACTCCCTATGTAAATGCCTAGGACTTTTGCCAGGGTTGAGGAGATGGTGGACCAAAACTCTTCCATCGTTGTTGAGTTCTTACCAGAGAACTGCTACTGGTACAGCTAAAATCTATGTTTTGCATGATATGCAGAGACAATGGATGTTTTTCAACCAGTGCATCAATCTGCAAAAGCCTTCCATCCAGCTAAGTGAACCACTGGTGAAGAGTCTGGAAGGCCCCATTTGGCGATTCTATCTGTGACTTGCCTCACTGCCTGATGATATCATGTTCGGAGTACCATCAAGTGATACAACTGGCCAACTTTTCAGCATGACCTGCCCTGCCAGTTGAGGTAGGCTACTGTGGTCCTGTTATGGCACAAAACAAGAATGTGTTTGTGCTCCACTAGGTACTGAAAGTGGAAGAGCACAAATCATATCCCTTCTGGTTTGAAACGGTTTATGTGGTGGGTAGTGGACTGCATGGGCCAAAGGCCCATTACTATCTGGCAGTCCATTTGGGCTCCCCACCTGGACCAAGATTAGTCTGTGTGCCCTGGCAAGGTCAAAATGGAGTGCCCTGAACTTTTAGACTTGGTACAAGAATGTGAAATGCAGATACTTCTCGGACATCTGAGTGATGGGCACCTGGACGAATGCGTGTTGGAGGTCCAAAGACAACATCCATTCCTGGGATCACAAGGCCACCACCTCTGACTGTAGAGTTTCCATCCTCAAGGACGGGATCTCCAAGTGCCCAGTCAGCAATGACAGGTCTATTACCACACACCAGCCTGTGTCATGTTTGGGGACTAGGAAGAGTAGGTTGTAGGTACAGTTTAGGTGCCAAATTTTGAGGTAGTGGCAGCCAAGGAGGAAAATGACCAAACAAAAACAGTCAGAGCTTTCATCCTGGTATGCTTGGTGGCAGTGGGCTCGCATGTCCTGTGCCCAGGGAGCTACATCTGCAATGTCTCCTTGGAACATCAGTTTGGAGAAAAGAGGCTCTATGCTCACTTGGTGGTAGATTGGGTAAGCCAACTTCTGACTCTGGAAGTGGATGTCCCTATATTGCAAACGCAAGTTCATCTCCAATGTTGAGAATACCAATTGCCCACAATAATGAGGTTGTGAGCAAGGCCACCTGAACAAGTTAGTATAGACACATTATTTTTACTTGGATTGTGAAAGAAATCAAGCATTGATTTATCAAGTCAATCTCCTTGGCACAGATGTTGGCACATACCTGTTTGTGGTAGAAGAAACCAAAGAACTTGGAGAAAACCACCGTGCATGGTTAAAGTGGTAAGAACTTTTTTCACAATTCTGCCCAGGATGAGAATCGAATGTGAGCGGTGAAAGGCGAGCAGAGGTGAAAGGCAAGTAAACCGCTCAGCCAACTGTGCACCAGTACAAGATGCCCTCCAAAATGTGTGCCAAGTGCTAAAGGTCACTCAAGAGAGACCCCAGTGCTGACAGCTGGACATCTTGGTAGAATGCCATGAGGACAGAGCCTCTAGCATCCTACTACAATCTACTGAAGGTATCCAAGAAAACAGAAACAGCCTTCCACACCCTCGCAATATCCTCCCCCAAGATGAATCCACAGGAAGTAACTAGGAAGTATAAATTTGCATTGCTTTGGGGCAGAATACCATTTCCCTTGGACATCAGCTGGGGGAGAACATACCCTTGCCTAAGATAGCAGGAAGTCAGAAACTCCACGGAAACCTAGGTGCCATGAATCCTTGCCATCAGATAGTTATAAAACTCAGTGACAAAGGGTGAAAATGGGATCTCCGACTTATGTCACATCTCCCATGACATATCCTGGCAACACAATGCCACAGCCCTTTCCTCTCCTCTGGCTGGATGATCACTGCTTGGTTGCCCACTAGGCTCCAAATGAGAGCTTTGATGTCCTCATGCCCTGGATGAGTGCTGGAGCAGCATTGATAGGCATGGGAACAGGATGCTATGGATGCTCTGCTGAGTAGAGCTTGTTGGCATGGGATGCTACCTCGTAGCCTGGGCCTTCTGATGGATGAATGCGAATTAAAAACTCCTCCTCTGCAATATCAATGTTCAAATATTTATCACCAGGCCTTGGAGTCAGAGGCCCCAAAGCCTTTTCAAACTGCTGTTCCTCAGAGGCAGATTGGGTAGCTGCTTGTGAGAGAAGCTGGTTTGTGACCAAACTTTGCAATAGAGCAGTGACACCACTTCTACAGCCCGCATCTGCTCCCTTCACAAATGGCAAGAGAGCAGGACTTCTGTTCATTGTGGAAGCCACAGCAGCCATCAACTTAGGGGTCAACTCGCCAGAAAGCACCTGCTGGAGTTGCAAGATCTCTGCGAGCTGCTCATCCAAGATTGACTCTGACATGACAGGAGTATTGGCTGGGGCAGATAAAGACTCCATCCACAACTGTGCTCCTCCCAGAGCTTGTGTTCTGCTTGACTCTTAAAGGAGGCAGGCAGGGTACCCAGCTAAAATGAAGGGCGTGTTCAGATCTCCAGATGCTGAGTCCAGGTTGGACCTGGTGGGAGAACAACTAACACTGCTCAAAGAGTGGTTGGAGGCTTTAGAGTTGGCACTTGGCTTGCAAAAGGGACCACAACTGCAAGAGCCAAAGGCTCACTACAGGTAAGCACAACCACAAATTTGTGAACCCTCCGCTGTGCCCAGACATTTGACTTGACTTCTTGGACCTGGGGCATCAGCCAGGGTTCCAGAATGCCTGAAGGTTGACCTACAGGTTTCCATCATGGATGCACTGGCTTAGCTGTCTTGGTTTCTGAGAGCTCGGACCAAGGGATCCAAGCTAGAAGATCAAAGTGGTGCTTATCCCCTTTCTTAGGATGGGAATCCATGTGGAGGGCTTAGGGGGAGGACAAAATTACTACATCAGATCCATTTGCTTGTGCTGGTTCCTGACCATAATCTCCAAGACAGCTGAGGGTCTTGGATTAGTTGCCCAGGAGTCTCCAGTCATTACTTTTGCTGCTTGAACAATCAGGATCCTCATGAGTTGATCTCTTGCTCCCTGACTTGTAACTTTGCTGCCTTGTCTCACTGGAGAAGATTTGGTTGAGTCAGACTCAATGGTGTGGCATTTAGCAGCATGTTTAGGCCTACCCCTCTCACTCTTCTTCTGCTACTGCTCAAATAGCCACTTGTTGTCTCCCCACCTAACACAAAACTTGCATGTATGCTAGCAAGAACACATACAGCCAAGTTTTTGGCAACATGAACGCTGTTCACGGTCGTCCCAGGCTGCCATGAAGTGGTTTCATGAATGCATCTTTTGCCTGTACTGAACAACAGAGCAGAAGTAGTCTCTGGCTCCATACCCCTAGCATGCTGCCAAGTAGCAATTTGCCTGACTGCTACTGTCTTTCATCTGCCTGTGATTTACCTCACCATTTGCCACTTGGAAAAAATGTGTTCTAAGGAAAAAAACAACCAGCCACACTTCCACAATTCTGTCAGGGATCCGCAGGTCAAATACTAGCCGTCCCTATCTAGGAAGACACTCAGATAGCTTGGAAACCAAATTGCACAGTGGAGGTAGTACACACAGCACTAGAACTATATCCCTTGACTAAAGTCATGGAGCTCCCATCTCTTTAGACCACTGCAGAAATGATGCCCTGATGGAAAGGAAGAACAAGGGAGCATTCACACCAGAAGTCAACCCAAGATCCACATGAAGCAAGTGGAGGTGCCACCTGAACTGTGAAATCCTTAGAACAATCGAGTGAGTACCCAAACTCAGTTGTGCAGGGCAATGTGGTGAGACATGGGGGTCTTGGCAATGGTGGTGGAGAGGTAACGTTATGTAACTTATAGATAACTCTGGATGGAAACGGAATTGAAAGATGCCCTATCAATATTAATATATAGCTTCAATCAAATCTGCATGTATAAAAAAGAGATAAGTGAGTAGGCGCTTTGAATACCGAATACTAACAAAGTTTATGAAATGGTGGAAAACTCCACTGTTTAAATTTTAAGATGCTTTCATAATGCTTAGATCAATAAAAGATAGAATGTAAATGCAGTTTGGCATAATGGTAGTTCTGGAGTCTATCTGAATGGTTTTTAGTCTCTTTTAAAATTGTGTATGTTACATTACAAGAACATTGAAAAACATTTAGTAACAGATTGAGTAAGATGTGCATCATTAAGATTTGACTGAGGACATTTTAGACAGAGAATGATTGTCACTTGTGCAAAAGGATGGTTATTGTTACTTAGAGTGGAGGCTGGGAGGAAGCTGTTCTCCATAAAACAGACTCTTTTAAGACCCCAATGTGGATGCTTTGCTGAGGAGGATAATAGGTTAAACCATGGGCTTGAAGTTAAGCTAAATATCCAAATGCATAGAGGACCTTTCAGGTCAGGTATAGACCCAACATGAGCAGTTTGAAATCAAATCCATCGCACTAGAAAAAAGGTTTATGACCCTGTAAAATGGGTGGAAATAATTGAGTCTGCCATTGACAAATCAGAACAATATATACACAGAAATTGTTTGAGAGTTTGGTTGCCTGGCACCAAAAATGAAAACAAAGATACAAATATAATCATACCTGGTCATGCCAAAACCATGGGTGTTGATATGCAGCTCAGCAGCATGGACAAGTCTCATATGGTTGGGAAAAGGGGCCACAAGGAGAACAAAATAAACCTCATGCAATACATGTCAAATTTGCAAATTTGCCACATCTCATGCCAGAAAGAGGCTTTATGGTGCCATGAAAAACAGTACAGTTGGCTTTGTATGCAAACATCATGTTCATGGCTTGGTAGCTCAGGAGAGGATAAAAAATCACTGTTCCTGAGATGTGACGGGCTATTGTATGTACAGAAGCTGAATGTGTGTGGAGTGAACCATGACCAAAGGTGTGTAATTGAAATAAGTGAACTGGATGATCTCAGAAAGTATGACCCGGAGGGGTTAGAGGTCTAACACTGAGCATAAATATTGCTGCAGTAAAGTCTGAATGCCACTTAATGTTTATTAACTGGCTCTAGCAATTTTGTTTCTCATTCACTTTGTCACTATCGGCACATTTATATGTATTTTTTATTCATACTTACTGTGGATCTGTAATGCCAATATTTTTGTTTACTGTGTGGCCAGTTATAAATATCACATTTTACAAATATCTTATTCTATTTGTATCATAATATACTTATCTTAACCCGTAACTGTAAGTATTATGTTTGCTCATTTGCCAGTGTGACGTCACAGGCTAAAATATTGTTTTCCTGCGGGCATGTTCTGTGCATGTTTTCCTTCTTTTATTGTGGCATGTGTCTAAAATGATGTTTCAGAATCAAATTTGGTTGTGTCTTGTCCACGTGGAGACCTCGTGTTAGTGCTTACGTAAAATTTTGAAAGGAAGTTGCAATTTTTGACCACTCAGGGATTGGACTCACTCTGTGGGCAGGGGTTGTGGATCGTCTCAAATCTATTCTACTTAATGAAATCAAATTATAACTATGTAGACCTGAAGGTCTGCTTATGGCTCCTGTTTAGTCTCTTTGGGCTGGTACATAACTCTTGTCAGGAGTGTAACTGCTGCATTCTTATGTAGATATATGCTAAAAGCAAATTTCGATATGTTACATCATGTATGAAGATGCAATTCTAATGTACATTCTGTAGTCTGACTTGAATCTTAATTGTCCTGTCATTGTTTGCATGATGGCTATGAACAATGGTCATGTAATTACCCTTTATAACTGTACATTGAAATTAAGGGCCAAATTTGTTTTAGTCCTAGTTTAAATGAATGTAAGTGTTTTCCAAAGTGGAATATATATATATAAATTGTGTATGACGTTCCGTGTCTGGAGAACCCATTTTGTTAGTATTTTGTGTACTTTGGAATAATTCAGTATAAATAAATATGTTAAAACTAAGACGCTGTGTTCAGCACTGTAAGTTGTTATTATTTACACACATTTCACTCAAGTGCATATCAATAATTCCGCTAGAATTTTTATTATGCAAACGGGCAAGTTTATACAAAAGACCATCTGAACTGCGTCCAGCTGGGGTCATAAATTTCACTGTTGACTTTTTTGACCACGGTCCACTTATAGAAATTATGAAAAAAAATGTTGGGGTAGATTGGGGGAGGTTGTTATGTAACATACATTTGAAACAAGGGTACAAAGATCGTCTTTGCTTCGCTTTTGGGGGGGTTAGTTTTTGTTTTTTTCTTTCTTTCTTTGTATCCAAAGCCACAAGTACTGTAGAAATATTTTCATTTTCAGTTTTCCAAAATATGTGTGTGTTTTTTTTTCACATGCAAATTTATAGGAGGCAAGTTCAAGAAAGGCAAGGAAAGTTTTCTTCAAGGGGTATAATTTACTTTTAAAGGATTATAACCAATTGCATGGTACAAAAAAACTTAGAAGCTCTCTAGTTGATGTTGATCTCACAGAACCCATTTTGACACATCTGGTGTACTGATGGAAGCATATCTCACCAGCCACGCAAAGAAGTACATATGGTGCCCCGGAGGTTTTATACTTGAAATGGGAAACTGAGAGTTTTTTATTATCATGTATGGTTAATCTTTTTATGTCTAAGTGCCAGCACAGACATATGGTTTTTTTATTTTAGGAATTCTTTCTTTTTTTCTTACTTTCTTTCTTTCTTTTCAGGCAAATTTGTTCGACATTTCATTTGAAACGTATTACGCATAGTACCTCCAAACTTGGCACAATTATACTTCTATAGATGAAGTCTGAAGTCTGGTCTCTTTAAAATGAAACGTCATGCTCTTCAAAATTATCCAAATGAGAGATTATTAAAGTTTTAAATCTTCAATATCTGATACACTATAGTAGATGTACTGGAGTTCGATCATAGCAAGGCAAAGGTCATCTCAGATTTCAAAGTCATGTCAAGGTCAAAGGTCATGTCGAGGTCAAAGGCCAATGTTGGGTCAAAATATCATTCAAGGTCAAGGATCACTTCGGGTAGAGGTCATGTCAAGGTCAAAGGTCATTTCAAGGTCAAAAGTCATTTCAAGGTCAAAGGCCACTTTCCACGGTGGCTTTCTTCTAGCCATAACTTGGTCAATTTTTATCCAATTTTGATCATGTTGGGCTCTAATTGTAGTTATTGCAACACTGCACATTATTTTAAAACTTGCCTGTGACCCCTAAACGTCGAAGGTCAATGACATCTGGACATTTGAAAGTTTCACATGGCCATAACTTGCAGTTAGCTGCCAAATCAACTCCGCTTCACCACGGTCCCTTGTTTTTCTTTCTTTCTTTCTTTCTTTCTTTCTTTCTTTCTTTCTTTCTTTCATTCTTTGTTTCTTTTTTCTTTCTTTATTTTTCCCTCTTTCTTTTTTCTTTACAACAAGATTTGTCCAGATATTTTCTGGGACCCTACTATTCCAGAAACCACCAAACTTGCTATGGTGACTGACCTACCAGTGAAATTAGAGAGCTGACTTGCAATAGTCATGGTGAGCAAAATTATGCAAATGAAGAGCGATTAAAATTTTAAAAGTGTCATATTTTCTAAACTATTGGAGATAGACACAAACTTACACATATAGGTTTGAGACAACTGGCAAATCCAATAGCATACAAACAAAACTTTTAATTGTAATTGTATTTAATTGTAAACTAAATTAACCAAATTTCTCCCCCGATCAACATACAAGACTTGAACTCCTTGCTGTATGACCTATTGCTTGACCTCCATGGCGCCAGGCAACAATTTTGCATTCATAATTATTTAGTTTGAACCTGCCTCACAGCTTTTTGCCTATGCATGCTAAGTGTACGCTTTGCAAGGTTTGGGTCTTGTAGCACATTAGGGTGTGGGTGGGGGTGGGGGACCTCAAACAACTTTGTAATGAGGCTCTGAATAAAATGCAGAGTATCTCTTTCTGTTCATGCATGAACAGATTGACTCCATGCTGCCATATGTACCAGGCAGGCTTTTGTTTCCACTGGTGTCCCAGCTGTCCTGTTTGTGGCTGAGGCAATGTCAGTCTGTTGATCTTATCAGTCGGAGGGGAACTCACACTCCAGACTTCTAGGCAAAACAAGCCTGAGTGCACCCTCTGTTAAAATAGACAACATACAGGGCTGAGTCGATCAGACCAAGGAGGATAGAATTTGTGTCATCTCAGTGGACACTTACATGTCTTTGTTTTCTTGTAACCAGTGAGATGAAGCCTGTTCTTCATAGCCAATGCTGAGAAGGTATAGTTTTGTCTTGGTTCCCGAGTACATGTTTATGTAGTTTCTTGACAGCTTCTGTTAAAATTTGTATATGTAATAAAGGAAGAAAGACAGTTTTGTTTTGCATGTATAGACATCCCTCTGATATATAATATGTGTACACTGTACATGCACATATACTCATCAATATTGGCCAGAAGGGTTGACCCTCTCAGGAGTGGGCATTTTTCTCTGCTTGAGAGGGTGCTCACTGTAGAGAGGTTTCACTGTGCAGTGGTACTTGCAATTTAAGACCACCTCTTATGCCAGACAAAAGTGGTTACATAGGACAGGTGGTCTTTCTTTCTTTCCTTCCTTTTTTCCTTCCTTCCTTCCTTCCTTCTTTCCTTTCTTTCTTTCTTTCTTTCATTACGACCAAGTTGGCCAAGAGTTTTTTTCAGACCCTATTTTTCCGAAAACCACCAAACTTGGCATGGTGACTGACATAACCAGTGAAATTGTGCATCTCATTTGGAACAGTCATAATGTTTAAAGTTATGCAAATTTTTAGAAGGAACAGAAAAGCGCCATATTTCCCAAACTATCGCAGAGGGACTCAAAATTTCAAGGTGCATATATAGCTTTGTGGCACTTGCCACTATAATGGACAGTATGGTTATAGAATTTCAAATTATGCTGATGTATTGGAAAATTTAAAAGTTTAATATTTCCAAAACTATTGTACATAGAGATGCCATTTCAACTTCATTTTATAGGTTTGTGGCAAAGCTGCATCCAATGAACTATGAACCAAGGTTCTTCTAGGCTTATAATTCATGCAAATTATGAAAATACATAAAATTAAAATCTTGAATAGCTTCAAAACTATTATAGATAGTAGTTTCATTCAAACATCACTTTATAAGTTTGGGACATGGCCACATCCCTTGACCCAAGAACCAAAGTTGTGCATTTTAATTTATATAAATTAGGCCAATACACAAAATTTAGATTATGTTGAACGATGGCAAAGTGAATCATTTCAAACTTATCTCCTTTTGAAGGCACCCAGACAGATTTGCTGTGAAACAAATCTTCTTTTCTAGTGTTAGTGTCCTTTCATTTCTTCCAGCTAACAGTTCTTTCGCAGCTGACAGTGCCCTACAAGTTGCTAGTTCTGCAAAGGAGCATATAGAAAGTCAGAAAATGCGATCCAGTAAGCCTATGATACGGTATTACAGGATGTTTTTCTTTTTACCAAGGACGATTGCAGGGAAGATGCAAATTCGGATTGTACATCCACATATATTTATGCTGTCCAGTTTAATGAATTAAACATTTCATTTGTTTAATATTTTGTACCTTATTTTGTCATCGAAAGAAACGTCTCTTCATTGTATTTTCTGAGCATGATAGTAGATATATGTTAATGGTTGTTTTGGTCTACATAGGTCGATACCCGTAGGTCTAAACCCACGGGTAAACAGACCAGTTGCTCGTAGGGGTAACACAATCCAGGCACGCGTTTTAGTTTGTTTGGGGGTTTTTTTTTTTGTTTTTTTTTTTTTGTTTTTTTTTTTTTTTTTTTTTTGTTTTTTGTTTTTTTGTTTTTTTTTTTTTTCGTTTTTGTTTTCTTTGTTCGCGGGGGGCATTTTCTTCTAGAATTAAACTACACTGCAATAATAGCATTTACGTACATTCAATGTGTTGTATATTTTCTTAACTGTCTGTACCTGTACCTTTATGTCCACTGTTACTAAGAAAACATTCAAGCAGAACACACACACACACACCCTCGTATTGTTTTAAAAGTAGAGAAAAACGTGCAGTGTCACCAGTTGAAAAAGCAAGGTTTTAAGGAAGTCTTCCAATTTAATCATAAGTAATTGGGCAAGGTTTTCTGCGTGAAATAGAACTTTGAGAACGTTTCAAAAATGACAAAAATGTGTTGAACGTCCATATATCACTAAAGCGTGATTTATTCAAAAATGTAGACCCAGATTTAACATGTTTGAAGACCATGTGGCTTATTATAATTATTATTATTACTATCATCATCATCATCATCATCATCATCATCATCATCATCATCATCATCATCATCATCATCATCATCATCATCATCATCATTACTATTATTATTATTATTATTATTATTGTTACTATCGTCATCATCAATATTATTAATGACGATGATGATGTCAGAACTTTGCGCGTTAACAACGAGCTGAAACGGTCCAACAATTTCAGTTGCGTGACGGACTAATTGAGGATAAGCTCGGGGTTAGGTACATCTTCTACAAAATTTCAAATAAACAAATTATAGCTCAGATTTACCCGCATAAAGTATAAATTCCTGAGAAGTAAACTTGCCGCGGAATGAGATGACACTTTTGTCAATTACGTACTTAGTTATGTGTTTCTGCAGCAAATATGCAAATATAGCAATTTTTTCGATGATGTTGATTCAACTGTTTCAGTTATGGTACGACATAAAAAATTATTTGAAAAAAGTACTGTTCTAACACCTATCATTAAAAGGGTGTTTTTATTTTCACGTGTTTTGCGACGTTAATGAGCTGCAGTGGTCTGAAGTTCAAGTGATGCCTCTCCATTTATACATCAAAGGATTTCAACTTTTCTCAGCTACTGTGAAAGAACCAAGTGTCACCCAAAAATTGTTAGAGCCGCTTTTTAGTTCAACTCTTTAGGATGACACTGGCGAAAACTGGATGCTCTTTCAAGCAAAACTGTGGAAGATGAAAACAAAATAGTTTGGAATGTTGTTATAAAAACGATCGTTTGAAAAATCAGTTCAAAAGTCAAGCCG
The DNA here is from genome assembly GCA_964020975.1 of Hermodice carunculata. Taxonomy (NCBI): domain Eukaryota; kingdom Metazoa; phylum Annelida; class Polychaeta; order Eunicida; family Amphinomidae; genus Hermodice; species Hermodice carunculata. The sequence goes on along the minus strand of OZ026615.1, from coordinate 43,830,525 downwards.
TCTTTGAAGGGATTACAGGCACTTATTCGTGCCTTTTCCAGTTTGAAAACTCTATAATCCGTAACCATTGTTTGTTTGTTGACTACTATGACTTCGTTGAAGAATCATACTTGAAAAGAATGCAATTTATGCAGTTTTTGTTAAGAAAATTCCGATTTCTGTATCAGACTCAGCATATGCTGTCGCAAGCGTGGTTTCATAACTGGCCCGCTGATTGGTTACGCCTTATATGGCAGGCTCATTAGGATGATTGACAACTTCGTTACGGGGTTACCACTGGCTGGTAAAGGAGAACAATATATGGAGGCTAGTATGGGAAATCCGTCAGTCTGGTTTACATTGATCTGAAGATATCGAAGCCTGACAAAAACCTGCATAACGCGCAGGCACTATTTTGGTCAGTCTGAAGTTGAAAATGCCTGTGTCTGTATATAACACCCAGGTAAAAATACGAAAACACCGACCATACATCAGCCCCAAGACCAGGCATTTAAAAAATGGACTTTCAGTCAATCAATGTCAATAAAATAATTAATATTTTCTCTCCAAATACTAACTCTTTATTCCGGGCTACAATTAGCTTGTACAATGGAGGAGCCCGGGAAACAGAACAGTGCTTAGCGAATGGAGATCGTCATTGGTACTTTCACAGTCACACAACACGCATCTCCAACGCATCCGAATCCACTTTCAGTCACATCTACTTACAGCTGTAGACCATTAATTTATGCTGCTTAAGGAAAAAAAACGTGTCGTCATCTGGGTAAAATTAAACGATGCCGCATCATTGCAATGATATTAACATACAGTTAACTTAGGCATTGTATTATGTGTGTAAATGCTCGGGGCAATTCAACTTTCACTTGAACTGTGTTATGGTCTACTAATTAATTTTTAAGACATGGAAATGTTTGCTCTTGCTTCACCGCTCATGTAATTATCACATGACAATTTTGTAACAAATGGTCCATATCGAAATGTGTGCGCTGAATATATATATATATAAGAGCATTAGTTGCTGGGAACAGTTGGATCCTCTCTGATTGGTTGTTCGAGTACTTTTTGCTGGACCAACACTGTATGTTTCAGGACTTAGGACTCGGGACTCAGGATATTTTTATTTGGTCAGTAGTTGTTACATTTTTAGTACAATATAATGTGACATAATCATTGACCAGGGAGACTTCCATTATGATAAAAATAATGTCGCTGTCTTGGAAGCCACCCTGTGAAAGTGATACTTGTTCATAATTTGACAGTTTTAACATGGATAGAAACACTTTCCAGTCAATTGAACCATTCATTTGAGAGATAAGACACAGACATGTCACTTCATTTCAATAATTAAAGTCAATTAATAGCAAATTTGGTGGAAAAATAACACATCTTCTTTTGAAAAAATAAATATTATTAAGAATTCCTATAGACATAACAGTTTTCAATAGAGCAAGATTCATCATATTGTTAAATCAAATTTGCTTTTACATATTGTGCCATGGCTCTCATACTATGAGTTTGCATTTTTTCTCAAAGATACAACAGTGCATTGTTAATAGCAATTGGTAATTCGTGTCTTATGCAGTTTTTCGTATAATCATGGGTAAAATATTTGTACCGTGTATTGTATTGTGCCTAGGAGTATCTTGAAAAGGTAGACTGTAAATTTAATGGAAGCTTATTATTAACATATTGATGATAAAACTTGTACTTTGATATTGTAAACAAATCATCTACTTTCAAAAACTTCAAGTTTTTAAAGAGGAGGCCCGTGTGTGCATTATCCTTTTACAGGATATGATACGTACAGCTTTTTTCTGCATTTTTTGGAGCTTGCTACATTTGTTTCATTCATTTTGATTCAAGATTCTCATCAGAGTTCCATATATATCGTCAACAGCTTCGTTCACAATCTTAAACATCGAACTTGAAATGACTTTATTCAATGTAAGTGAAGAAAACTGCACGGACCACGTGGAAACCACCGCCCAAGTCTTCAACAAAGTTTGTGAGTATTAATATTTGAGACTTTTCGAGTAAATTTTTTACAGACAAGGAGGGAACCAAAAATTTTCTGTACATGGGTTGAAGGTTAGCAATGGCAGTTCAGCAAAGCGCACAGGAGTACCAAACCGAATAATTTATATGATATAAACTGATGAGATCTTTAACAAGGAAATTATGAATCTTTATTTGCTAATTATGCATATATCTGCAGTCTTGATAATTGAGTTCCATTGTATGTCCAGATTCTGGATGAAGAGGCCCAGGCCCTTCAGGGCAATGCAACTGAATGTTACGCACGACCAACTATATTTAGAATTTTCATCAATGGATGGATCCGCATCTTACCTCCATAGGACATGTGTGTGAAATTGGGAACTTGGCTGAGGCGTGCGTAATATATTTAATACCGCTTCCACATTACACAGGGGTGCCAGTCACATACGATATTCGATACCCCCAAATGCCCTCTGCATTCACACTACACCGCCATGAGGACACTCTTCAGCTATAGGGTATCGAGGCACAGAATTACTGCGTCTGGATACGGAAGCTGCTGCGGCAAGCGTGACTTTTATGGCGCAATAAAAACTTGATACTCCCAACCCTACTCTCCCAGCTTGTGAGAACACAACGCAAAGCTGATACCGTAGTTGTAATGGGTCACAGAACACGCATGCACTGGGACAACCTGGTGACGGGTCAATACTGGAGCTGATGCCGCAGCCACATGGGGGTATAGTGTGAAAGCGGAGGAGTATCGAATACCGGTGTAGCACCACTCAAGTTTAGCAGTGAGAAACATGGTGGGGAGGTTGATACCGTATCTGCTCTCAACGGGGGGGGGGGGGGCGTTAAATCAACGTTCTTTCTACGTCAGGCTTCAACGTTGAAGTGACGTGGAAGATTGGTTAGATTTGAAAATCGGATCAACATTGAAAAGCCAACGTCTATTCAACATCAGATTTCAACGTTGTTTCAACAACAAAATTCAAAGTTGAAATCAGGTTGAATGTTGGTTGCATAGCAGATTTCAACGGTATTTTAATGTTGTTTCAACGGTGCTTTAACGTGGATTTAACTAAAAATTCAATGTTGAAAGGGGGTTGAATATTGGTTGAATCTGAAAATTGGTTTTAAGGTTAAGCACTCAACGTCATCAAATAAAAAGGTTTCAATGTAGATACATTACCTACGTGAGCAATTCATCACTTCAAGTTGATATTTGATAAATTCCAACTTAAAAATATGAATAAAAAACCCACCAACTAAACAAAAATACTCTACACTGCGACCTGTTTATCATTCTTTTATTCAGGATGATAAATGCACATATACATGTATATCTCTACATGTATATCTGGTTACACATGTAGCCTCTGCACGGTCCTGTTCTGTTGTCTTCTTGCCACTTCCTGCACGCCTTTCTGCTGCGTATTTGAGTCATTTGGACATGGTGCAAAACATCTCAGTCTGTGTCGTGCCCTGTCTCTGTAGCACAGCATCTGCAACAATATTTTGTAGACATCAAACAAAAAAATTCAACAAAATCAACAGATAAAGTAATGTGCAACATCCCGTACAGCAAACTCCGTCACAAAAAATCCAAAAAGAATGAAGTCCAGACACTCAAATCAGGTCCCTTTGTTTCAATAGTATTAAGATCAACAATACTTTATTTACCATTTGGTGTACTTACTTGATAAATGTGGTGAGACAAATGTTCCATCACTTTATCAGATACATAATTGAAGAGTATATATGGTCAAAAAACCTTGCTCTAAGAGTTCCGTAGAATGATAGATTCTGGTTGGCCTGATATGTTTGCTGTGAAAAAAAAGTTATCTAGCAAATCGCTTGTTATCACTGATGAGAAGCACCGATGTTTTTGCAAGGCGTTATCAGTCAAGCAATTATACTTTTATTTCACAAAGACAATTTTGCTGCTCAAATAATCGTGCTACATGTTGCTGAGTCACCTGTCCATGGCAAATTGAATAATAATACATGTAATAACACTTATCGCTTATATATGTATATATATATATATATATATATTAATAGATACAGATAAGTCCACTTCAGTGTCATGTTCTGCAGCTTTTGTGGTTTGTTTGAGGAAAGTGCTCTTGGTAGACGATGGCCATTGTATTTAATTTGAATGTTGGCACTCTCTTTTTGTGCGACAATGTTCAGATGAAAAATATGCAGCAGTGACCTTTTGATTTTGACACTTTTCAAACTACTCTGTTACCTTCATCTAAAACAACCCCCACCACACCAACGAATACATATTGTGAATGCCCATATTAAGATTATTATATCAGAATGATAAAAAAAAACCGGCTTAAAATTGAAACCATTGGTTGTTTGAAAAACAATAGGTCCATTCAGAGAGGAAAAAATGCGTTCAGCAAAGAAATGATCCTTTCCATCTAGACTGATTATTTAGTTCTGTTACTTGAATACTTGACATGTAGGGTATAATGATATCAATAGAAACATTCCTTTGTTTACGCAGTATATGTTTTCATTGCTGGTCGAAAACTGGGCATTATATTCCTGTTTGTGATTTTTATTTTCCACTTCGTAACAACACCCCTATCAAGACCTAACCTATATCCGGTCTTAACTCTTTCTGTGTCAAGTTTTGGCCTGAGTGAACATTTTAAACGGCGCGCTTTGGGCGCGCAAGGTGCGCCGAGGAAAGCCGTTGACCTGGACCATCATATTCTCTGGAACTATAGGCATGCTGGCTCTTGAAAAAAAGGTCTTCGTACGAGGAATATAAATCTAGCATCCTGATAAATTATCACCAAATTCAGGGCAGTTGGACTTGAGCAGTTCAATTTGAGTTGCAGTTGGCAGTGAAAAAGTTAAAAGACATGTTGTTACCCTGTATACACACACACACACACACACACACACATATATATAGACAAATATCTGTCATTGAACATGGGAATTTACTGGCTTAAATACATTTACGGGCAAGCTTTAGTCATGCAGATAGAATCAAAGAATCAGGAAAGGGCAACTCTTGGTTGCTCTATGGTTAGAAGTGGTCGAATGTATTGCTGCACATAACATTCCTTAAATGCCATGCATCATGTAGACATGTGGTCTTAGCTGACCCCTTACCTCTATATGCAGGCACTGGGAGGTGTGAAATTTGATCTTTGCATGTTAAAGCCAACGGTGATTATGGCCAGCATGTCACATGCATCTGAGCATAGATGAACCATGCAGGGAGGATTTACATTTAATGAATTAGCGCTGACTGCCAATGAACTTTATCTTTTGTCCATATACAGATCCACTGTAATTGTGGCTTGTTATGTTGTTAAAGCTGCCCTCATCATCCATTTCTCGCTTTAATCCGGTGTCATATTGAACGGTGATGCTGACTGACAGTGTATAATTGATGCCAGCCATGTGACGCCATGGCTGCCGCAATAGGCAAAAACGGCTGGCTGTGACTTTCATAAATAAGTGTCCCTTTATACTGCGCCTGTGTGAAGTCGACCTTGCGGCTCTGTGATAATTTAAGTGTGCCTTCACCCACTTGAAGAATAAAGATAAATCGAAGGTGCTGTGTTTAATTATTACAATCATTATGATATCTACACTTCTCCGAAAAACTACTTCCGTATGGCTCATGATGAAACCAACCTTGAAGCCAGATGTAATCTTGCTGCCCTGTAGACAACATGCAACATTCAATTCCAATATCTATACCTCCATATACACTCAAGACACTTTATGAAAGTTTGACTGAATAAAAGTCCACTTACCAGTTTCTTAAATATCCAAAAAGGTACTCTATCAGTTTAATCCTCTCTCTCCTTCAGGTCCAATCTTGACCTTTTTTTGAATGGAGGGAACTGGATACAGGCTATAGCCGGGACCCCAGAGAGTTTCACATTTCCACAGGCACTTGGACTGCTGAAACGTATTAGGTTATCATTAACCTGCATATTTGCTGAATTAACATGCAGCTACGTACTGGTCCTTCTCTATAGAAGTCACTGCCAAAATGACCACTTCCTTTTTTCAACGATATATTTATCAGGTCTCTCTTGCTCTAGCAAGAGAGTCTCTGTCAAGAAAGACCACATAACTATGTCATGTGACCGGTTACTTATATGTACCTGCCATGAAAAATGGTTTCTGAAAAGAGGGATTTGTATAATGTATATGTAAGTCAATATGCTTGTATTTCCAGGGAGGCTGCAAGGAATGATATCTATTTGAGTGCTGACATTAGTGTCACAACCATATTTCAACATTGAAACAACGTTAGCTTTTAACATTGGATCAATGTTACTTGATCAATGTCAGGTCAACGTTCAATATTGGTTGCGACTATAACTTAAACAAACTTCAAATGTTGTTACATCGTCAACCATCATCATTGATTCAATGTTGCTAAATCATCGTTGAATCAATTGGTCAACTATTCTCAGCACTTCAACTATTATCGGGACTTAGTAAAAATATTCCAAATTCAAATTGAGACAGCTGAAGTTTTTGTATGCCAAAAAAAATTCTAGAAATGCTATATGCATACATGACAGCGATTATTAAACCTGACGTCAGAAAAAAAAGAAGAGAGAGAGATTTTTTTTGTAACAGATCTTTAACTCAAAATCATAGATTCTCTTAATCTGCAGCCCTTCCTTTCTCATATTAAGATATATCCGGAACATGATTCCACATGAACGTAAGGTAAAAGAAGTATTTCTTACATCTTAATATGATCATAATATAGGTCATCGCGTTATCAATTACAAAAAATTATGCTGAAGGCATTACTTTCAAAGACATTGATACCGTAAAATATTTTGATTGTCAAACAAGTTATATTCTTTCCGCATTTGTTGATCTTCGCCTCAAACATATCTTCAAAAAGGGACTCTAAATACAAAAATTATATCAATAACAAAATAAATGAGACAAGAAGACTCGGACAATACTGCGCTCAGCTGACTAAGTGGACATATGACCTTGGAAACGATGTCAAGGTCACTGACCTATTCTGAATAAAATTTTCATAGAGGGCCATCCCCATGTGCAAGATCAAAGTTACAGTATAAATAGTTCTCAGGTTATCACGCAACCAGTAAAATTCGTGTTAGTGGCTCTGTGACCTTGAGCATGAGGTCAAGGTCACTAATGTACGGTCTCAATCTCTCCCAAATGGAGGACCACCAACAAGTTCAACATCAAAGTCCTACCTTCCACAGTTCTCATGTTACAATGAAAATAGGAAAATTCACGTAAGGGTCTGTGTCCCAGTGACCGTGGGATTGAGGTGAAGGTCACCCATGTACTGTCTAAGTCTGGCCTTTGTTCAGGACAACCATCACATTCAACATCAAGGTCTAAGTTCAAATAGCTCTCATGTTGTCAGGTGAACAGTAAAATTTGAGCAAGTGGCCCTATGACCTTGGGAATGAGGTCAAGGTCCCTCATCTACTGTCTAAGTCTGGCCCTCATCAAGGACAACTAGCAATACACCCCCACCAAGTTTAAAGTGGATCTGGCAAGCGATTTTGGTCGAAGCAGTCGAAAATGTGAATTGTGGACGGACGACGGACGGACGACGGACGGACGACAGACGGACCACTAATCACTTGTAAACTGCTTTCGGCGGCATATGACCAGTTTCAGCGGCAAACAGCGGTAGCCAGGAGCGCAAAGCGGCGGCCAGCGGCGCACTCTGAAATGACAATCCACCCGTGTGCACCGAGTGGATGTTAGTAGCTATCAAGTACCTGTAATGTCAAAGTGAATGCCAGAATGACCCGTTCAAGACGTGGACCATACTGTGAAGTTGAAAGAGGTGCTTTTGTAATGGTAGGGTGTAGTTTGGGCATCCAAGGCAAAGTAAATTGAACCTCTGGATAAAAATTGCATTTGAGTACACGGGACCTGAAACTGTGCACTTGGTATGCTTCTATTTGGCTCACCATTACCCGACAGTAAAAGAGTGTGACGCTAAAGGCAACACTCATTGTTTAGGGTCGTCCGAAATGCATTGTACCCTAATTCGGTTTGTGGAAAAAGAATAAAATATTTTGCATCTTATGCCTGCTTAACTGCCCCATGGAAGCACATTTTCGCAAAAATAGTGTGCCAATTGTTAATTTTTCTAAAATCGAACTAGAGTTTTCATATTCAAAATTCTGAACAGTCAGTTCCGCAGTGAACCCATAAACTAGGACAGTTCATTTTCTGGAACGGTGAAATGAGACAGGACTGTACACACAACGGCGCGGAAATGAAGAGAGTGATTTGTGATCATGTCTTGGTGACAGCTGGTGTATTCAGAAATGATAACACATTATTGTATCAATTAATTATTTCAAAAATGGACTTGGGAATATGGACAATAAAATGAAGTTTGCGAATATTACATGTAAAACAATACATACACCAACTGAGTTAGAATGCCCGAATTGTTACACTTGTGGATCTTAACAACCTTTATAATTTTAGTTTGGTTTTTGCTTTTTTTTTTTTTTTCGACTTTCTCGCGTGCCTTTTGTGTGTTTCTTTCTTTAGGTTTGTCTGTTCCCTTTTGGTGCGTTAAAGCGGCAAACATTCAAGCCATGCGTAATTAAGTGATAGTTATAACAGGGACCTGTTATAGATGGACTACCAACGGGAGCGCTAATCCCTTTAGTGGTCAACTGGGCGCGACGACTACAAAGCGTGTTCAATAGCGCCGCTCAAGTTAATCCCCCCTCCTCAGTCCGTTTGTTGTTCCATCTATGTTTCCGCGTTCAGTTGTATCGGGTTACATACATCAGGCTTACATCGGGTGTGCTATTGTACCAAGTTCAAAAAAAGAGAGTTTTATGCGTGCGCAACCAGTCTCATCGTTTGAATCAGAACCGTGCGAGTCCATCGATGTGTTTTTCGTTGAAATCGGCCGATAAAAGGGCTAGTTTTTGCATTTTTTCTGTCCAAAATGATGCAAAGTTAGACAACTTGCGTGCGAAATAACTCCTTACGCCGTAATCAGCAATAAAAAATGTAGTTTTAGATGAATAGTGTATGCCGGTAGGATCATGATGGTGGTTTCATTTCTTGTAGCTGAGTCCGGCGTAACGCTAAATTTTGACCTTAAAATGTGGAACAGGTGAAAAAATTTGCACACTTCAGTCGGTGACGCGATTATTCTCGCCTTTCATCGCGTGACCTGGCCCACGAGACTGCCAGCGGCCAGCGCGGACCGTGGTGTTGTGTTTGTTCAGCACTGAAGGTGCTCGCTCAAACACCCGATCACTTGAGCAGCGGCAACATAGATGGTACAAAGGGGGCCCCGTCATTGGTAGTCCATCTATAACAGGTCCCTGGTTATAACACGTCACATGACCATTATGCCACAGATTTAAGTGAGTTGGGCAGTATTCCCACTCACCAGTTAATTTTTCAGAGCAGTTCGTGTCATAATGACGAGAGTGCACGCTATAGGAAACCTATTGCAGGTAAAAAAGCAATACATTTTCGGAATTTAATTCACTTATTGTATCATGGTTCATGCCTGGCATGGAAGTTGATTAAGTGTTGTAAATTGGGTCATGTACATCAGCTTACATATGCCGACAGTGATATTATGCTAGATATGGCAGACGACTTGGAAATTTCTAGGAATACACGTCTGTCCTATTCCAAGTCTTGTGGTCATCTGCAGAGATCCTGCTGGAACAATACCTCAGTTTGGGCTGTTCAGGGGAAAGTGTCAACAACAACTGGTTCTACAACACACTGCCTGCAGTTCATGCTGCACTGCACAACACTAGCAATGCCATTTTGTGAAAAGTGTTCATTATGAGATATAATCGACACTTTTCAGGCTCCCTATTGGTGTGTTCCTACCACCCATGTTACAAAGAAAGAATTAAATCGAGATATATGATGGTAATATCTCTCTCTCTCTCTCTCTCTCTCTCTCTCTCGACGAGAAAGTGGCCGTCGTGTGCCGCTGTGTTTTTTTACCTTTTCCTTTTTTTTTCGGAATAAAGTCAACTCAAGCACAGTATTATATACCAATTTGTCGGCAGTGCGGGTTAACTTTGGCCGGGAAAAGAGCATAGCTGCATAGGCCACAGCCACGGTTGTCAGTGAAACAGCATAGCCATAGCCCCAGTTGAAAGATTTATCCAGAAAATGGCCATCATGTGCCGTTATTTTGCTGTTAAATCAACCCAAACACAGTATTTCATTTCAACTTGCGTGGAGGGTTAATGTGGGCCTAGGAAATAGCTTAGCCTATTAGCTGCATTGCCCTGGTTGTTCGCTAAAACAGCATAGTCTAGGCTGTTCGACGATCATTATCGTAATATTTTGCGAGGTCACAGGTGCCCGTCCTCCGAGTTACCCAGGCAAACGGTCGTGTAAGTACTTTTAAAACATAACTTACTATCGTAACTTCAATCTGCTCGTTCAGTTGTGTCTGAAGCAGTTATCATCGTCAGTTACAAATCCAAATGCGACATGACACCTCGAAAAAAGGAAAATGTCCGTGATGTCCATGGTGTAGATATATGGCGGACATCAGGAACATTTCGAGATTGGACCTTTTGTTTCGCGGTGGGGGGTAGGAGGGAGTAGTCGCGCAAAAATACAGTTGATTTTGATATCAAAGTGAATCGCGGACACAACATTTGCCAGATCATTATTGATGCTCTGTAATATTTGAAAAATATATATTTTTGGTTTCATATATTATAACCCCCAAGATCGTCCGAATGCTACTATCCTACTTCAAAAACCAATGGGTGCGGACTCCACAATTTTCAAAATGGCAGCGAGAGTGGGTTAGTCCAGATTCGATATTTTGAAAACATAGTATCCAAACTTTATGTACGATGAGTGTGAACGGTAGGTTATATTGTCGAATGAATGTAATGTAAAACAAAAAATGGGACTTTTCCTGTGTGAGCATTACCTTAAAATGTAAATACAACGGCTTGAAATTACCAGTTTTGATAGCGGTGGGCCCCAGAATTGGGATATTGTATCAAGCACTGAAGTTGCCCCAGGCTACGAATTAAGTGGCACTACAGGGCACAGAAGGCAAGAGCTCCGCTGAGCCAAAGATGGCTTAGTAGAGAAGGCTGCCCCAATAATGAGTGCCGCTCAGAAACTACTGGCGGCTTTAATATTAATGGTAGTTATAAATAATGCATCTACGGAGCAAGCGAATTGACGAAAATAATGATAATATTAAACAATAATATTCATGAATCTTAACCCTTAAACCGCTGATTTAAGATTGAGTCAACAGCTTTCCTCGGGATACTTTGTGCGCAATGCACGCAAAGTGTCCCGAGGAAAGCTGTTGACAAAGACTACTTTTTGCTTCAGACAAGGCTTCCTGGTATTTGAATGAAAGGTATCTTTATGAGGAATTTGACTCTTTTAACCATCATATCCTTAATGGTGATGAGAAAGCAGCTATAGCAATGATTAGTACTTTAAGGGTTAATATTTTGCAAACAAAAAGTTGTAAGTGAAAGTATACAGAATGCCAATAGTCTAGTCTACAATAGGGAAGGGCAGTTTCTTAAGTTTCCAGAAACCTCAGATAACACGGCGCGAGTCATCGCTTTCATCCGGGTACTCGCCTGCGGGTGAACATTGGTCTCTCAGGATTTGCAAACACTGTGATAACATTTTACGTATCGGCAATCAAAGTGCCAAAAATTGTTCCTTTTCACGTAATATCTGCTAATAAAGTTTACACACACAAAAGATAAGATTGTATTATAGCAGAGCATGAATGCATTTGTTCGTATGTTGTGTTAAAAAAGTGAAAAATCCATTTGAACCGAGGTGACCGGAAACTGCATTCTGCTTGTTACATTCCTGCTGAGCCCCACTCAACTATGTGAATGGTCGAAAGAAATTCAATAATATAGAATATTCTGCGACAGTTATTAAGATAATGCAATGATCACATATAACAAATTATCGACATAGCACATAATATGGACTCAACAGCATGAGGATTTCGTAAGACTCCTGTTGCAAGGATCTAATGTGATCCGGTTCATCGCGGGCGATAATGGAGGATCGAGTAGGATAAAACAACATTGGTCATCGCGTTTTAAGAAGTCGGTTGTACATATATATATATATATATATATATATATATATATATATATATATATATATATATGAATGTATATATGTATGTATGTTAGTATGCATGCATGCATGCATGTATGTATGTATGTATGTATGTGTGTGTGCGCGTGTGTGTGCGTGTGTGTGTGTGTGTGTGTGTATGTGTTCATACAGGGTAACAACAGGTTTTTTAACTTTTCGCGGGCGATAATGGAGGATCGAGTAGGATAAAACAACATTGGTCATCGCGTTTTAAGAAGTCGGTTGTACATATATATATACATATATATATATATTTATTTATTTGCCGGGTGTGTTGTCATTGTGCCGAAAAGAAAGACAAGTAGACAACCTCATCAGAATATGTTATTGTAGATGAATTCCCAAGTTTTACAGTGTTACTATATGTGTGTGGGTGGGATGGGGGGGTGGGGGGTCGGCAGGTAGCGTTAAAAGTTAGATTAAAATTTAAATCAAATGTGATTAACTCCACAACAATGTTTATTGGGTTGATTCCTTGATTGTATTACTTTCTACAAAAAGTATTTATTAATGATAACATTATCATGATCATACGTTACACTTGGTTATTTCATTCGCCAAGAAAAGTGCTCAATTTGCACCATGCGTTAACACATCATAGTATGCGACGCTACTCAGGTTGACCCGCTGTTGAATACCCGGATGAAAGCTGTCCGCAGCGCCACATGGCGGTCAATGAGAGAAGGCAGAGTTATTGCTCTACCATATTGGTAGACAAGGTTTTACAGCATGATATACTGGTTTGGCATTGATCAAACCTGTAACGTTATTATGTCTGTGTGCCAACACAGACATATTGTTTTTCTAGGACTTCTTTCTTTCTTTGCTTCTTTCTTTCTTTCTTTGTTTACAGGCAAATTTGTCCGACATTTCATTTGAAAAGTATTAAACGTAGGAACTTCAAACTTGGCACAATTATACTTCTATAGATGAAGTCTGGCCTTTGAATGATGAGAGGTCATACATTTCAAAATTATGCAAATGAGGGCTAATTAAAGTATTCAGTCTTCAATGTCTTATATACTATAGTAGATGTAGTTCCAAGTGTATAGGAGTTTGATCATAGCAACGCATATGTCATCTCAAATGTCAAGGTCATGTCAAGGTAAACGGTCAATTTTATGTCAAAATGTCATTTTAAAGGTCAAGGTTCGCTTCAGGTAGATGTCATCTCAAGGTTAAAGGTCATTTCAAGGTCAAAGGCCACTTTCGATGGTGGCCTTCTTCTAGCCATTACTTTGTCAATATTATCTCATTTTGATCATGTTGGGCTCAAATTGTAGCTTCTGTAACACTGCACATTTCGAAACTTACGCGTGTCCCTAAAGGTCAAAGGTCAACGTCATTTAAACCTTTCTGCAATGACTTGTGTGTTGTAAAGGTCAAAGTCATTTGGACTTTGAAATTTTCATCCAGCCATAAGCTTAATGGGATGTGACGTACTAAAGGACAAAAGTTGCAGCATTTAATATACACAAGTTTTGAAGGCACACAGACAGATTTGCTTTGAAGCAAATCTTCTTTCCTAGTCATTTCTGAATGTACTAGCCGTAAATATGATGTTATCACGAATTTAAAGAAGTTTATAAATCACTTTTGTCACTCCCGCACTGTTGTAAAAATGGTCCTGGCTAATTTCACCGTTCCAGAAAGTGAACTGTCCTAGTTTATGGGTTCAGTGCGGAACTAAACTGTACTGTTTTTTCACAAAGCGTATTAAAGTGACGAAGCATTTTGGATGATCCTAAACAATGTGTGTTAGCATTTAGCGCCAAACGCAATAATCGTTGGTTCATGGTAAGCCAAAAAGGACACAAAATACAGTTCTATATACAGTGTACTCCATTTTCTGGAGATTGAATTCGCCTTGTCATTGTTGTCCAAGCTACACCCTACCGTTGCAAAGCAGCTCTTTCGACTTTACATTATGGATCCTATCGCAAACGCGTCATTTTGGCATTCTCGTACCTCGAATTGTATAAACCCCCTCAATTAAATCTTGAGAGTAGAAAACTTACTTATGTAAATGTGCACAAGTCCTTTGGAGTTTTTCTTTGTACTTCATGTAAAGATGACAATGACATACACTGCCAGGCCAGGATGTTTTATATGAAAGCTAATATTCTATTAAAAAAATTCATGATTGTTCCAAGGATGTTAAGTTAATGCTGTTCCACTCCTACTGAACCCCCATGTATTTGTGCGTGTCTGTGGATTTTTTCAGTAAGAGTGCCATATGTTGAATCCGTGCCAGTTTTGATTATGCCTTCAGACGTTTCTTTGGGTATGCTCGGGATTGTAGTGCCGGCGTATGCTAGTACATTATAGATCCCCTACATTTGAATCTCTGTAGGGAAAGCAGATATTTAATCTTCAGCAAGAACTTGAAAATAGGCAAAATAAGTTAATTCTACGGTGTTATCCTCTGACAATTTTTATTTTTCCAGTGCACAGACGCTGGAGTAATATGTTGTATTTGATGCATCCTTTATGTAACAACTGATGGACTCTGGCAGAGTCCTGTTAGCTGATTTTATATGTATCTCACTTAATATATGTCATATATTGGTTACAGTGTTGTGTACATGACCATATAAATTCTTGTTTTCTTTTGTTTTTTGTGTGCTTTTTTTCACTTATAATATATATATATATGCATTTATACATGTATATATGTATATATATATAAATATTTATATATATATATATATATATATATATATATATATATATATATATATATATATATATATATATATATATATATGCATAAAACGTTCAGTGCTAGAGGCCATTACTAGCCCTGGTCAATGAGGCTGGCCCCTTAAATCAGTGCATCCCTTTGGTTTATCATGATGGACAGTGAAACAAGTGAAAAAGTAACTGTCCCGAAACCTGAATTTGGTATAAACAAAATCGCGTCTTGAAACTTAATATTTTGCTTGCTTAAAGGAAAATACTCACAAGTTTGACTCGGTAATGCATGATTTGATTCTATGTTAAAATTTCTAAGTAAAATTCTTTGGGGGGTTTACAGAATAAAGGTATCATCTGCATGGAAAGTATTGCAAATATGAATTCTTTCTTTTCAGTTCAAAAGCCCTTGCCCTATGCAATCATCCCGGCTGTTGGTCTGGCACTTTTACTGATAGCAGTAGTGATCTACATCGACGAAGTCATATTCACTGTGAAACATGTAACCAGGACGAGACGAAAAGTTGGGGTTCTTGTTCTCACAGGCATGTACCCGGTAAGCTTTCATACGGTTCTTGATCCCACAACCTGTATCCCATGACCCCTTCGATATGCTATACCCTTAAAATAATTGTCAGCTATAGTATCTTGTCAGTTAATGATGGTTGTCTTTTATCACATTGGAACTGTAGACCCGCTGAGTTATACGCCTGTTGAAATGACCAGCTGCCTCTCCTCTTAAGTTATAAGACGTCTGTAGTAAGTGAACATAAGGGGACTTAAGTATCTGTCGCTGTTGACTGGTTTCTCAGTGGTAAAAGGCCGAACCTTCTAGTTCTAATAATTGATCGTTACGTCTTGGCATTGCAGGCAATTTGCGCATGCTGTCTGCTGACCATCATGTTCCCACGGTCTTCGCCCTTGATGGACTTTGTTATTGCCATGTAAGTGACCCAATAACTTACAGCACCTTTTGTCTTTTTTAAGTATAATGTATGAAACAGTTGACTCACTCTCAAATCTTGAATATCTACATGCCCTTGTTGCTCTCTATTTAACATATGCATGTGGCTTCACATACTGGCACATACCGTTTAAATGTCCTCCTGACAAGGTATATTGACCACTGTTATGTATGCATGCATTCAAAAAGCACAAACAATTATATGACATCCTTTTTTTGGAAGACAATTTAAACATCCATTTCATGAGGTAAACATGATATACTTCCCTTCGTGAATCATTCTTTGCTGACAAAAATATTATATAGTATTTATTAAATGTACTTTCTAGTCTCCCTATTCACAGTTCAAGGGACATTTATCTTATCCTGAAACAGAATATCACAAACAAATATTGTGTGAAATTTATCTCCAATATAACTTATTTTTCAGTTATATATCAGTTTCGTTGTACCAGTTTCTCTCTTTAATCACGGACTATTATGGTGGAACCGAAATGATGCTGCGAATTCTGAGCACCAAGAAAGCATCGCTTCGTACTCTACCTTGCTGTTGTTGTTGCTTCTGCTTACCTTTTGTTTCTGTGAACTCGTGAGTAATGAAGGAAAACATGCCACAACCTTAAACAGGACAAAAAGCCACTGATATACAGTGTATTCCAAAAACCTAGAAATGAATTCACTGAAAATAACGTCAAAAGTGATCATGAGACAAACTGTTATTCATTTAAGGTGGCACAAACAAAGCTAGGCACTTAGAGGAGTGCTGTCTTCAACCCGCTCTCCTGTTTTGGTTTTTATTTTTAGACCCATAAAACTATACAAATTCTTGTTGCTTGGGATATTTACATTATATATCCGCCAAGAAAAAATTTTAAAATCACTTTTTGGGCGAAAAATGGACATTTTACAAAAGGGTTCGATTTGGAGATTTTTCTCAAGATTCTCGAAAAATATAGTACTTAAAGACTCGAAAATTTGCAAAATGAAACTTTGTAGTCATGTCCAGGTTTGGTTTTTTCACTTTTTCCATAAACGCAATAGATAAATTGTAATCGATTATTAATTATGATGCTGGTGAAAATGAACACTTCTTCGTGTTTAGGGGGCATGATACTGCCTTAAAACGAAAACATTCCAAAACGCAAAAAAAACAGTCCTGGGCATGTCTGCGAGGTTTCTTTTGCAAATTTTTGGGGTTTTAAGTACTATATTTTTCGAGAATCCCGAGAAAAATCTCCAAATCGGACCATTTCATAAAATGTCCATTTTTTGCTCAAAAATGATTTAAAAATTTTTCCTTGGTGTATATGTAATCTACAGATCCTAAGCAGCAAGAATATATATAGCTGTACGGGTCTAAAAATAAAAACCAAAACAGGAGAGCCGGTTGAAGACAGCACTTCTCTGAGTGACTAGCTTTGTTTGTCTCACCTTAAGACTATATTTCCTTTTTTCAGTTATAATTTTTACATATTTACTTGTTAATGTATTATAATAATTGATCTCATTACAACTTTATTTAAAGTTTGTTCATCTTTTTTATCGATTTAACAATAATTCACTGATTAAGTCACTCTTGGTTGTTGATTTTTCATTTTCTTCATTAGTTTTCTTTTTTCTAATTTTTTTTTCCTTTTATTACTACCCTTTTTTTCTTTCGGTAGAAAAAATCTCACTCGCATGCGTGCACTGATTCTCCAGTTGACAATAATACGACCAATACTGATGTTTGTCCTTGCAATTCTCGCTTTCGACGGATTACACGTACCAGGAGTAGTGAGTACAGAAACCTTTACCAAACGCGTAAAGAAAAGAATGTCGAAATTACAGGTCATTATCATCCGGTGCGCCCAGGGAAGTATGAAGACATAAAAAAACCCACAAAAATTCACACACACACACGCACACACACACACACACACACACACACACACACATATATATATATAGGTTACCCAACCAACCTGTACATGTTGACAAGTCACAAATGCTATCATGCGCCTTTATTTTTGTTATGTTATAGTACATTTTTAGAATAAAAGGGGAAGTATCGAATTTCTGAGGTAAGAATGATCACGATAGCCTTAAACCATAAGCTGAAATACACCATAGGGAAGCAATATGTGCTCAAATATTCCCAGCCCAACCACACTCTTGTTATACAATGTTTCTAAATAGGTAGCATCATTTTTAACATCCAATTCTGCTGGAAACAAGTCATAGCACTTGACCACATTTTGGTTTTCAGGTTATGACATATAATTATATTCCATTCGCAATTCGAATTCAGGCTTTACATGATGTGAGCAAAAAAATGGATGAGCGCCATTTTTCTAGGAAGTTTTGTCTCTTCATGTCATCTCATAACCAAAGAGATGTGATAAGAGGTGCCAGGTGACCCCGTAGAGTTGTGGTATCACCTATTGGTTGAAGCTGTTCGCCCACTTTGCTATTGTAATTATGCGTCATCTTCAATGATCTAGCGAAACTACCTCTTGATACTTTGACAGGTGGGCCCAACAAGTGCGTATACTTACATAAGCTTCATCAACAATATCAGTTTCGTCATTGCAATGTATGGCATGTCATTGGTATTCAGACTAACAGAGTCCGACCTAAAAGTATTCTTTCTTGGAGGCAAGTTTCAGTGTCTGCTACTCATCGTTGTTCTTGCAACAATCCAACCAGATATTCTTGGAATGCTTGTCACTTTCCGTGTCATACGTTGCCAACCGCGTTTTGATTCTCAAAGACGATCAGAGAGTAAGTATTAACTTTTGAATGATGCTAGAGGGAACTTTGCTTTAGGTTATGCAATGCAAGCCATAATACTGGAGCCGTGAAACAGCGAATTAAGCCTTACTTCTAAATTTAAGGGACCAGTCCAATTAAATGTCGCATATATTGGAACAATTATCTTATATCATGTCGCAGTTCTCAGAAAATGTGCTTTTTATGACAGTCCATTTGAACATTAAATCAGGTTTTTTATACAAGAAAAAACGATTATTGTTCTCAATATACGGAGAACAACTGATTTTTGATCAATTTTGGCCCTGTAATTGATGTATCTTTTATTTAAAATTCTACAACTGGAAACTACAAAACAAGAAGCTAGCATTATAGTTGGATTACATGTAATGTGTATGTATATGGAGAACAAATAAAGATTAATTTAAAAAAAATTGACGCTTTTCGTATTACAGCGGTACAAATAGTGACCTTACACACGTAAACGGGCAAAGGGGTAACATACTTCTAATATTAGGAGGAGGGGCCACACAAAATAACCAAAACAGTGTAAGGGATATCGGTAAATGATACCACTTGAACGGAATGTACCTAATACATGCATTCACATATGAGCGTAAAAATGGTAAGAAAAAACTTTCCGATACCGTTGTCATGCAACGTTATGTTTCCAAATGCGGAAGGTTGACTTTAGAAAAAAGTGTGATACTGCTTTCATGTAATTGCCTTTTTTTTCCATTGCTGCACTGTGGATTTAGTTTCTCGTGGGTTTTCATATTCGAATTGATCAACAACTTCTCATTGCATTGCCCTCTAAATTGAAAAAAAATATGTGTTTTGTTGATTTGCAGCTATATTTCATGTCGTGTTCTTCCTGGAGGCATTTCTGCTGACTGTTGTCAAACGATTTTTTTATCGGAGGAATTCATCTGCTGATTTAACTGTAGCAGACATTAAAAACATACAATCAGGGGAAAACCAGAATGGCATAACAACCGACATTGTGTTCACGCAAATATGAAACGTCTCCAGGAATATTTCTCATCTCTTTCAAATGATTTTGCAAATGAATTTGGATAAACTTCAAATATGGAATAGCAATAGACCAGATGGACAAAAAAAACAAATGGTTTATAGAACAATTCAAGGTTTAAGTTACATGTATTTCATCAGATCGTACCGAATACAGACCTTTCAAAATCCAATTCTGGCCACAAAATTTTACACAATACTTTACGAGAGGTATGAAGGCAACCGATTGAATCATCACATAGACCAGACATATGCATGCACGTTTGTACAGATATAGATAATGAATAAGCACATAAACAGTGTGTGAATTTGTTCGAAACTATTGTATTTTAGTAACACCCAGAGGTCAGCAATACGGTTAGTGGCACAGTTCTCGCTAAATCTACGTATTTTTATATTCAGATATCGGCATATCCTCAGCTCTCTTTGAAGAAGTTTAGAATGGTCATAACATCACAATTCCCGTCCATCAAATATGGGAAATAGAGAATAAGTTGATCATCAATCAGAGAGAAGGAAAGGGAAAGAAAACAAGAATGTGTATGGCTGGAACATTACAAAACGCACCCTTGATTATTATATTTTTAAAAAGAATAGTACCAAAAATTAGTGAATTTTAATCCAAATTCTTTGATATGACCATATGTGTATCGAAGGTAATCTCAGAAGAAATTGCTTTTTTGTTTTTTTTTTTTTGTTTTTTTTTTTTTTTGGTGTGAAATTTTGCGAAATTTTAGTCAATTTGGAAAAAATTGCCCTTTTAAAAGAATTTAGAACAAAGTATTCGATGTTTGGTATAGGCATTTTACAAAAAAAGAGCTACCTTCTAAGTGGAACATAGCTAATGTTGTTACTCCAGGGCATACCCCCCCCCCCCCCAACAGCCCGCACCTAGATAACAACTTGATTGCTAAACCTTTGGGCAAATGACCCTTTACTCCTTGGACTCATTTAACCATTCATTGTGGGTCCTATTCTAAAATGGACATTGACAAAATGAACTAATCGACAAAACCTGCCTATGAAAATAAATTAAGTTTTTAGTGATATTGGTATCAGTATGTATCCTTACGTCTCAACCACCATAGCCAAGACCTCTGCACTGACCACTTTACCAAAAAAAAAGTAAGTTGGGAAGCAGGATGATGGTTGGGCTTGTCTGGTGGTGGAAAGGTCAGTAAACTTCTAATAACAAAATTACTAAAACTTTCACTAATAAATTATGTGACCTCTCAACCACCATTGCTGATATACAAATGCATTGGAGGAAAGTGTAATTCTACAGACACACTTACCAACAAGAACTGGGATTGACAGTCGGGAGGGGTGGGTGGGTGCTTCAGTCTGAGTGAAGAGGCCAAGTCTGGTGAGAAAACCATAGAGGTTCCTGGGCCTGGGGCTTCCTAAAGTAGAATCTTGGCCAAAGCCCGGAGGGCTTCCTTACCAACCAGCCTGGGACTGCCAATGGGCCTACTTGGAAGCTGCCTGCCAACCTGTGAGCAATCTGCCTTAAAGGAGACGCTGTCTATTTCCACTCTTTGGGTCCTGGAGGTCTAGTAAGACATTTGAGTCATGTAAAAATGGCAGGTACCTTGGGGCAGTCACATCATTCTGTAAGACAGTGTCTGTCAAAATGGTTCTGCCGGCTTCTGGCCTAATGGATGTTGGGGACATCTACCCAATACAAGTGTGAAACAAGGTCTAAGCCTAATCTAGGAATGCAGACCTGTAGACTGCATCCAAGTCTATACCCAGAGGGCACCATAAGCTGGAATACGGTGGCTACTGTGAGGGAATGAGGGAAGTTTCAGGGACAAGTATCTGGAATCTGTGCAAAGGAGCCCTCTATGCTAGCAGACATAAATGCCCTCCTCCAGCAAGATAAAGTCAAGGAGCTAGTGGTTGGCAAAAGACGTAGATGATCGCCAGTGGCAAGCCTGGAGTATTTCTACAACTGGGACATTCCTTAGGGACCACTGGGAGACATTAAGGGCTCACATGTCTTGAGCTCCAGCCGAGTCATGCTTCAGGGTCAAATGCCTACCCAAAAACATTTTGGTAGGACATCAGGGTGGTCTGCTGAATCCAGAATGAAATTTTATTTTTTGGCAGACATGGTTTTTTTTTTCAGTAGCTACCCAGGGGCAAAAAGAGGGTGGACCTCTGACCCCTGGCACTGTGCATGCATGCGACATACCAACCTAGAGCTGTCACTGAGCAGAGGGCTCTTTTTCAGTGGGTTAAGCTAAATCCACAGCACAAATAGTTAACCCCCTACAGACTGTAGTTGGATCTCCAGCCGCTTGATTCTTTACAAGGAAGCCCAAGTGAGGTCTCAGGGTCACCTGGGAATGGTCAGGCAACCATCGGATTTATTTGGACATCAGCAAAAGCATAGATTTCTCTCTTTTTTCAGCTAATGAAGGAAGTGTAAAGAGACAACAAGTTGTCTACATCTGGTACTTGAGGTCTACCAGGTGGGGGTTGTTTTTGCACTCAAAGGGCCACCTCGTCAACATAACTAAGACCAGTGGGAGATCCCACTGTGGTAGGAGCTGGTATGTCCAAGTAGAAGAACACTAGGAGTGCCACAGGATAAGGATCACTCTGTATGTGAAGGCCTAGGACTTTTGCCAGGGTTGAGGAGATGGTGGACCAAAACTCTTCCATAGTTGTTGAGTTCTTACCAAGGAACTGCCACTGGTACAGTAAAAAATCTATGTTGACGACGGTATGCAGAGACAATGGATTTTTTTTTTCAACCAGTGCATCAATCTGCAAAAGCCTTCCATCCAGCTAAGTAAACCACTGGTAAAGAGTCTGGGAGTCCCCATTTGGCAATTCTATCTGTGACATGCCTCGCTGCCTGAGGACATCATGTTCGGAGCACCATCAAGTGATCCAACTGGCCAACCTGTCAGCATGACCTGCCTTACCCTCTGTTGAGGTAGACGACTGTGGTCTTGTTATTGCACATAACAAAAATGTGTTTGTGCTCCACTAAGTACTGGAAGTGGAAGAACACAAAGCATATCCATTCTGGTTCCAAACAATTTATGTGGTGGATAGTGGACTGCATGGGCCAAAGGACCATTACTATCTGGCAGTCCATTTGGGCTCCCCACCTGGACCAAGATTAGTCTGCATGCCGTTGCAAGGTCACAAGAGAGTGCCCTGAACTTTTAAATTTGGCACAAGAATGTGAAATGCAGATACTTCCCTGACATCTCAGTGATGGGCACTTGGAAGAATGTGTCCTTGAGATCCAAAGACATTGTCCATTCCTGGGATCACAAGGCCACCACCTGTGACTGTAGAGTTTCCATCCTTAAGGAGGGGATCTCCAAGTGCTTGTTCAGGAATGACAGGTCTATTACCACACACCAGCCAGTGTCGTGTTTGGGGAATAGGAAGAGTAAGTTGTACAGTTTAGGGGCCACACTTTGGGGGCAGTGGCAGCCTAGGAGGAAAATGACCAAACAAAGGCAGTCATGCTTTCATCCTTGTGTGCTTGGTGGAGGTGGGACCACATATCCTGCACACGGGGAACAACATCTGCCATGTCTCCTTGGAACAGAATTTTGGAGAAAAGAGGCTCCATGCTCACTTGGTGGTAGATTGGGTAAGGCAACTTCTGACTCTGGAAGTGCATGTCCCTGTGTAGCAAAAGCAAGTTCATCTCCAATGTTGAGCCTATCAATTGCCCACAAATGAGATTGTGAGTAAGCCACCTGATGCAGTAGGTATAGACACTCTCCATGTCACAGATGTTGGCGTATAATTCCTCCCCTGTCTGTGGTGGAAGAAACCAAAGAACTCCGAAAAAACCATGATGCATGGTTAAAGTGGATAGGAACTTTTTCCACATGCGGCCCAGGATGAGAATCAAACCTGAGTCACAGAGGTGAAAGGCTAGCGTCTTGCTGCTCAGCCAACTGTGCACCAGTCCAGGATGCCCTCCAAAATCTGTGCTAAGTGCTAAAGGTCACACAAAAGAGACCCCAGTGCTAACAGCCAGACATTTGAGTAGAGTGCCATGAGCACAGAGCCTCTAGCATCCTACTACAATCTACTGAAGGTATCCAAGAAAACAGAAACAGCCCTCCACACCCTTGCAATATACTCCTATCAAGCTAAACCCTCAGGAAGTAACTGGGAAGTATAAATTTGCTTTGCTTTGGGGTGGAATATCATTTCCCTTGGACATCAGCTGGTGGAGAACATGCCCTTGGATAAGATAGCAGGAAGTCTGAAACTCCACGGAAACCTAGGTGCCATGAATCCTTGCCATAAGCTTGTTATAAAACTCAGTGACCAATGGTGAGAAAGGAATCTAGGACTTCTTTTACATCTTCCATGACATATCCTGGCAACACATTGCCACAGCCCTTTCCTCTACTCTGGCTGTATGATCACAGCTTGGTTGCCCACTAAGCTCCAAAATGAGAGCTTTAATGTGCTCATGCCCTGGGTCAGTGCTGGAGCCGTATCGGTAGGCACGGGAACATGATGCTACAGATACTATGTTGCTCTGCTGAGTAGAGCTTGTTGGCATGGGGTGCTATCTCGTAGCCTCCGCCAAGTGATGGACAAATCTGGAAAAAAAACTCCTCCTCTGCAGTATCAATGTCCAAAGATTTATCACCAAGCCTCGGAGTCAGAGGCCCAAAGACCTTGTCAAATACTTGTTCCTTAGAGGCAGATTGGGTAGCTGCTTGTGAGAGAAGCTGGTCTGTCACCAGCCTTTGCAATAGAGGCATGACAAGTTCCGCAGAAGTTGTTGCCACCACTTCCACAGCCCGCATCAACTCCTTCCGCAAGGGGCAAGAGAGCAGGACTTCTGCTCTGTGCAGAAGCTACAGCAGCCATCAACCAGGGGGTCAACTCGCCAGAGAGCACCTACTGGAGATATCACAATTTGGCCTAGCGAAAAGCCATGGATAACCTCAGCAATTACAAGCACATTTGTTAAAGAAACCGAGCACGGAAACGCTTAATCACAGTATCCCATAGTCGACGTTTTTATACGTATGGCACTTACACAAAGAGTGATGTATTTTATCCACTTAAGAAAAAAATTGTCGCAATGGAACTGTCAACTTAGTAAGTCAATCTACTTTCTCATATTTTTGTTAGCTATGCAGTCAACTGGATGACAAAGATACTAATCATCAGCAGTAATGGAGTGTTTCGAAGCCTGTCCTGGCATGCAAAGTTCACGAAGGCATTCTTCCACTCATCGAGGAAGATAAACATGATAAAATTGTGCCCTACAGGAAGAGAAAATACGAATTCTTTACTTAAAACAATAACTTCTTTGCAAGCCAGTTTAGAACTACTGCTGATATTGACGCACCACTCCTGCCCCAAGTTTACATCTAGAACAGAGACACACCTTAATTTGTTTAACTTTAATAATGAAAATGTAAGGCAAATGTTGTCGATCTGTTTTTCCTCTGCGTCTGGTTCAGATACACCTCTCACTAAAATCTTCAATCTCTTTTTCCGTCTTTCCTGTTTCTCTGACTCCTATGAAAAATCTACCATATGTCCCATGTTTATGAAGGCCAACAAGCAGAATAAAAGTACCTTTCGCCCTATATCTTTACCATGTAACGTCTCCAAAGGCTTTGAACGACTAGTCCCCATTGTCCTCAATGAATATCTATTTGACGACAATCTCCTTACATCCAAAAATTCTGGGTTCAAGACGGATGATTTTATAATAAACTAGTATATATATACATATATATATACATATATATATAATATAAATATTATTCACAATATCTATAAAGTCTTTGAACAGAAGCTTGTATGGTTTTTAATGGACATTTCTAAAGCTTTCCACAAGGTTTAGAATGTCCGTCGGATGTAAACTATGTCAGCTAGGTATCTTTGTTCATTTTGTTGCATGGATCAAAAGGTATCTTTCAAATGGATTTCAACGAGCAATGGCAAAGCGTCCTCTTTGTTGTCTATTGAAGCTGTCGTTCCGCAGGGATTCATATTGGGCCCTTTTTGGGGGGGGGGGTCTAGATAAACAGTCTTGTTGGCGACCTTTCTTGTGATGTGAAGCTCTTGTCGGATGACACATGCTTTTTAGAGATTGTCCATAATCCAATGGAACCTGCTCAACACTGAAATAGAAATCTTTCATGTATCCAAAATTGGGGAAAACAAGGCTTGTCCCCTTCAACACGCTGATATATATATATATATATATATATATATATATCTGTTGTCTTCACTGCCAAAACCATTAAAGCTCACCATCCACCTTTTCATTTTGGTCATTCAGCTGTAAAGCTGAGGCCACCTCTCAAGCCCATTTAAGCATAACTCACCGCAGTAATTTATCTTGGCATCCTCACATAACCTGTATTGTTATTAAAACCATGCTGCGCATTGCTCTTCGCAGATTTAACGTCACGCTTTCCCAAAAAACCCTGGTCAGCCTTTATCTCTCTATTGTTAGACCAATTCTGGAATTGGTTGTGTCCTCTTCCATAACTGTGGTCAAGGACTGTTTGATTCTGTCAAATCTATTCAGTATGACGAGGCAAAAATATGCACTGGTACCCTAAGGCACACTTCTCATATCAATTTTTTACAAGATCTTGGATAGCCGACTGTCGCTAACCGTCGTAAATGTTTGAAATTAATATTTTGATACAAAGTGAACAATGATCTTACCCCTCCACTTCCCTGCCTCTTCCTGACTTTGGTCGAGCAACACACCATTCCAGACCTATCGCGCCATCCAGTGCAGGACTCTTTGTTCTGACAGATCTTTCTTCCCGATACTATCAACTTTGGAATACCCTACCTACTGATATTAGAAAATATATCTCGCTCCAAATCTATAAAACAAAACCCAAAGCAACCTTTCTGGCGATGGACGATGACCCCGACTTCTTTTCTACTGGCATTGCTTTTCTAACGTCTGCTTAAAACCAGCTAAAGTTAATGTAATTCCATATCCTATTTATGTCTCTGTGCCAACACAGATAAATTGTTTTTCCGAGAATTCTTTCTTTCTTTCTTTGTATCTTTACAAGCAAATATGTCCGACATTTCATTTGAAAAGTATTACACATTAAAGCTGCAAACTTGGCAGAATTATACTTCTATAGATGAAGTCTTGCCTTTATATAATGAGAGGTCGTGCTTTTGAAAAAAATAAGCAAATGAGGGCTAATTAAAAATTTCCTTAAAAGTCTTATTTACTATAGTATAAGTGGTTCAGAGTGTATAGGAGTTCAATCATAGCAAAGCGAAGATCATCTCAAATGTCAAGGTCATGTCAAGATCCAAGGTCATATCAAAGTCAATTTTGGGCCAAAATGTGATTTTTGAGGTCACGGTTCACTTCAGGTAGAGGTCATCTCAAGGTCAAAGGTCATTTCAAAGTCATAGGCCACTTTCGATGGTGGCCTTCCTCTAGCCATACCTTGGTCAATTTTTATCATATTTTGATCATGCTGGCTCTAATTGTAGCTAGTATAACACTGCACATTTTTAAACTTACAAGTGACATGTAAAAGTCCAAGGTCAAGGTCATTTGGAGCTTTTAAAGTTACACCCAGTCATAACTTAGCCAATTTCCATCCAATTCTTATCATGTTGGACTCGAATTGTTGGTATTGCAACACTGCACATTTTTATAAGATCATGTAACCTCAAAAGGGCAAAGGTCAAGGTCATTTGGCCCCTTGAAAATTCCATCTTTCCATAACTTGGTCAATTTTCATCCGATTTGGTTCATGTTGGATTTAAATCTTGGATATTATAACACTGTGTAATTTACATGTGACCCGTAAAGCTCAACAGTCAAGGTTATTTGGACTTTAAAATTTTCATCCAACCATAAGCTTATTGTAATTTGAAGTACCAGAGGATAAAAAGTATAGCATTTAATATTTACAACTTTTGAAGGCACACAGACAGATTTTGCTTTCAAGCAAATATCTTTTTCTGTTCTGTTCTTTCTTTCTTTCTTTCTTTCTTTCTTTTTTTCTTTCTTTCTTTCTTTCTTTCTTTCTTTCTTTCTTTCTTTCTTTTTTTCTATCTTCACAGACAAATTTGTCCTACATTTCATTTGAAAAGTACTATACATAGAAACTCCAAACTTGGCAGAATTATACTTCTATAGATGAAGTCTTGCCTTTATATAATGAGAGGTCGTGCTTTTGAAAAATTAAGCAAATGAGGGCTAATTAAAATTGTAAATCTTCAATGTCTTATTTACTATAGTATATGTGGTTCAGAGTGTATACGATGTCGATCATAGCCAGGCAAAGGCCATCTCAAATGTCAAGGTCATGTCAAGGTCAAAGTTCAATTTTAGGTCAAAATATCATTTTAAAGGTCATGGTCCACTTCAGGTGGAGGTCATTTCTAGGTCAAAGGCCGCTTATAATGTTGGCTTACTTCTAGCTATAACTTGGCCAATTTTTATTAAAATTTTGGTCATGTTGGGCTCAAATTGCTGCTATAGTAACACTGCACATTTTTAAAGTTACATGTGACGTCTACAGGTCAAATATTACCATCATTTGGACCACTGAAAGTTTCATCCAACCATAACTTGGCCAATTTCTATCCAATTGTAATCATGTTGGACTCAAATTTTAGGTGTTGCAATACGAATATGTCACATGTAAAGGGCAAAGGTCAAGGTTACTCTGCCCTTTGAAAGTTTCATCGTGCCATAACTTGTTCAATTTTTATCCGATTTGGTTCATGTGGGGTTTTAATTGTTGGTATTGAAACACTGTGCAATTTACATGTGACCTGTAAAGGTCAAAGGTCGTGGTCATTTAGACTTTAAAATTTTCATCCAGCCATAAGCTTAATGTAATATGAAATACCAGAGGATAAAAAATATAACATTTAATATTTGCAACTTTTGAAGGGAACACAGACAGATTTGTTTTCAAGCAAATCTTCTTTTCTTGTTGATCCTTTTTTTCCCGACTGCAGATTTCTTTCTTCTTATTTGTTTTTTGTTTTTTTGTTTTTGTTTTTGTAGTTGTTAGCACAGTACATATCTTCGCTCGAGAGGTCCACCATAACTGAATAATCCGTATAGAAAACAAAACACTGATTCATATTTTCGTCTCTGGCAGCAAAATTTATCCAGATATTTTTCAACAAACAGATATCTGATGTAGTACAAAATTACTTAGTTAAAAGTAGACGTGTTTTTTATAATCCTTCCCTTAATCATACAGCATTATCAACATTTCATTTTTCACAATCAATGTGACCTACTGGCTAATTTAAACAAGTGAAACACTCTCTATTTTGTCTCTTGATGATGTACACTATTAAGTTGACCAAAATTAAGTATATGTGTGTAATAACTTAACTGTCATAATAACTCCTAGATTCAATTGTCAATAGTGAACACAATTATCTCAATCTGAGCATTTAATGTCAATTTAACATCTGATATTTGTACGTGGTGAAAGCAATACTCCCTATGTAAACAATTCGTATTCTAACATAGTTTGCAATTATCTTGTACGCACTGTATGTATGTATGTATGTATGTATGTATGTATGTATGTATGTATGTATGTATGTATGTATGTATGTATGTATGTATGTATGTATATATATATATATATATATATATATATATATATATATATATATATATATATATATATATATATATAAATTGTGTGTGTCGTTCCAGGTCTGAAGAACACATTTTATTAGTATTTTTGTACTTTGGAATAATTCAGTATAAATAAACATGTTCAAACTAAGACGATGTGTTCAGCATTTTTAGTTGTTATTATTTACACACATTTCACTCATGTGCATATCAATAATTCCACTAGAACTTTTTATTATGCAAACGGAAAAGTTTATACAAATGAATACCTCAACTGCGTCCACCCGGGGTCCTAAATTTCACCGTTGACTTTTTCGACCTCGGTCCACTCATATAGAAATCATAACCAATAACTTTTGTTGGGGTGGATTGGGGTAGTTGTTATGTAACACCCATGTGACACAGCGGTACAACGATCGTCTTTGCTTCGGGTTATTTTTCGGGGGTGGGGGGGTGGGGGGAGGTGTGTTTTTGTTTTTGTTTGTCTGTTTCTTTGTATCCAAAGCGACAAGTACTGTAAAAATATTTTCATGTTCACTTTGCCCACATGTGTGATTTTTTAACATACAAATTAATAGAAGGCAAATTAAAGAAAGGCAAAAAAGTCTTCATCAAGGGGTCTAGTTTACTTGAGAAGGATTATAAGAATCGCATAGCACAAAAAAAATTAAAGGTTTGAAATTCCACTTCATACAAATAAAGGGGGGTTCATATTTCGTTTTTTTTTTTTGTTTTCTTTGAAAAGGAATTGTTTAGATTTAATGGATAGTTTTAATGTATACAAATGATGCAGGTAACGTTTTCATTTTCGGGTAATTTTTAAAGGTCATCTTGATTGAGCATGTTTCAAACGGATATATGGTTGACTCATTGGTTGTTCTAACCATACGGTGCACTTACAAATTAGATGTGAAAATGATACTTTTATTAGCATTTTTATATAAAAAGGTCACTGCGCCTTAGATCGTCGCTTCTCGCTCATTTCCGACACCCTTAAGGTGCCAGGATAGTTTTAGGCGCGTTGCAGACTCTGCCGACGTTGACCCCGTCCAGCTCATATAAATAGATCGTTTTACCCATAAAACTTTATATTTTCATAATCGTATGGATGTTTAGATTTGTAAACACAGAACATCGAATCAATTTAAATATTTTTATAGACATTTTACGCTGTTTTGTGAGCGGGTATATATTCACAAGTTTATTTCAGCTCGTTCGCACAATATTCAATTTTAAGATCTGCAAACTATCTGAAACGATGATATAGACCACTCCCCAGGAACCGAATTTTTGCCTAGGGGTACAATTGATTTTATACAATTTTGTAGAATTTTGAAGTTGGAACCATGTTGTTATGCAGTTTCTTCATTTTTTGAGCTGCAAAAGTCACAGAAGGAAGAGTTGAAAGGCCAAATAAAAAAACGTTCCTAAGTTAGACATTTATCTTGCTTAACCGTTTATTTTGAGAGAATAAATCTATCCATGTTTGATTGACTTCATTTTAAAATTTGATTGATCTTGTGAAAATTGACTTCCGAGAAAATCGCTTTCAAAGGTCATGACTCTGATTTTTACAATGAACGGATCGTCCTGTGAAAGTAACTCATAACCTCCGATCGAGCTTTTCAGTACGAGTGGAGTAAACAAGAACCTTCCACTTTTATGTATTCTTGCAAAGACACATTGTTGTTTTCTGTGGTATTATAATCAAGTTTTGTATCTCAAATTTTGAAACGTCAGACGCAATGTTGATTTTAGCGCTGTGGTTTCACATGCCGCTTCCAAGGATCCAAGGCAGCGTGGACGAGGGCAGTCAATACTTACAGGGACAAGTGGCAAGGCCCTGGGAACCAATCTCACCTATGTAAGGATTACTTTGTGGAAAGTGACTTTGATTAGTCAAATATGACGATGTTTAATATAGGTTTACACCCCCTCTCAATATATATATATATATATATATATATATATATAAAGTAATGAAATAAAAAAACTACTCCTGTTGACAAATGTGGTCCCATTGCTGGTCAATGAAAGAGTGGAGACAAAGTGGGAGTTCCAGACCACTCGAAAATCCATTCACGGCTGGACAATTAACTGGATTATTTGGTCTAAATGACTAGGTATACCTTAAAATATTATTTGCATATAGTTTCAAATTGACCCCTTAACATTTTTTCTGTCAATGCTGATGTCCTCCTCTTAACTAGCTCTCTAGTTGATGTTAATCTCACAGAGCCCATTATGACACCCCTGGTGTACTGATGGTACCTTATCTCACCAGCCACGCAGCGACGTACATATGGTGCCCCAGAGTTTTCATTGAGCTGAGGCTTTCTACGTCCTTTGCTATGCAAGTCCTATATACTTAATTGAAATGGGGAACTAAGAGTAAAATTCAGGAGACCTCAAAGGTTTTGTGACGCTAAAACCTAAAATATTCCAGGAATCTCTTGAAAATCAGGAGTTTTGGAACCTCTGAGTTATACAGAAGAGTTGCTCAGGATATTTTGAAAATGACGATTTGATATCATTGACATTGCACGTATATACCATTTTTATCATGTATGGTAAAGCTCATTTTGTTTTATATTTTGTACAAGATGCTTCGTTACATTTAACATTTTTCACACAGGCAAAATATTTTTTTAAAAAGCATCATCATCTCAGTTTATTTCAATTAAAGAAACTGTGTTTTTGAAAAATCCGTTCACAGCTGGTGACCTTGTCCTTGACATTTTTGTTGTGTTAACCTGCATTTCTGCAGTATTCTAACCTAGGTTTCGGGTCTATGCTCAATATCGAGATCACACAGCTTACCAGTTTCAAGTTTTTTAAACACTTGCCCCTAAGCCATACTTCCAGTTGTGATTGTTCCTGACAAATGACGTACTGACTGAGACTAATATTTGGGTGTATCTGGGTTGAAAAATGAAGTCAAACACTAGGTGAATCAACATGGAACGGTACCAAGGTCCCAGTCATGCTGAAATATCGTGATCGCACTGTCCTGACTGCATGTCTTTGTTCCAGTTTTCATTATTTACATTCACACAATTTCCATGACTGGGTGTTGCTTGGCTCAGGTTAGCCCCAAGGGACATCCCCCATGCCCTGTAAGCTTGCGGTTAGGTCCCAACTCGACTCCAGTTCAGCCAGGTAGTAGACCCTTCTAACCGAGATCCCAGACATTTTGTTTTTCCAAGAATTCTTTTTTTTTTCTTTCCTTCTTCTGTACGACCAGATTTGTCCGGAGTTTTTCTCGGACCCTACTGTTCCCAAACCCACCAATGGTGACTGACCTACCAGTGAAATTAGACAGCTGACTTGGAATAGTCATGGTGATTAAAATTATCCAAATGACGGGCAATCAAAATTTTAAAAGCTCCATATCTTCTAAACTATTGGAGATAGACACATAGTTCTAACTTACATATATAGGTTGGAGACAACTGGCAAATCCAATAGCATACAAACAAAGCTTGGGGAATTTTGATTGTAAGCTAAATTCACCAAATTTCTCCCCAATCCACATAAAAAACTTAAACTGCTTGCTGTATGACCTATTGCTTGACGCCAGGCAACCATATTGCATTCATAATTAGTTACCTTGAACCTGCCTCACAGCTTTCTGTCCATGCATGCTAAGTGTATGCTTTGAAAGGATTGGGTCTTGTAGCAAATTGGGGGATGGGGTGGGGGTGGGGGTAGGAGACTTCCAACAACTGTGTAATGAGGCTCTGAATAAAATACAGAGTATCTCTTCCTGTTCATGCATTAACAGATTGACTCCATGCTGCCATGTGTACCAGGCAGGCTTTTGTTTCTACTGGTGCCCCAGCTGGCCTGTTTTGGGCTGAGGCAATGTCAGTAAGCTGAGCTTATCAGTCCTAAGGGAACTCACTCTTCAGACTGCTAGGCAGAACAAGCCTGAGTGTACCTTCTGTTAAAACTAGACAACATACAGAGCTGAGTCGGCCAGACCAAGGAGGATAGAATTTGTGTCATCTCGATGGACACTTTCATGTCTTTGTTTTCTTGTAACCAGTGAGATGAAGCCTGTTCTTCATAGCCAATACTGAGACGGTATAGTTTTGTGTTGGTTCACATGTACATATTTATGTAGTTTCTTGACAGCTTCTGTTAAAATTTGTTTATATTATAAAGGAAGAAAGACAGTTTTTAATTGCATGTATACACAGCCCTCTGAATTATCATATGTGTACACTATACATGCACATATACTTATCAATACTACCCAGAAGGGCTGACCCTCTCAGGAGTGGGCACTTTTCTTTGCTTGCGTGGGTGCTCACTGTAGAGAGGTTTCACTGTACAGTGGTTCCTGCAATTCAAGACCACCCCTTATGCCAGATAAAAGTGGTCACATAGGACAGGTGCTTTTTTCTTTCCTTCCTTCCTTCCTTCCTTCCTTTTTTTCTTTCTTTCCTTTATTACCAATTTGGTCCAGATTTTATCAGACAGTTTTTCCGAAAACCACCACACTTACCATGGTGACTGACATAACCAGTGAAATTGTGCGTCTCATTTGGAACCGTCATGATGTTTAAAATTATGCAAATTGTTAGAAGCAATAAAGATTTTCAAGTGCCATATCTTCCAAACTATTGCAGATAGACTCAAAAGTTCAAGGTGCACATAAACCTGTGTGACACTTGCCACTATAATGGACAGTACAGTTGTTGAATTTCAAATTATGCTGATATATTGGAAAATTTAAAAGTTGAAAATCTCCAAAATTATTGTACATAGAGATGCCATTCCAACTTAAGTTTTTAGGTTTGTGGCAAAGCCACATCCAATGAACCATGAACCAAAGTTTTTCTAGGCTTATTATTCGTGCAAATTAGGCAAATACACAAAATTAAAATCTTGAATAGCTTCAAAACTATTATAGATAGTAGTTTCATTCGAACATCACTTTATAAGTTTGGGACATGGCCACATCCCTTTACCGAAGAACCAAAGCTGAGCATTTTGATTCATGAAAATTGGCTAATACACAAAATTTAGATTATGTTGAATAATGGCAAAGCGTATCATTTCAAACTGTTCTCATTTTGAAGGCACCTAGACAGATTTGATCTGAAGCAAATATTCTTTTCTAGTGTTAGTTTTCTTTCATCTCTTCCAGCTAACAGTTCCTTCGCAGCTGACAGTGCCCTCCAAGTTGCCAGTTCTCTTAGTCCAGTCACCGTTTTTGTCGTTTTGCAAAAGAACATAAAATGTCTGAAAATGCAATCCAGTAACCCTATGATACGGTATTACAGAATAGGATTTTTTTGCCAAGGACGATGTCAGGGAAGATGCAATTTGGGTTGTACATCCACATGAATTTGTGCTGTCCAGTTTAAGGAATTAAAGATTTCATTTGTTTAATATTTTGTACGCTATTTTGTCATCACAAGAAAAGTTTCTTTTGTATTTTCTGAGCATGATAGTAGATGTAGGTTAAAGGTTGTTCTGGTCTCCATAGGTCCATACCCGTAGGTCTAAACCAACGGGTAAACAGACCAGTTGCTCGTACAGGTAACATAATACAGGTTCGCGTTTAAGTTTGTTTTTCTCTTTGTTTGTTTGTTTGGTTTTTTGTTTGGTTTTTTTTTTTGTTTTTTTGTTTTTTTTTTGTTTGTTTTTTGTTTTGTTTTGTTTTCTTTTGGTTTTTTTGTTTTGTTTTTTGTTTGTTTTTTTTTTGTTTTTTGTTTTTTGCTTTTTTGTTTTTGTTTTTTTTGTTTTGTTTTTTGTGCTTTTTTGTTTTTTTAATATTTATTTTTGTTTTCTTTGTTGGTTAGGGGCATGCTCCTCTAGAATTTAACTACAATGCAATGATAACATTTACTTACATTAAATGTGTTGTTTATTTTCTTAACTGTCTGTACCTGTACTTTAATGTCCACTGTTGCTAGGAAAACATAAAAGGAGAAGAACACACACACCCACATCCTCGTATTATTTTAAAAGTAGAGAAAAACTTGAAGTGTCACAAGTTGAAAAAGCAAGTTATGAAGGAAGTCTTCCAATTTAATCATAAGTAATTGGGCAAGGTTTTCTGCGTGGAACAGAACTTTGACAACCATTCAAAAATGATAAAAATGTATTGAACGTCCATATATCACTAAAGCGTGATTTATTCAAAACTGTAGACCCGGATTTAACATGTTTGAAGACCATGTGGCTTTATCATTATTATTATTATTATTATTATTATTATTATTATTATTATTATTATTATTATTATTATTATTATTATTATTAATAATAATAATAATAATTTTGATTATCATCATCATTTTTATTAATGACCATGATGATGATGATAATGATGATTAGGATGATGATGTCAGTACTTTGTGCATTAACGACGAGCTAAAACTGTCCAACAATCTCAGTTAGAATAAACAAATTATAGCTCATATTTACCCGCACAAAGTATAAATTCATGAAAAGTAAACTTGCCGCGGAATAAAATGACATTTTTGTCAATTACGTACTTTATGTGTTTCTTCAGCAAATATGCAAATACAGCATTTTTTTTCGATAATGTTGATTCAACTTTTACAGTTATGTTACACATAAAAAATTCTATGAAAAAAATACTGTTCTAACACCTATCCTCAAAGAGAGTTTTATTTTTCCCGTGTTTTGCGCCGTTAATGAGCTGCAGCGGTCTGAAGTTGAAGTGATGACACTCCATTTATACATCAAAAGATTTCAACTTTTCTCAAGTACTGTGAAAAAAACAGGTGTCGCTCAAAAATTGTGAGACCCGCTTTTTTAGTTCAACTCTTTGGGATGACATTGGCGAAAACTAGGTGCTTTTTCAAACAAAACTGTGGAAGATGAAAACAAAATAGTTAGGGATGTTGTTATGAAAACCATCGTTTATAAAATAAGTTCAAAGGTCAAGCCGTCTTCGAAGGGATTAATTCGTTGCTTTTCCAGTTTGACAACTCTATAATTTGTAAGCATTGTTTGTTTGTTGACTACTTTGACTTCGTTGATTAATCATTCTTGAAAAGAAAGCAATTTATGAAGTTTTTGTTAAGAAAATTCCGAGTTCTGTATCAGACTCGGCATGTGCTGTTGCAAGCGTGGTTTTATAGCTGGCCTGCTGATTGGTTACGCCCTTTATGGCAGGCTCATTAGGATGAATGACAACTTCGTTGCGGGGTAACCACTGGCTTTTAAGGAGAACAATGGAGGCCAGAATGCGAAATCCGTCAGTTTGGTTTACATTGATCCGAAGATATCGAAGACTGACAAAAGTCTGTAGCGCAGACACTATTTTGGTCAGTCAAAAGTTGGAAAATGCCTGTGTTTGCATATAATACGCAGGTAAAAATACATTAATAAAAGGTCAATGTACACAAAACACCGACCATACATCGGCCCCAAGACCAAGCATTTAAAAAAATGGACATTCAGTCAATCAATGTTTATAAAATAATTAATGTTTTTCCAAAAATAACACCTTTTTATTCCGGTCTACAATAAACTTGTACCATGGAAGAGCCCGGGAAACAGAACAGTGC
This sequence comes from Hermodice carunculata, assembly GCA_964020975.1. Classification (NCBI taxonomy): domain Eukaryota; kingdom Metazoa; phylum Annelida; class Polychaeta; order Eunicida; family Amphinomidae; genus Hermodice; species Hermodice carunculata. The sequence continues at coordinate 43,793,720 of OZ026615.1, read as the reverse complement.
TTAGCGAATGGAGATCGTCATTGGTACTTTCACAGTCACACAACACGCATCTCCAACGTATCCGGATCCACTTTCATTCATACCTACTTACTGCTGTAGACCATCAATTTTTGCCGCTTAAGGAAAAAAAAAAGGTATCGTCATCTAGCTAAAATTAAACGATGCTGCATTGCTTCATTGATATTAACATACAGTTCATTTTGGCATTGTATTATGTGTGAAAATGCTCGGGGCAATTCAGGTTTCACTTGAACTTTGTTATAGTCTACTGCTAATTGATTTTTAACCCATGGAAATGTTTGCTCTTGCTTCACCGCTCATGCAATTATCACATGACAATTTGGTAACAAATAGTCCATGTCGCAAACGTGTACGCTGAATATATATATATATATATATATATATATATATATATATATATATATATATATATATATATATATATATATATAAGAGCATTAGTTGCTGGGAACAATTGGATCCCCTCTGATTGGTTGTTCGAGTGCTTTTTGCTGGAACACCACTGTATGTTTCAGGACTCAGGACTCAGGATATTTCTATTTGGTCAGTAGTTGTTACATTTTTAGTACAGTATAATGTGACATAAACATTGACCAGGGAGACTTCCATTAAGACAAAAATAATATCGCTGTTATGGAAGCCACCTTGTGAAAGTGATACTTGTTCATATTGACAGTTTTGACATGGATAGAAACACTTTCCAATCGATCGAACCATTAATTTGCGAGATAAGACACAAACATGTCACTTAATTTCAATAATTAAACTCAATCATTAGCAAATTTGGTGGAAAAATAATACACCCTTTTCAAAAAAAAAAATTATTATAAGAATCCGTACAAACATAACAGTTTCCAAAAGAGCAAGATTCTTCATATTGTGATATCAAATTTGCTTTTACATATTGGGCCATGGCTCTCATGCTATGAGTTTGCATTTTTTCTCGAACACACAACGGTGCAGTGTTAATAACAAATGGCAATTCGTGTCTTATGCAGTTTTTCGCATAGTCATGGTCACACCTAGGGGTTTAAATATTTCTACCTTGTCTTGTATTGTGCCTAAGAGGATCTTGAAAACGTAGTCTTTATTGCAAACAAATCATCTACTTTCAAAAACTGCAAGCTTTAAAAGAGGGGGCTCGTATGTGCATTATACTTCTTGCAAGATATAGTACGTACAGCTTTTTTCTGCAATTTTTGGAGCTTGCTACATTTGTTTCATACATTCTGATTCAAGATTCTTATCAGAGTTCCATATATATCGTCAACAGCTTCGTTCACAATCTTAAACATCGAACTTGAAATGACTTTATTCAACGCAAGTGAAGAAAACTGCACGGACTATGTGGAAACAGCCGCCCAAGTGTTCAACAAAGTTTGTGAGTATTAATATTTGAAATTTTTTGAGTAAATTTTGTACAGACAAGGAGGAAAACAAATTTTCTGTACATGGGTTAAAGGTTAGCAATGGCAGTTCAGCAAAGCGCACAGGAGTACCGAACCGAATAATCTAAATGATATAAACTGATGAGATCTTTAACAAGGAAATTATGTTCTTTCTTTGCTTATTATGCATATATCTGCAGTCTAGTTTAATTCCATTGCATGGCCAGATTCTTGATGAGGAGGCCCAGGCCCTTCAGGACAATGAGACTGAATGTCACGCACGACCAACTATATTCAGAATGTTCATCAATGGATGGATCCGCATCTTACCTCCATGGGACATGTGTGTAAAATTGGGAATTTGGCTGAGGCGTGCGTAATATATTTAATACCGCTTCCACACTACACAGGGGTGCCAGACAATACGGTATTCGATACCCCTAAATACCCTTTGCATTCACACTACACCGCCATGTGGACACCCTTCAGCTATAGGGTATCTAAGCGCAGAAATACTGCGTCTCGATACCGAAGCTGCTGCGGCAAGCAGTGACTGTTATGGGACAATAAAAACTCGATACTCCCAGCTCTCCTCTCCTTGCTGGTGAGAACACAAAGCAAAGCTGATACCGTAGTTGTAATAGTTCATATAATACACATGTACTGGGACAACCTGGTGATGGGCCAATACTGGAGCTGATGCCGCAGCCACATGGGGGTAAAGTGTGAAAGCAAAGGAGTTTGGAATTCCAGTGTAGCACCACGAAAGTTTACCAGTGAGAAACGTGGTAGGGAGTTGATACCGTATCTGCTACCGACCGGGGGAGGGGAGGGGGGAGGGACGTTGAATCAACGTTGATTCTACGTCAAACTTCAACGTTTAAGTGACGTTGAAGATTGGTTGGATTTGAAAATTAAATCAACTTTGAGAAGCCAACGTCTATACCACAACGTCAGATTTCAACGTTGTTTCAACATAGTTTCAACAACAAAATTCAACTTTGAAATCAGGTTGAATGTTGGTTGCATAGCAGATTTCAACGTTATTTCAATGTTTTTTCAATGGTTTTTCAACGTGGATTCAACTTATAATTCAATGTTGAAAGGGTGTTGAATATTGGTTGATTCTGAAAATTGGATTAACGTTGAACACTCAACGTCATGCAATATCCAGCTTTAATGTAGATACAATTCCTACGTGAGCAATTTATTACTTCAAGTTGATATTTGAGAAATTCCAACTTAAAAATATAAATAAAAAACCAAACAAACTAACAAACAAAAAATACTGTTCACTGCCACCTGTTTTACATTTTTTTAATCAGGATGATACATGCACATATACATGTATATCTCTATATCTGGTTACATATGCAGCCTCTGTGCGGTCCTGTTCTGTTGTCTTCTTGCCACGTCCTCCACGCCATTCTGCTGCATATTTGAGTCATTTGGACATGGCGTAAAACATCTCGGTCTGTGTCGTGCCCTGCCTATGTAGCACAGCACCTGCAACAATATTTCGGAAACATCAAACAAAAAAACCCCAACAAAATCAACAGATAAAGTAATGTGCAACATCCCATACAGCAAACTCCGTCACAAAAAATAAAAAAAATAATGAAATCCAGACACTTAAATCAGGTTCCTTTGTTTCAATAATATAAAGATCAACAATACTTTATTTACCGTTAGGTTTACCTACTTGATAAATTTGGTGAGACAAATGTTCCATCACTTTATCAGATACATAATTAAAGATTATATATTATGTGCATTATTAATATGTGCTAATAAGACCCCTTGCTCTAGGTGCAACGTGGAATGATATATTCTAGTTGGCCTGATATGTTTGCTGTGAAACAGGTTATCTAGCAAATCATTTCTTATCACTGGTTTTATTGCTGATGAGTAGCACCTATGTATTTACAAGGCGTTATCAGTCAAGCAATTATATTTTATTTCACAAAGTCAATTTTGCTGCTTGAATAGACGTGCTACATATTGCGGAGTCACCTGTTCATGGCCTATTAAACAATAATACAAAAGTCATGTAATATCACTTATCGCTTATACATGTATGTATGTATGTATATATATATTAATATATATATTAATAATAGATATAGATATAATCCACTTCAGTGTCATGTTCTGCAGCTTTCGTGGTTTGTTTGAGGAAAGTGCTCTTGGTAGACGATGGCCATTGTATTTAATTTGAATGTTGGCACTATCCTCTTGTGCGACAATGTTCAGGTGAAAAATATGCAGCAATGACCTGTTGATTTTGATACTTTTCAAAATACTCTGTTATCTACATCTAAAACACACACACCCACAACACCAACGAATACATATTCTGATTGCCCACATTAAGATGATAATATCAGCATGATAAAAAAATCAGGCTTAAAATTGGAACCATTGGCTGTTTGAAAAACAATAAGTCCTATCAGAGAGGAAAAAATGCGTTCAGCAAAGAAATGATCTTTTCCATCTAGACTGATTATTTAGTTTTGTTACTTGAATACTTGACATGTACGGTATAATGATATCAATAGAAACATGCCTTTGTTTATGCAGCACATGTTTTCATTGCTGGTCGAAAACTGGGCATTATATTCCTGTTTGTGATTTTTATTTTCCACTTCGTAACAACACCCTTTTCAAGACCTAACCCATGTCCGGTCTCAACTCTTTCACTGTCAAGTTTTGGACTGAGTGAACAGCTTTACATGGCGCGCCTTGGACGCCCAAAGTGCGCTGAGGAAAGCTGTTGACCTGGACCATCATATTCTCTCGAACTATAGGCATGCTGGCACTTGAAAGAAAGGTCTTCGTACGAGGAATGTGCATCTAGCATCCTGATGAATTATCACAGAATTCAGGGCAGTTAGACTTTAACACTTCAAGTTGAGTTGCAGTTGGCAGCGAAAAGTTAAAAAACCTGTTGTTACCCTGTATGAACACATACACACACACACACACACACACACACGCACACACACGCGCACACACACATACATACATACATACATACATGCATGCATGCATGCATACATACATACATACATACATACATATATATATATATATATATATATATATATATATATATATATATATATATATATATTTGTATTTTGTGTCTTTTTGTGCAAAACCACTTTTTAGTAGTCGTTACCCTATTCCGCAGTCCGAACTCTTTACTCTCCATAAGCTAACCTGTCCCTGTCTAATTCATATACATAGAAGTACTATTGTTCATATTGCACACGTTCCTCTGTAAAATTTTGACATAGGCTGTATTAGCCCTAATAAATTAAAGGGTCTTCAGCGGGTAACTACTCAACATGTTTCGGAGCCTTTTACCCGTACATGTCTCTCTGAGTAGCGGCTCCTTGTCTAAGCTAAATATTCAGCACAGACAACCCACATAATAATGAATAAATATGAACGTGGCAATTGATGAATTAGATAAATACGTGAAGTTTTGCTTATAAATGCAGAGCTTCATATGAAAGAAGAATACCTGTCAAACAAACCATATTTACCAAATTTGCATAGTACAGGTTCAGATAAGAACCATTTGACCAACCCCTGAACCAATATGTACCCTTTCTAGCTGGACAGCTTATCCTAGTTAAACCATCCGCCAATGTTTATCTGAAGTGGAAACAAGCTGGGGCATTATATTCAGTCCCAGTGATTGTAAAATAAACAGTTGCAGCTAGATCACCTGTATAAACCAAGGGAAATCCTAACAAGGACTGCAACAATGTACATCTTGCACCAGAGATGTAAAGCAAACTCCATGATGACACCTACTCCACAAACAATTCAGCTCTATTTCACTGCCAACCCTGAGTCAATGTGTCAACGTAATGTGTCAGGTTTGTGACATTTGAGAAAATACTGTCAATTTTGAGTATTTTTTTAATATTGAGTACATGTGCATTTAGGCATATCAGCAAAGAATAAAAGTCATTAGCATTTATGCCAAAAACATGCTATATCAAAACAATTTTTCGTACTAGGATGTTAAGTACAATTAAGCAAACATGTAACTGTCGTAGGCCGCTTCTTGCTACCTGCAGCCCCTGGGAGTAAACCTAGCAGCAAACATGTAAGCCTAAAATGTCTGAAAGTGAATATAAAAACAGAAAGATGCTTGAAGATAAAGCTAAGTAGTAAAACAGACAAATCTAAAAACTGTAAATTATTGTGGCCAAACTTTCTAATAATTTTTGGATATTAACAGTAGAATTATAGGGCAAGTCAGAAAAGAATGAAAGTCATTTGTATTTATGTCAAGAGAATGCAATGAAAATATTAACCAGATATCAAGTACAATTAGGTAAGCTTGTAACTGTCGTAGGCCGCTTCTTGCTACCTTTAGCCCCTGGGGGTTTACCTAACAGAAAACCAGCTTGCCTAAAATGTCTGAAAGGTGAACATTTATTAAAACAGAATGATGTCAAAAGATAAAATTAAGTAGCAAAACAGGCAAGTCTAAAATCTCTAAAATTACTGAACCCAAACTTTTTAACCATCTCGGGATATTTACAGCAAAATTTGTAGAAATATTTGATCAAATGTACACTTTTGAATCCTGTGGACTCAAGTTTATTGTAAATAAACTTGGCTCTAGATGCAAAGGCCTGAAATTTAGAACAAATATGACCAAATCTCAAAATCTATGACAAAAATGTATTATACCCAATAGAACCGAAATATCACTGTCTGGGAAACGATAATTAACTACTTCAAAGTTAAACCCGTCCATTTTGTGATAGACTTTAATATAAAACCTGTCATTAGTGACCTGAATATCGAAGTCCAAAAACACATCTCTGAAACTATCTGAATTGCTACCCTCGAGAGGGATATCTTTTGGATAAATTTCTTTAGCAATAACAGTGAAATTTTGTACATTTGCGCTAGCAATGTCATCAATATATCTTGCGTTGTTTGATAATTTTGTAGCCATTTGAAAGTCCTTTTTCATCAATTTATCCATGTAGTTAAATGCAAGCCACGTTAGATACAAATCTGCCAGTTAAGGGGAGCAGTAGATACCCATTGGAATGCTTTTTATTTGTTGAAAACCGATGGTCCGCATTGAACAAAAGTATTATTCAAAAGAAATTTTATAGCATCTATCAAAATTTCAACAGTATAAGATTTAACGTTACTTTTTGAATATTTATTGTGTGACCCATATGCTTTCTTTGTACATGAATTGATATTAATGTATGGTTTACCATTATGTTTCAACATTTGCTTATTAATTCTGAAAGAGAACTTTTGACGTCATTTATGGGTGGATTTGTGAACAGTGTACCAAAATTAAACATTTGATATCTTTTGCTTTTAGACCTTTGATTTTATATACCAACTCGGAAGAATTGCTAATACTTCGAAAACAATTTATTTCACAGTTTCTAGAAATTGCAATACAGTATTTACGAAAATGATTCCTAATTGCAGTCAAACACAATGTTACTTCTTTTGATAATTGTTTTGTTGTACATTTTGCAGCACCGGCTATGAATCTAGATTTCAAAGGTTTTTTTATGTAATTTGGGAATCCAGAACAAAAGTGGAATAGAGGAGTCCTCTTCAGAAATTTTGATATTAAAATTCCTTTTCATCTCATCTTTATGTGTATCTATCAAATTATTAATCGATTGTTTGTGTAATTTATACACGTTTATATATATATATATATATATATATATATATATATATATATATATATATATCTGTCATTGCAAATGGGAATTTATTGGTTTAAATACATTTACAGTCAAGCTTTACTCATGCAGATAGAAACAAAGAACAAGCAATAGCAACTCTTGGTTGCACTATGGTTAGAAGTGGTGGAATGTATTGCTGCACATAACATTCCTTAAATGCTATGCATCATGCAGACATGTGTTCTTAGCTGACCACTTACCTCTATCTGCAGGCACTGGGAGGTGTGAAATTTGGTCTTTGCATGTTAAAACCAACGGTGATTATGGCCAGCATGTCACATGCATCTGAGCATAGATGAACCATGCAGGTAGGATTAAGATATAATGAACTAGCGCTGACTGCTCATGACGTTTATCTATTGTCCATATAAAGATCCACTATAACTGTGGCTTGTTATGGTGTTAAAGCTGCTCTGATAACCCATTTCTCTCTTTAATCCAGTGTCATCTGTATAGTGATGCTGACTGACAGTGTATAATTGATGTCAGCCAGTGACGCCATGACTGTCGCATTTGACAAAAACGTCTGGCTGTGACTTCCATAAATAAATGTTCCTTAAAACTGCGCCTGTGTAAGGCTGACCTTGCAGCTCTCTGATAATTTAAGTGTGCCCTCACCCACTTGCAGAATAAAGATAAATCGAAGTTGCTGTGTTCAATCATCACAATTGATATCTACACTTCTTCAACAAACAAATCTCCGCGTGGCTCATGATGAAACCAACCTTGAAGCCAGATGTAATCTGGTGCCCTGTGGACAACGTGCAACACTCAATCCCAATATCTCTACCTCCATATACACTCAAGACACTTGATGAAACTTTGACTGAATAAAAGTCCACTTACCAGTTTCTTAAATATTCCAAAGGGTAATATCACAGTTAATTATTTGGAGGAGTACGTGTCATTATGACGAGAGTGCACGCTTCAAGAAACCTATTGCAGATAAAAAGCAATACATTTTTGGAATTTTAATTCACTTATTGTTTCAGGGTTCATGCCTGGCATGGACACTGATTAAGTGTTGTAAATTGATTCATGTGCATCTGCTTACATTATGTCGCAGTGATATTATGCTAAATATGACAGACGACTTGGAAAGTTCCAGGAAAACACGTCTGTACTATTCCAAGTCCTGTGGTCATCTGCACAGATCCTGCTGGAACAAAACCTTAGTTCGGGCTGTTCAGGGGAAGTTGTCAACAACAACTGGTTCTACAACACACTGCCTGCAGGTCATGCTGCACTGCACAACACTAGCAATGCTATTGTGTGAAAAGTGTATGTGATATAATCAACACTTTTTCAGGCTCCCTATTGGTGTGTTCCTACCACCCATATTACAAAGAAAAAATCGAGATATATGATGGTAATCTCTCTCTCTCTCTCTCTCTCTCTCTCTATCTCTCTCTCTCTCTCTCTCTCTCTCGCTCTCTCTCTCTCTCTCTCTCTCTCTCTCTCTCTCTCTCTCTCTCTCTTTCTGTCTCTCTTTATCTCTGTCTCTCTTTTTCTGTCCACGCCGCCGTCGTTTTTTGTTTTTTTTTATATAAAAGCACCAGTGCTTTCGGCTGTGCCCAGGTAAAAAATTAAACAGACATAAAAGGACGTAATGTGTAAAGGGGAAAGAACATCTATTTTAAACATGTTTCAACAAATGTCCAGGTTTCCTAAAGCCTAACAAACATATATGCATGTGTATTTCCGATAATCCGACCGACCTGACTGAAATTAAAAAGGCCAGAATCCCAAACTTAAATGATTCTTATGCAACATAAAATGAAATAATAATCGATCCTTGCGTAAAGATTTTAACGAAAGATTGGCCGTCGTGTGCCGCTGTGGTGTTTTCATATTTATCTTTTTTTTTCTTTTTGCACTAAAGTCAGCTCAAGCAAAGTATCATATTCCAACTGATCGGCAGTGGAGGGGTAACTTTGGCCAAGGAAAGAGCATAGCTGCATAGGCCATAGCCATGGTTGTCAGTGAAACAGCATAGCCATAGCCCCAGTTGTAAGATTTATCCAGAAAACGGCCATCATATTGCCGTTATTTTGCAGTTAAATCAACTCAAACACAGTATTTCATTTCAACTTGTCTGGAGGGTTAAAGTGGGCCTAGGAAACAGCATAGCTTATTTGCTGCATGCTCCTGGTTGTTCGCTAAACAGCGTAGTGCAGGTTGTTCGAAGATCGTTATCGTAATATTTTGCGAGGTCCCAGGTGTACGTTCTCCGAGTTATCCAGGCAAACGGTTATGGCAAGCCAACAGGGCCATAACGTATAGGTCTTCCGCGTAGCCGAGCCTCCACTACACGTAGTCGAAGCTCGGCAACGCGTAGTCGAGCTAACCAATAAGATTACAGTCTCCACTACGCGTTGCCGAGAAAATGTTCTTCTAGAACGTGTCGCCGAGCCTCGGCGACGCGTATTGGAGAAACTATGCCTCCCATAGTGTGTAGCCAAACTATCCAATCACTGATGCTCTTGTTAACTGTATTAGACCTGTTGGCTGTTTTAATATCAGTAGTGATTATAAGGACGTAAATGATTGGTTTGCTTTTCTTCTGCCAAAAGGTGCCATAAGTTGCTCCACGACGCGTAGCCGAAGCTCGACTACGCGTAGTGGAAAACATATTCTCGGCAACGCGTAGTGGAGACTGAAATCTGATTGGTTGGCTCGACTACGCGTAGTGGAGGCTCGGAAACGTGTAAGACCAATGTGTTATGGCCCAGTTGGCTTGCCATAAACGGTCGTGTAGGTACTTTTAAAACATAACTTACCATTGTAACTTCAATCTTCTCGCTCCGTTGTGTCTGAAGCAGATATAATCGTCAATAACAAATCCAAATGCCACATGATACGATTAGTGTGAACAGAGGGTTAATTTGTCGAATGAATGTAATGTAAAACATAAAATGTGACTTTTCCTGTTTGAGCATTACCTAAAAAGTAAGTACAATGGCTTGAAATTACCAGTTGTTGACAGCGCTGGGCTCCAGAATTGGGATATTGTATCAGACACTGAATTTGCCCCATGCTACGAATTAAGTGGCACCAGAAGGGCACAGCAGTCAAGAGTCCCGCTGAGCCAAAGGTGGCTTAGAGGAGAAGGCTGCCCAGATAGTGAGTGCAGCTCCGAAAGTACCGGCTGGTTTTATATAAATGTTAATTATAAATAATGCATCTACGGAGCAAGCGAATTGACCAAGATAATGATATAATAAGATTAAACAATAATATTGATGATTTTATCTTAAAATGTGGAAACGAAAAGTTTTAAATGAAAGTATACAGAATGCCAACAGTCTAGTCTGCCATTGGTAGACAAGGTTTAACAGCTTGATTTACTGGTTTAACATTAATCAAACCCTGTAAACGTATTTTGTCTGTGTGCCAACACAGACATATTGTTTTTCTAGGAATTCTTTCTTTCTTTCTTACTTACTTTCTTTTTTATCTTTCTTTCTTTTTTTTACAGGTAAATTTGTCCAATATTTCATTTGAAAAGTATTATACGTAGAAACTTCAAGCTTGGCACAATTATACTTCTATAGATTAAAACTGGTCTTTTAATGGTGAGAGGTCATGTTCATCAGAATTAAGCAAATGAGGGCCAATTAAAGTTTTCAATCTTTATTAGCTTATATACTATAGTAGATGTGGTTCCCAGTGTATAGGAGTTCGATCATAGCAACGCAAAGGTCATCTCAAATGTCAAGAGCATGTCAAAGTCAAAGGCCAATTTTCGGTCAAAATGTCAAGGTTCACTTCAGGTAGACTTCATCTCAAGGTCAAACGTCATTACAAGGTCGAAGGCCACTTTCGATGGTGGACTTCTAACCATAACTTCAATTTTTATCATGTTGCGCTCAAATTGTAGCTATTCTGACACTGCGCATTTTGAAACTTACATGTGACCCCTAAAGGTCAAAGGTCAACGTCATTTGGACCTTTTTGTAATGACATGTGACTTGTAAAGGTCAAAGTCGTTTGGACTTTGAAATTTTTATCCAGCCATAAGCTTAATGGAATGTGAAGGACCAAAAAGGACAAAAGTTGTAGCATTTAATATTTACAACTTTTGAAGGCACACAGACAGATTTACTTTGAAGCAAATCTTCTTTTCTAGTCATTTCTGAATGCACTAGCTGTAAATAAGATGTGATCACCAATTAAAAGGAGTTCATAAATCAGTTTCGTCATTCCCACACCGTTGTAGAAATGGACTTGGCTAATTCCACCATTCCAGAAAGTGAACTCTACTAGTTTATGGGTTCAGTGCGGAACTGAGCTGTACTGTTTTTTCACAATGCGTATTAAAATGAAAAGGCATTTTGGATGATCCTAAACAATGTCTGTTAACATTTAGCGCCAAACTAAAAAATCGTTGGCTCATGGTGAGCAAAAAAGGGACACAAAATACAGTTTTAGGTACGGTGTACTCCAGTGCAATTTTGATCTGGAGGTTGAATTCGCTTTGTTATTGTTGTCCAAGCTACACCCTACCGTTACAAAGCACCTCTTTCGACTGTACATTATGGATCGTGTCGCAAACGCGTCATTCTGGCATTCACTTAAACACCACAGACACTGTCCAATAGATACTAACCTCCACTCAGTGCACAAGTGTGTATTATCATTCAGTCCCATTTTTGAATGCAAATTACTCAAAGCTAGACATAAATTTTGTCATAAATCACTGGCACTTTAGAAACTATACATTTTTCTGTTTGCACATGGGCTGCAATGAGTATTTAATAAAGGAAAAGTGTAATTTCGATTTTTCTAGACCAGCGCTTGTTACAAAGGATTTTTAAGTTGTTATGCGTTTGTTTTACCCTTTCTTCTTGGTCGACAGTGACTTACTGGCTAAAGTATAAGGTTGGAGAATCCAACATTCAATACAGAGAAACTTTTTTTCCTTATATTTGTGTCACATAGCACGTGATTCACTATTTCGAACACTTGAGGCAATATGTCAGATTGATCTTTCAAGTTCAAACAAAAGTTAAATACACCAATCATTTTCCGTATTCGAGAAAATTATAAAACGTCTGTTCCTCTAGGCAATCATAATTTTATGAAATGAAACAAATCTGAAATACCCTATACCGTAACAGGGATCAGGCGTCTGATGTGCTGGCATACAATGTTGAAAAATAAATATAGAAAAGATTGTCACTACTTCTGGGATTGAGCGTTCATTCAGATATCAAAGCAACAGTCTATCTTTGATCTCAATAAAAGTCTCATGAATTGTAAAATTGGATGCACAGTTAAATTGGATGCACAGTTGGTGGTACTCTCATTAATCACTTAATTTATGCCGGTAATCTGCTGATTTTTTCTTCTTCTTCTGCCAGAGGGCTACAAAAACTCTTCAATGTGTGTTTTGATTATGCTATGAAATTTGATATATTGTTCAAAACTGAAAAAAAACACGCTGTATAATTTTTCAATCTCGTACCTCGGATTGTATAAAACCCCTCAATTATATCTTGAGAGCGGAAAACGTACTTATGTAAATGTGCACAAGTACTTTGGAGTTTTTCTTTGTACTTCATGTAAAGATGACGATGACATACACTGAACCCCCATGTATTTGTGCGTCTCTGTGTTTTTTTAGTAAGAGTTCCTTATGTAAACTCCTTGTCTAATGATGACAATGACATACACCGCCAGAGCAGGATGTTTTATATGCAAGCTAATATACTATTAAAAATATTCTTGATTGTTCCAAGGATGTTAAGTTAATGCTGTTCCACTCCTACTGAACTCCCGTCTATTTGTGTGTCTTTGTGGATTTTTTTTTAATAAGAGTTCCATATGTAAACTCCGTGCCAGTTATAATTATGCCTACAGACGTTTCTATGGGTATGCTCGGGATTGTAGTGCTGGCGGTATGTTAGTAACTTATAGATCCCCTACATTTGGCACTCTGTAGAGAAAGCAGATATTTAATCTTCAGCAAAGAATTGAAAAGAGCCAAAATAAGTTAATTTCTACGGTGTTATTCTCTGACATTTTCTATTATTCTCCAGTGCACAGACACTGGAGTAATATGTTGTATTTGATGCATCCTTACTGAAACAACTGACGTACACTGGCAGAGACACTGTTAGCTGATTTTGTTTGTATCTCACTTATTATATGTCAGATATCGGTAACAGTATTGTATACATCACCATATAAATTGTTGTTTTCTTTTGGGTGTATTTGTGTATTACCTTTCACTTATACTTTGTATATATATGTATATATATATATATATATATATATATATATATATATATATATATATATATATATATATATATATATATATATACATACATACATACATACATACATACATACATACATACATACATACATACATACATACATACATACATACATACATACATACATACATAAAACGTTCAGTGCTGGAGGCCATTACTAGCCTTGGTCAATGAGGCTGGCCATTTAAATCAGTGCACCCCTTTGGTTTATCAGGATGGACAATGAAACAAGCGAAAAAGTAACTGTCCCCAAATGTGAATTTGGTATTAACAAAATCGCGTTTTGGAACTTTTAATTTTTCGCTACCTTAGAGCTAAATACTCACAACTTTGACTTGGTAGTGTATGTTTTGATTCTATATTAAAATTTCTAAGTAAAATATTTTTTCCGGGGCTTAGAGAATTAAGGTATTATCTGATGTGATAATATGCAAATATGCATTCTTTCTTTTTCAGTTCAAAAGCCCTGGCTCTATGCAATCATCCCGGCTGTTGGTTTGGCACTCTTACTGATAGCAGTAATGATCTACATCGACGAAGTAATATTCACTCTCAAACATGTAGCCAGGACGAAACGAAGAGTTGGGGTTCTTGTTCTCACAGGCTTGTACCCGGTAAGCTTTTATACGGTTCTTGATCCCACAACCTGCATCCCATGACCCCTTCGATATCTTTTACCCTTAAAATAATTGTCAGCTATAGTATCTTGTCAGTTAGTGATGGTTGTGTTTTATCACATTGGAAGTGTAGACCCGCTGATCTGTTTGCCTGCTAAAATGACTAGCTGCCTCTCCTCTTAAGTTGCTAGACGACTGCAGTAAGTGAAAAGTCGTAACCTGAAATCCACCGGAAAAAAGCGATGATTTAACTAAGATTAATTTAAAACCTTTAGCAAAATTGACCATCAAATTTTTTAAAAAATATTTGGCAAATAAACTTTTGATACTCATATTCTAACTTCAAGTTTACGTGCTGTAAACTTGCGTCATAAATTTGGCTAAGACAACCAGAATTTGGCTAAATACATTACACTCCCATTACTGCCAAATCACGTTATTTTTCCCTGCATGTTTTCTTTCTGCATACATTCATTTTTCTGCTTCTCCAGTTTTGCTTCGTTTGTCCTTTTTAATACATGTTTTTGCGTTTTTCATTATGTCTTAAGTTTATGTTTTTCTTTTTTCGTTGGTTCATTTAAGTTGCTACACGCTGTGACGTTGTTTTGTGCCATTCTTTAAATTTTTTTCTTATATATATATCACCAGCTTTTATGTCGCCTTCAATATGCCTTCTTCCGATATTTACACCAAGAGGGATCCAAAAGAATCGTGTAGAGGCCTGTTCGGATAATCAGGATCATTGTCGCTGTAACAGGAACAAATTAGGATGATAGAATGCTCCCAGGACGAACTTTGTGGGGATTGTCGTTGCTGGTCCAAAGAATATTGGGATAAAGTGGCCAAAGCAGATTTAAGTCCACTCAAACAAAGAGAACACGAGCTATTGATCAGTGAGACCCATTGCCTTCAGTTAATGATCTGTGCTGCTAGTCTTAGTACTGGCAATGCAGGCGTAAACTTATCTTTCGTTGGGAATGGGTTAATGCCTGTACTTCAGGATGAGATCAACATCATGGTCGATAAAATGGTGATGGTCACAACTTGTCTCTAAAGGTAGACATCTGTACCATACCAGTACCACTGTATCTAATAAGGACGGGTATTTGATTAGAGTAAGAAAGGCCGTGTTCCACGTTTTCTTCCCTCAGGTAATAAGCCATTATAAAAGGCTCCAGATCAGTCCCGTGCCATGTCAGTTCCTTTCAAGCCAGACAGTGCCAATAAGGTTTTGTATGCTCATATGGTATGCCTTTCTGCCAAGCTGCTGGACAACAATCTAAGTAGCCTGATAATGTTTCACAGAACGTTAGGTATACATGAAGCTTCTCTCAGGCTTTGGTGCTGGACACAGACAGCAAACAGGTCCCGCTAACTGGTTTGCAGATCAGACCTTCTTTACAAAATAAACCAAGGGTTTTGGATAGTTAGTTCCATCCAAATCGCTTGCAGGGATCGAGTAAGCATTAAATAACAAACAAACAAACCAGGTTTGCCTTTTTGTGGTCTTTTTGACGATCTCTGAAGTCAAGGGTACATGTCACACTCTCTCAGTACTGTATCAGCCATTAATAGTGTCAATAGCGATCCAGTGCCTTCACCAGGCTGGTGCACATCACATATAGTTCAAGGTGAATGATATTCAAGGATGTAGGAGTAATCCTGTAGGCGTGCTCTGCACATACAGCATAGTTACCAGATCATGATTTATGGCCCTGTTTGGCAGGCAAGACAGAACCTTCACCAGTAGGTTTTCCACCTTCCTAGCATCAGACTTCGAAGCCAAGAAATGAGCCTTCTCAGAATTTATCTTAACTCATCCCAAAAATACAGTAGGTTATTGAGAGAATGTTTGGTATTAGATAGCCAGGCTGTGTTAACTTTGAGAGAGCAACCAATTAATGACAATGACAACCACACTTCTTTTCTCCAGGCTGTACTTTTCAACTGTCTAACGAACATGCTTGACAAATTTGTTCAGATGTCCACAAATATTTGGCCATCCAGAGTCTAGCTGTCCCAATGAGTCAAAGCAAGGCCTTCACGTTATGCACACAAATGCTATCAGCACACTGTAGACCAAAGGAATGATAGAAAACTCATTAGAGGCACTAACTTTCCTTTTACAGAAAGGAGCAATGCAGAAGGTTATAAAACCTCGTTCTCCAGAGTTTTACAGCTACCTGTTTCTAATAAGAAAAAAGATGGGGGAAGGGGGAGTTGAGTGATAGATCGTTTGAATCCCAACACTCTTCTCCAAAAGGAAATGTTCAAGATGGAAGGTTTGGCTTGTATACCACCACCACCACCACCACCACCACCAGTGATTTCCCCTGGCAAGTGGGCACTTCAGTGGGCATGTAAGACATGGATTTTCATATCCCAATTACAGAAACCATGTGGAAGTTTCATGGTTCAAGATGATTTTTCTATACCAGTTTCGAGTGCTTTCTTTTTGCCTGGCTTTGGCACCACTGGTGACTACCCATTTAATAAACATGTAAGTACTCTATCTGCAACGTCATGAAATGGAAATACACATTGATTTAGATGTCAGGCTAATATTTTCTCTTTTATGTGAGAGTCTGAAAACCAAGACACAATTCATTCCAGAAACAGGTCAGGAATTGGGCATGATAGTCAAACTCCAAATATTGAACCTACGGACGACCCAAGAGTTTATGCT
Source organism: Hermodice carunculata (assembly GCA_964020975.1). Classification (NCBI taxonomy): domain Eukaryota; kingdom Metazoa; phylum Annelida; class Polychaeta; order Eunicida; family Amphinomidae; genus Hermodice; species Hermodice carunculata. The sequence goes on along the minus strand of OZ026615.1, from coordinate 43,776,968 downwards.
TCTCAGTGTGTTATACCAAATAGTACCATTCATAGGCAACCATCATAGGACACCTCCAATATGCATCAGACAGTATTGTAAATATTTGAGACAACAAAGAGCCTCGAGCAAACGATTGGCAGAGTTTGATCAGTACTCATGAGTCTTTCGATTTTCAAGTACCCATGGGCAGACTTCAGCAGGGCAGTGTTACTTTTTTTCCCTTTTTTTTTTGTTTGTTTTGTTTTTGTTTTTTGTGTTTGTTTTTTTTTTTTTTTTGAGTCATGGGACCAACTGTCTCGACTACAATCTGTGGTATTTACCAGTGAGGTATGTCAATGGATGGCATGGTGGCACATTATCGACAATGTGATGTGAAGTCCGATATTTGTGCCGTTCAAGCATTAGAATTATATTAAGGAGGCATCAACCCAGTGATGGGGAACTTATATGGGCTCCAAGTCTGTATCAGGAATCTGTTGTCCCCAATTCTGGCCCCATCAATCGACTGGAACTACAGGAAAATTTCTCTATGCGGAAGATTGTTGTGTTGAAATCTGGGCAGTCAGGGCAGAATGGTCATTTCATCCTCAAGTAATAGGTCTCTGAGGGGCGGTCTGCTTACAAACCTATTTGTGACAGTAGATGATCACAAGTTGCCAATGTTTGCCTGAGCTATTCTGGACACACTGGTATGGGTGGTCAATGCTTTATCTGTAAGTTGAGATTACATGTCGGCCTACACCTATCTTCACACTGAAAAGATTCAGCATCTGTTGGAGGACATCAGGAAGGAGACAGAGAAAATGTTTTTAGTAGCCCCTTGATGGCACTGGAAACCTCTGTCACTGGAAATATTAGAGCTCAGCACAGACCTTCCTCTCAATTTGCTAGCGTTATGACTCTGCTACGTCAACCCATGTCCGGCATATTTCATTGCCGTGTAGCAGTATTTTATCTTAACACCTGGTGACTGTTGCAAACGGTTTTCAAGATACCAGCTCCTTAGACAAGATGGTGGCATGAAGCAAACTTCGCTCCATTGTTTAAAATAATATGATTCTAGGCGTTCAAGGCTTTCATCAGAGTGTGTTGAACATAAACCTTAGATCCACCCTTGCAAAACCCAGATATAGGGAACTTAAGTATCTGTCGCTGCTAACTGGTTTCCCACTGGAAAAAGGCCGAACCTTCTAGTCCTAATAATTGATCGTTACGTTTTGGCATTACAGGCAATTTGCGCATGCTGTCTGCTGACCATCATGTTCCCACGGTCTTCACCAATGATGGACTTTGTCATTGCCATGTAAGTGACCCAATAACTTACAGTATCTTTTCTCTTTTTTTTAAGTATAATGTATGAAACAGTTAACTCACTCTCAAATCTTGAATCTGTACATGCCCTGGTTGCTCTCTATTCAACATATACAAGTGGCTTCCTGTACTGGTACATACCTTTCAATGCCCTCCTGACAAGGTATATTGACCACTGTTATGTATACATGCAATCAAAAAGCAGGAACAATTCTTTGATATGCATTTTTTGGAAGACAATTTTAACATCCATTTCATGACGTAAACATGATATACCTCCCTGCGTGAATCATTCTCTGTTGACAAAAATATTATATTGTATTTATAGAATGTACTTTCTAGTCTCGCCATTCACAGTTCATGGGTCATTTATGTGATCCTGAAACAAAATATTACGAATAGATGTTCTATGAAATTTATCTCCAATATAACTTATTTTCAGTTATATATCAGTTTCGTTGTACCAGTTTCTCTCTTTAATCACGGACTATTACGGTGGAACCGAAATGATGCTGGGAATTCTGAGCACCAAGAGAGCATCGCTTCGTACTCCACCTTGCTGTTGTTGTTGCTTCTGCTTACCACTTGTTTCTGTCAACTCGTGAGTAATGAGACATAACATGCCACACAACCATAAACAGGACAAAAAGCCACTACTATACAATGTCCATTTAACATACGCAAAATATTTTTTAAACGATGGGTGAATGTACAAATCAAAGTCACTATCTTTTTTTTTGAGGAGCACAGGACATCACCAGGACAGAAAAAAACAAGAAGCTGGAACATGTATTCCAAAAACCTAGCAATGAATTCAGTGAAAATAACGTCAAAAGTGATCATGAGGCAAACCGTGTATTCATTTATGACTATTTTTCCTTCTTTCAGTTAATTATTTTTACATATTTACTTGTTTATGTATTATATTAATTGATCTCATTACAGCTTAATTTAAAGTTTGTTAACCTTATTTATCAATTTTACTATGATTCACTGATTAAGTCACCTAGGAATTCATTTGTGTTATTTATTGATCAGGGTTTACGTACATATTTTGTCAAGGATAACATTGTAAAGAAGTTTACCTCATTTAAAATTTCATGTATCTGCCTCCCAAAATTGATAATCATTTAATAAACAATCTACAAGCCCATTCTGATGATAATATTGATGACTGGTTACCAGGCAACCACTGCAAGTTTCTTAGAATGGTGACACTACCAGAACTCGAACTTTTAAATATCCATAAACCAGCGTTTACATCTCACTACTTAAAACAATGAGACTGTTTAGCATTTTGTACACTTGATATCGGATGTTCATATCTCCAACTACAAAATAGAACAAAAATATCACGTACTGATTGTCCAAAGGAATATAATATTGGACCACTGTCATTTTTTATCTTATAAGTTTTTCTACTTCCACATTATGTGTTATTTAGTTTTCCTCTCTTTTTACTTTTTGCTTCTTTTATGTGCGAGGAGGTAAAAGAAGTTTTTTCTTGCTTTTTGGTTTTCTTTATTTTTTTTCTTATAGTTTTATTTTTCTTTTATTACGACCCTTTTTTTTCTTCTTTTGGTAGAAAAAATCTCACTCGTATGCGTCGAATGGTTCTGCAGCTGGCAATAGTACGACCAATAATGATGTTAGTTCTTGCAATTCTTGCTTTTGACGGAGTACACGTACCAGGAGCAGTGAGTATAAAAACCTTTACCAAAGGTGTAAATGAGAAAAATGTCCAAGTTTCAGGTCATTATCACCCGGTGAGCCCATGGAAGTATCAAGATATGAGGAATCCTACCACAAAAATTCAAAACACTTTTGTTACATATATATATATATATATATATATATATATATATATATATATAGGTTACCCAATCCACCGGTACAAGTTGACAATAACAAATGTTGTCATCCGCCTTTATTTTTGTTACATTATAGTACATTTTTAGAATAAAACGGGAAGTATCGAATATCTGAGGTAAGATTGATCGCGATAGCCTTAAACCTTGAGCTGAAATAAATCATGAGGAAGCACTATGTGCTCAAATATTCCCAGCCCAACCAGTCTATTGGTATACAATGTTTATAAATAGGTAGCATCATTTTTAACATCCAATTCTGCCGGAAACAAGCCTTGACCACATTTTGGTTTTCAGTTTATGACATACAAATATGTTCCATTGGGAATTGAAATTCATGCTTTACATGATATGAGCACAAAAAAATGGATGACCCCCATTGTTTTAGGAAATTTCGTCTCTTCATGTCATCTCATAACCAAAGAGATGTGATAAGAGGTGTCAGGTGACCCGGTAGAGTTGTGGTATCACCTATTGGTTGAAGCTGTTCATCCCCTATGCCATTGTAATTATGCGTCATCTTGAATGATGTAGTGAAACTACCTCTTGATACTTTGACAGGTGGGCCCAACAAGTGCGTATACTTACCTAAGCCTCATCAATAACAATGACCACATTTTAGTTTTCAGGTTATGACAAAAAAATGTTCCATTGGGAATTGGAATTCATGTTTTACATGATATGAGCAAAAAAAATGGATGATTCCCATTTTTCTTGGAAATTTCGTCTCTTCATGTCATCTCATAACCAAAGAGATGTGATAAGAGGTGTCAGGTGACCCCGTAGAGTTGTGGTATCACCTATTGGTTGAAGCTGTTCGCCCGCTATGCCATTGTAATTATGCGTCATGTTCAATGATGTAGCAAAACTACTTCTTGATACTTTGACAGGTGGGCCCAACAAGTGCGTATACCTACATAAGCTTCATCAACAACATCAGTTTCGTCATTGCAATCTATGGCATGTCATTGGTATTCAGACTAACAGCGTCCGACCTAAAAGTATTCTTTCTTGGAGGCAAGTTTCTGTGTCTGCAACTCATCGTTGTTCTTGTAATAATCCAACCAGATATTCTTGGAATGCTTGTCACTTTCCGTGTCATACGTTGTCAACCGCCGTTTAATTCTCATAGACGATCAGACAGTAAGTATTAACTTTTGAATGATGCTAAAAGAGACCCTTGCCCAAGGTTCTGCAATGCAAGCCATAATACTGGAGTTGTGAAACAGCGAATTGAGCCTTACTTCTAAATTTAAGGGACGAGTCCCATTTAATGACGCATATACTGGACCAATCTTACATCAGGTAACACATCGGAGACAATGTGCTTTTTTATGGCAGTCCATTTCAACATTTATTTTTTTTTTCATACAAACAATAATTATTGATCTCCGTATAGGTACTATAAAGCACGCAAAAATCTTTACGATTTTTGATCAATTTTGGCCCTGTGATTGATGTATCTTATATTTAAAATTGTACAACTGGAAACTGCAAAACAAGAAGCTAGGATAATATTTGGATTACTAAATTTCTTTCATAATTTTGAATTACCTGAAATGACTTGTGGAGCTCATTTCTTGAGTTCAATAATTGTTCACCTGGAATATCATTATATCCATAATACAATTTTAAACCCATATTTTGGAGTTCAATTAATCGAGATTAGGGCGCCATAATCATTATCTTATAATCAATATTTCCAGTAAAATTTTCTATCTCAGTAATTCACTAATAGAGTTAAAAATAATGTATGCAGCTTAAATGATTTATGGAGATCAAAAATAGTAACATTGCGTAACAACGATCATTCCTTGAGATCAGTAGCTCAATAACGGAGATCTATAATTGATGTATCGAGCCCCATAAATGATATATGTGGATCAAAAATATTAAAGAAGCTAATACATAATTACAGAGCACAAAAATAACTAGTGAGCCCAATAATTATGGCCAACAATGGAGTTTTGGAGTTCCAGAAAAGAATTCTTGAGCTCCAAACTTATCTTAATTACCTCAAAAGTTCACGATTCAATATGAAAACGGCTGGCCATGGCAGGGTGGGAATTTACGGTGACAATTTGGACAAACTTTTCAAAGAGCATTGCTTCCCATTCCAGATGGTGCTTTCTTTTTTTTTTTTTTTTTTTTGGTCAAACATAAAATATCAATAGAAAGAGTGGAATAAAATAACTTGACACTTTTCGTATTACAGCGATATTAATAGTGACCTTGCACACGCAAACGGATACCTCTTATTTTAGGATGAGGGGCCACACGAAATAACCAAAACAGTATAACGAATATCGGTGAATGATACCACTTGAACTGAACGTACTGAATACATGCTTTCACATATGAGCGTAAAAATGGAAAGAAAAAACTTTCTGATACCGTTGTCAAGCAATGTTGGTTTTCCCAACGTGGCAGGTTGACTTTAGAAAAAAAAATGTGATACTGCTTTCATGTAATGTCATGTTTCCCATTGCTGCAATGTGGACTTTATATTTGAATTAATCAACAACTTCTCATTCCACTGCCCTCTAATTGAAAAAAATATATATGTATTTTTTTTTTCATTTTGCAGCTATATTTCATGTCGTGTTCTTCCTGGAGGCATTTCTACTGACTGTTGTCAAACGATTATTTTATCGGAGGAATTCATCTGCTGATTTAACTGTAGCAGACATTAAGAACATACAATCAGAAGAAAACCAGAATGGCATGACAACAACTGACATTGTGTTCACGAAAATATGAAACGTCTCCAGAACTATTTCTCATCTCTTTCAAACGATTTTGCAAATGAATTTGGATAAACTTCAAATACGGAATAGCAATAGACCAAATGGACAAAAACAACTGGTTTATAGAGCAATAAAAGGTTTAAGTTACATGTATTTCATCAGATCGTACCTAATACAGACTTTCAAAATCCAATTCTGGCCACGAAATTTTACACAAGTTTGCTTTACAATACTTTACGAGAGGTATGAAGGCAACAGATTGGGTCATCACACAGTCCAGACACATGCATGCACGTTTGTACAGATATAGATGTTGAATGCCAATGTGAAACAGTGCGAGAATATGTTCAAAACTATTGTATTTTTGTGACACCCAGAGGTCAGCAATACGGTTACTGGCACTTACAGTTCTCGCGAAATCTACACATTTTTATATTCAGATATCAGCATATCCTCAGCTATTTTCGAACAAGTTTAGAATGGTCACAACATCATAATTCCCGTCCATTAAAGATGGGAAATAGAGAATTAGTTGACCATTAATCAGAAAGAAGGAAAGGAAAGAAAGAAAGAAAGAATGTGTGCGGCAGGAACACTACAAAACGCACCCTTGATTATCATATTTTTAAGAAGAATAGTACCAAAAATTAGTGAATTTTAATCCAAATTCTTTGATATCACCATATGTGTGTCGAAGGTAATCTCAAAAGAAATTGCTTTATTGTTTGGGGGGGGGGGCTTGTGAAATTTTGCGAAATTTTAGTCTATTTCGAAAAAATGCCCTTTTAAAAGAATTTAGAACAAAGCATTCGATGTTTGGTATGGGCGTTTTACAAAAGAGAGTTATCTTCTAAGTGGCACATAGCTAATGTTGTTACTCCAGGGTATACCCCCTCAAACAGCCTGCACCTGGATAACAACTGGATTGCTGAACCTTTGGACAAATGACACTTTACTCCTTTGACTCATTAAATCATTCATTGTGGGTCCTATTCTAAAAATGGACATTGACAAAATGAACTCACCAACAAAACCTGCCTATGAAAATAAATTAAGTTTTTAGTAATATTGGTATCAGTATGTATACTTACGTCTCAACCACCATCGCCAAGACCGCTGCGCTGGCCACTTTGCCCAAAACAAGTTAGTTGGGAAGAAGGATGATGGTTGGGCTTCTCTGGTGGTTGAGAGGTCAGTATAATTCTCATAACAAAATTACAAAAAAATTCACATATAAGTTATGCAACGTTACCTCTCGACCACCATTGCTGATATAGTGATATTGATATAAGTATGTATCCCTACGTCTCAACCACCATAGCCAAGACCTCTGCACTGGCCACTTTGCCAAAAACAAGTAAGTTGGGAAGCAAGATGATGGTTGGGCTTCTCTGGTTGTTGAGAGGTCAGTATACTTCTAATAACAAAATTACTAAAACTTTCACTAATAAATTATGTAACCTCTCAACCACCATTGCTGACATGCAAATGCATTCGAGGAGGGTGTAATTCTACAGACACACTTACCAACAAGATTTGGGAATGACAGTTGGGGGGGGGGCTTCAGTCATTGTGAAGAGGCCACGTCTGGTGGGAAAACCTTAGAGTTCCTGGGCCCGAGGCTGTCTAAAGCAGAATCTTGGTCAAAGCCTGGAAAGCTTCCTTACCAACCAGCCTGGAACTGCCAATGGGCCCATTTGGAAGCTGCTTGCCATCCTGAGAGCCATCTGCCTTAAATGAGATGCTGTCTATTTCCACTCTATGGCTCCTTGGGGTCTGGTAAGACATTTGAGTCATGGAAAAATGGCAGGCACCTTGGGGCAGTCATATCATTCTGTACGACAGTGTCTGTCAAAATGGGTCTGCCGGCTCCGGGCCTAGTGGATGTTGGGAACATTGACCCAATACAATTCTGAAACAAGGTCTTAGCCTTGTCTAGGAATACAGACCTATACACTGCATCCAAGTCATATACCCAGAATGCACCAAAAGCTGGAGCGCAGTGGCTACCCTGAGGGAATGAGGGAAGTTTCAGGGACAAGTATCTGGAACCTGTACAAAGGAGCCCTCTATGCTAGCAGACATAAATGCCCTCCTCCAGCAAGATAAAGTGAAGGAGGTGGTGGTTGGCAAAAGACGTAGATGATTGCTGGGAGGCATTAAGGGCTGACAAGTCTTGAGCTCCAGCTGAGACCTGCTTCAGGGCCAAATGCCTATCCAAAAACATTCTCATAGGACTTCAGGGTGGTCTGTTGAATCCACAGTGAGATTCTTTTCGGAAGACCTGTTCCTTTTAGGAGTAACCCATTGGCAAAAAGTGGGTGGACCTCAGACCCCTGGCACTGTGCATGCATGGGACATACCAACCTAGAGCTGTCACTGAGCACAGGGCTCTTTATTCAGTGGGTTTAGCTGTATCCACAGCACAAATGGTAACCCCCCTACAGGCTGTAGATGGATCTCAAGCCACTTGATTCTTGACAAGGAAGCCCAAGTGAGATCTCAGGGTCACCTGGGAATGGTGAGGCGACCATTGGATTTGTTTGGTCATGAGCAAAAGCTTGGATCTCTCTTCTTTCAGCTAATAAGGAAAGTGTAAAGAGACAACAAGTCCACATCTGGTACTTGAGGTCTGCCAGATGGGGGTTGTCTATTCACTCAACGGGCTACCTCTTCAACATAACTAAGACCAGTGGGAGGTCCCACTGTGGTAGGAGCTGGTCTGTCCAAGTAGAAGAACACAAGGAGCGCCAAAGGATAGGGATCCCTCCCTTTGTGAATGCCTAGGACTTTTGCCAGGGTTGAGGAGATGATGGATCAAAACTCTTCCATGGTTGTTGAGTTCAGTGTACCATGGCAAGGTCAAAAGGGAGTGCTTTGGGGCAGTGGCAGTCAGGGAGGACAATAACTAAACAAAGGTAGTCAAAGCTTTCATCCTGGCGTGCTTGGTGGAGGTGGGCCCACATGTCCTGCACCTGGGACACTACATCTGCCATGTGTCCTTGGAACAGCATTTCGGAGAAAAGAGGCTCCATGCACATGGGGGGGTAGATTGGGTAAGGCAACTTCGGACTCTGGAGTGGATGTCCCTCTATAGTAAATGCAAGTTCATCTCCAATGTTGAGACCATCAATTGCCCACAATAATGAGGTTGTGAGCAAAAAGCCACCTGACCAAGTCAGTATAGACACATTTTTTTTACTTGGATTGTGAAAGAATTCAAGCATTGATTTATCAAGTCACTCTCCATGACACAGATGTTGGTGTATACTTCCTCCCCTGTCTGTGGTGGAAGAAACAAAAGAACTTGGAGAAAACCACCGTGCATTGTTAAAGTGGTAGGAACTTTTTCCACATTGCTGCCCCGGATGAGAATCGAACCGTGGTTGCAGAGGTGAAAGACAAGCGTCTAACTGCTCTGCCAACCATGCACCAGTCCAGAATTTGCTTTGCTTTGGGGCGGAATACCATATCCCTTGGCCATCAGCTGGGGTAGAAAATGCCCTTGCCTAAGATTGCAGGAAGTCAGAAGCTCCACGTAAACCAAGGTGCCATGAATCCTTGCCATCAGCTGATTATAAACTCAGTGACAAAGGGTGAGAAAGGAATCTCCCACTTATGTCACATCTTCCATGGCATATCCTGGCAACACATTGCCACAGCCCTTTCCTCTCCTCTCGCTGGATGACCATAGCTTGGTTGCCCACTAGGCTCCAAATGAGAGCTTTGATGTGCTCATGCCCTGGGTGAGTGCTGGAGCAGGATCGATAGGTATGGGAACAGGATGCTACGGATGCTATGATGCTCTGCTGAGTAGAGCTTGTTGGCATGGGGTGCTACCTCATAGCCTTGGCCTGCTGATTGGTGAATCTGAAAAAAACTCCTCCTCTGCAGTATCACTCTGCAAAGATTTATCTCCAAGCATTCGAGTCAGAGGCCCCAAAGCCTTGTCAAATAGCTGTTCCTCAGAGGCAGATTGGGTAGCTGCTTCTTAGAGAAGCTGGTCTGTCACCAGCCTTTGCCATTGAGGAGTAATAAGTTCTGCAAAAGTTGTTGCCACCACTTCCACAGTCCGCATCTGCTCCTCCCACAAAGGGCAAGAAGGCAGGACTTCTGCTCAATGTGGAAGCCACTGCAGCCATGAACCTAGGGGTTAACTCGCCAGAGAGCACCTGCTGGTGTTGCAAGATCTGTGTGAGCTGCTGATCCAAAAGGATTGACTTTGACATGACAAGAGTACTGGCTGGGGCAGATGAAGACAGAGTATCCATCCACAACTGCGCTCCTCACAAAGCTTGTGTTCTGCTTGACTCTTAAAAGAGGGAGGCAAGGTACCCAGCCAAAATGAAGTTTGCATTCAGATTGCCAGATGCTGAGTCCAGGCTCTCAAAGCTCGGGGCACCAGCCAGGGTTCCAGAATGCTCAAGGTTGACCCACAGGTCTCCATCATGGATCCACTGGCTTGGCTTCCTTGGTTTCTGAGAGCTCGGACCAAGAGATCCAAGCCAAAAGATCAAATTGGTGCTTGTCCTCTCTCTTTGGATGGGAATCTATGTGGTGGGGTTAGGGGGAGGAAAGAATTGCCAGATCAGATCCATTTGCTTGTGTTGGTTCCTGACCATCATCTCTAAGACTGCTGAGAGTCTTGCATTAGTGGTTGAGGAGCCACCAGTCATTACTTCAGCTGGGTGAATGCTCAGGATCCCCATGAGGTGATCTCTTGCTGCCTGACTTGCAACTTTGCTGCCTTGTCTCACTGGAGAAGAAGACTGGGCAGAGTCAGACTCAATGGTCTGGCATTTAGCAGCATGTTTAGGCCTACCCCTCTCACTCTTCTTCTGCTACTGCTCAAAGAGCAGCCACTTGTCATCTCCCCACCTAACACAAAACTTGCATGTATGCTTTCAAGAACACATGCAGGCAAGTTCAACACATGCAGCCAAGTTCTTGGCAAAAGGAACACTGTTCACGGTCGTCCCAGGCTGCCATGAAGTGGTTCCATTAATGCATCTTTTGCCTCTTCTCAACAACAGAGGACAAGTGGTGTCTGGCTCCACACCCCTAGCATGCTGCCAAGCCTGACTGCTACCGTCCTCTGTCTGTCTGTGATTTACCTCACCTGTTGCCACTTGGAAAAATGTGTTTCTAGGAAAAACAACCAGCCTTACTTCCACAATTCTGTCAGGGATTTGTAGGTCAAATAATAGCCATCCCTATCTAGGAAGACACTTAGCTTAGAAACCAAATTGCACAGTAGAGGTAGTACACACAGCACTAGAACTATATCTCTTGATAAAAGTCATGGAGCTCCCAACCCTTACGACCACTGCAGAAATGGTGCCCTAGAGGAAAGGAAGAAGAAGGGAGCATGCACACCAGAAGTCATCAGAAGATCCACAGGAAGCGAGTGGAAGTGCCACCTGAACTGTGAAATCCTTAGAACAATTGAATGAGTACCCAAACTCAGTTGTGCAGGGCAATGTGGCGAGACATGGAGGTCTTGGCAATGGTGGTCGAGAGGTAACTTTATGTAACTTATAGATGCCTCTGGATGCAAACGGAATTGAAATATGCCCTATCGATATTTATATATAACTTCAATCGAATCTGCAAATATAAAAAAGAGAAAAGTGAGCAGGCGCTTTGAATATAGAATACTTATAAAGTGAATGAAAAGGTGGAAAACTCCACTGTTTAAATTCAGATGCTGTCATAATACTTAGATCAATAAAAGATAGAATGTAAATGTAATTTGGCACAATGTTAGTTCTGGAGTCCATTAAGCCTATCTGAATTGTTTTTTGTCTCTTTTAAAATTGTATATGTTACATTTCGATAACATTGAAAAACATTTAGTAACAGATCGAGTGAGATGTGCATCATTAAGATTTGATTGAGAACATTTTAGTCAGAGAGTGATTGTCACTTGGGCAAAAGGATGGTTATTGTTGCTCAGAGTGGAGGCTGGGAGGAAGCTGTTCTCCCCAAAACAGACTCTTTTAAGACCCCCATGTGGATGCTTTGCTGAGGAGGATAATAGGTTAAACCATGGGCTTGAAGGTAAGCTAAATGTCCAAATGCATAGAGGACCTTTGAGGTCAGCTATAGACCCAACATGAGCAGTTTGAAAGCAAATCCATCACACTAGAAAAAGGTTTATGACCTTGTAAAATGGGTGGAAATAATTGAGTCTGCCATTGACGAATCAGAACAATATAGCCACAGAAATTGCTTGAGAGTTTGGTGGCCTGGCACTGAAAATGAAAACAAAGATACAGATAAAATCATACCTGATCATACCAAAACCCTGGGTGTTGATATGCAGCTAAGCAACATTGACAAATCCCATAGGGTTGGGAAAAGGGGCCACAAGGAGAAAATAACAAACCTCATGCAATAAATGTCAAATTTGCAAATTTGACACGTCATGCCAGAAAGAGGCTCTTATGGTGCCAGGAAAAACAGAACAGTTGGCTTTGTGTCAAACATCATGTTCATGGCTTGGCAGCTTAGGAGAGGAAAAACGTCCACTGTTCCTGGTGATGTGACAGGTTATTGTATGTACAGTAGCTTATCGTGTGTGTGTGGGGGGGGGGGGGGGTGAACCATGACCAAAGGTGTGTGATTGAAATAAGTGAACTGGATGATCTTAGAAAGTATGACCCAGAGGGGTAAGACGTCTAAGACTGAGCATAAATATTGCTGAAGTAAAGTCTGAATGCCACTTAATGTTTATTAACTTACCCAAGCAATTCTGTTTTTTATTCACTTTGTCACTATCAGCGCATTTATATGTATTTTTTATTCATACTTACTATGGATCTGTAATGCAAATATTTATGTTTACCGTCTGGCCAGTTCTAATTATCACATATTACAAATATTTTATTCTATTTATACCATAATGTACATATCTTAACTTGTAACTGTAAGTATAATGTTTTCTCATTTTCTAGTATGACGTCACAGGCTAAAATATTGTTTTCCTGCGGGGATGTTCTGTGCATGTTTTCCTTCTTTTATTGAGGCATATGTCTGAAATGATGTGTCAGTATCACATTTGGTTGTGTCTTCTCCACGTGGAGACCTCTTTTTGGTGTTTACATAAAATTTTGAAAGGAAGTGCTTCCTACACTGCAATTTTTGACCACTCAGGGATTGGTTGCACTCTGTGGGCAGGAGTTGTGCAACCTCTAAAATCTATTCTACTTATTGAAATCCAATTACAACTATGTAAACCTGAAGGTCTGCTTATGGCTCCTGTTTAGCCTATTTGGGCTGGTACATAACTCTTGTCAGGAGTGTAACTGATACATTCTTATTTAAATGTATGCTAAATGCAAATTTTGATATGTTACATCATGTATGAAGATGCAATTGTAATGTACATTTAGTAGTCTGACTTAAAATTCTTAATTGTCCTGTCATTGTGTGGATGATGTATGTGAACAATGGTCATGTAATTACCTTTTACAACTGTACATTGAAATTAAGGGCCAAATTTGTTTTAGCCCTACTTTAAATGAATGTGGGTGTTTTCCAAAATGGGAGGATAGGGATTGCGTATAACTGGTTTAACCCACTGGCAATATGTTGGTCACCTGCTCGAAGTCAGGTACCCTCATTCATTCAAATTTCATAATTGTTGCTCATGGATCCTTTCGACGATGAACACCAGCATACCTTGCTATATATGGCTCCCCGTGCAACGGGGGGACATATTGTTTTTGCTTCTTCTTCTTCTTCTTCTTCTTCTTCTTCTTCTTCTTCTTCTTCTTCTTCTTCTTTTTCTTCTTCTTCTTCTTCTTCTTCTTCTTCTTCTTCTTCAACACATTGTTGTGTGCGTTGCAGACGCGATAACTCGAGAAAGATTTGTTTTGGGAAGTTGAATCTTTCTGTGAAGATGTGCCTATATAAAGCCATGCTTGGAATTGCAGATGGGTGACTTTGACCTGTTTTTCAAGGTCACATAGGCAGGTTATGTAAAAATGACGTGGACGCAATAACTCCGCAAGGATTTGACTTAAGAGGTTGAAATTTTGCATGATTATGTACCATAATATGAACTAGGTTGGAATTGTAGGTGGGTGACCTTGACCTATTTTCAAGGTAACGTGGGCATGTCATGAAAAATTGTTGCGGATGCAATAACTCCGCAAAGATTTGACTTAAGAGGTTGAAATTTTGCATGATTATGTACCAAATTATGAACTGGGTTGGTATTTTAGATGGGTGACTTTGACCTATTTTGAAGGTCACATTGCCACTTTTTAAAAATCATTGCAGATGCACTCGTGAAAGATTCAACTTCAAGAGGTTGACATTTTGTGTGATTATGTTTCTATGTAGACTTTTGTAAGACCTTGCTTGTAACTGCAGATGTATGTCCTTGAAATATTTTTCAAGGTCTCGTGGGCATTTCGTCTAAAATCAATGTGGACGAGATAACTCAAGGAAGATTTGACTTGGGAAGTTGAAATTTTATGTGAAGATGTTCTTATATATGATCTTGCTTGGAATTGCAGATGGGCGACCTTGACATATTTTTCAAGGTCACGTGCGCGTGTCCTCTAAAATTGACAAGCATGCAACAAGTCTGCAAGGATTTGACGTAGGAGGTTGGAATTTTGCTTGTTTATATTCCATAATACCAACTAGGTTGGGATTGTAGATGGGTGACCTTGACCTATTTTCAAGGTCACAATGCCACTTTTTAAAAATCATTGCAGATGCACTCGAGAAAGATTTGTCTTAAAGAGGTTGACATTTTGTGTGATTATGTTTTTATGTAGGACTTTTGTAAGACCTTGCTTGTAACTGCAAATGTATGACCTTGACCTGTTTTTCAAGGTCAGGTGGGAATTTCGTCAAAAATCAACGATTGAAATGTCAATAAAGAGTGTACCTTCACCATATCTTTAGATCATTGGAATCGGTATGCCTATTTACAAAAATAAGGGTGACAATTGTAAGGGCGCACGGAGAGACATTTGATTTTCTGTTGGAAAATTAGCCTCTTCTAGTTCGAAAAAGATCCTGGGTCTGACAAGCTTGAGCTGACATTCAGTTTGCTCTCATCACTATTATTTGAAAACTGTTGTCCGCTTCTCTTTTCATGGAACTATCATGCATTTTGGTAACATTTTGAAAATTCAGGCATTTTCTGCACATATTGCTGTGCTGTAAGGGTTGCAAATGTAGTGGGACTGATGTTGTTTTTATAATTGTCTCATGCGTATAGTTTGTTATAATGAAAATCATGTCAGGTTGGCTCGAAGTGTTTGAAGTGAGTTGATACATGGTTACTTTCAACAAATGGGTAAATATATACATATTTGACTCTTTTCTTTCTATATTTGAAACATTGTTTTTTGAATTCTTGTCATGTTAAAACTAGACACCTTTTTTGGCCCTATGGACCTTTGGATGTACGTTTTGGACCGTTTTGGATACCGACGAACTATAAATTTATGTGATTGAGCTAAGCAAACCAAGGAACATTGCCTTTGGTCGGATCTGAGTTGGATTTGTTTCATAAGGACTATGATTTGGATATGGTAATGACACTCTCTAATTTAGTCATTTCCTATTCACATTCTCATGACTATCAAATAACCTGCTAAATAATAAAGTGAACTCAGTACACATCGTAATTACCAGCGTACAACATTTATCCAGTCTACATGTATATACCAGTATCTTTGGTTTTTGATAAATCTCAAATTTATTAACCACTTCCTCTCCACAAAGCAACCCATTCAAGTACTTTTGTCGGTCTGTGGAAGTGCCCTGCCGTGTCAATGTACAAGCCACACCTGCTATAACATCAACCTGGGTACTCGGTCACCCTTTTTTGGGGTTGCCGTGATGGC
Organism: Hermodice carunculata; assembly: GCA_964020975.1. Classification (NCBI taxonomy): domain Eukaryota; kingdom Metazoa; phylum Annelida; class Polychaeta; order Eunicida; family Amphinomidae; genus Hermodice; species Hermodice carunculata. The sequence continues at coordinate 43,761,188 of OZ026615.1, read as the reverse complement.
CTAGAGGTCAGCGTGTTCGACATTACATTTGGCTAGACGAGTGGGTTCGAATCCAATACAGGTCGACATAAATATATCGTATTTTTCATTTGTTACTTGCATGAAGTCATATTTGTCACCTATGCTTCTGCTCTATGTATTTCTTGCATTCCCTTTCAGTTTTGAGTGTTGTATTAGTTTCTTGTCAAGATTCCTACAAACAATATCATTGTTCTATGTTATGTTTCTATGGTACCTTCATTTTCAGAGTTTTATAATATTTGCCCTACGGGTATTGCAACACTTTGCACACTACCCCCATATCAATGTCCGAAATACAATAAATGTCGAATTTTCATTTTTCTCCTTATCATCGATGGGCATTTGTCTTGCTGCAGAATATTTATTTGTCTTTTTTCACCAGGATCACTTCGTTTAAGGTCTCCCTTCAATCGGGTTTCGCTTTTTTCAATCAAATAACTATCGGCTTTTGTCTCATGGCATGTTTGCTTTTAAACATCCTTTTTAAACCATTCTCTTTTCAACACATCCTTTCATTTCTATCTTATGTCTTTTCTCTCTCTCTCTCTTTCTTTATATATATATATATATATATATATATATATATATATATACTGAAGTCCACCCGAATCCCAGTCCTAATACATCATCTCAAAATCAGTTCAACGTTTGTAACTCAAATGTTCGTAGCATAAAAAGTGGCTGTAAAATCGATGAAATAAAACTTCTGGCCCAGTCCAAAAAAATTGATATAATCACTGCATCTCACACATGGCCAAATGACTGCTACCCTGACCAGCTTCTGCATATTACAACTTCCAACCACCCTTCTGTAGAGATTGCCTAGCAGCTATGGGTGGCGGAGTTAAACCTTTTGTAAAATTCTCACTTCCGTGTATTAGACGATTTGAAGTTGAATGCTACAACAGAGAATGTATTTGGATACAGATTTCCTCATTGTATGGTAAAGTATTCATTCCAAATTACTATCATTCACTTAGCCAGTCTGCTGAGGTACGTCACGCTTTTGTCAAAATCTTTGCCCTGTTCGTTCTGGGGCGGCAGCTATTGGATCAAATCCTTTTATCCTTATTTTCTCTGCTGACTTTTATGATAGGTGTGAAAACTGGAACTCTACACATTCAGAAAGTGAGATTGGTTTACATCTTTAAAACCTGAAAACCCAACACATTTTTTTTTTCAAGATATTGATGCGCCTACCAGAACCAATGAATATTCAAACAGCTTATTAGATCTAATTATCACAGGTTCACCTGGTCTCAACTTAGTTACCGGTATTCTTGCCCCTTTTTATCCTCCCACCATTCTGTGGTGCACTGCTTCTTTTCTTTCTCTCATCACAAAGATACATTTTTCAAATGGCCATGGGACTTCAATTCAATTACAACTATGTAAACCTGAACGTCTGCTTATGGCTCCCGTTTAGCCTATTTGAGCTGGTACATAACTCTTGTCAGGAGTGTAACTGATACATTCTTATTTAAATGTATGCTAAATGCAAATTTTGATATGTTACATCATGTATGAAGATGCAATTGTAATGTACATTTAGTAGTCTGACTTAAAATTCTTAATTGTCCTGTCATTATGTGGATGATGTATGTGAACAATGGTCATGTAATTACCTTTTACAACTGTACATTGAAATTAAGGGCCAAATTTGTTTTAGCCCTACTTTAAATGAATGTGGGTGTTTTCCAAAATGGGAGGATAGGGATTGCGTATAACTGGTTTAACCCACTGGCAATATGTTGGTCACCTGCTCGAAGTCAGGTACCCTCATTCATTAAAATTTCATAATTGTTAGTCATGGATCCTTTCGACGATGAACACCAGCATGTGACCTCTTAGTTGTCTGTTGAAGCTGGCATACCCCAGGAATTCATATTGGATCCATTTTTTTGGGGGGGGGGGGCTAGATAAACGATCCTGTTTACGACCTTTCCTGTGATGTTAAGGTCTTGTCGGATGACGCATGCTTGCTAGGGATTGTTCAAAAGCAAACGGAATTTGCTCATCACTGAAATAGAAATCTTTCATATATCCGAATTTGGAAAATTATAGCTTGTCACCTTCAATACGCTGAAATATATATATATCTGTTGTCTTCACTGCCAAAATCATTTAAGCTTAAAATCCACCTGTTCATCTTGGTCAGTCAGCTATAAAGCTAAGGCCACCTCTCAAGCCCATTTAGGCATAACTCTTCGCAGTAATCTATCTTGGCATACTCACATAACCCGTATTGTTATTAATATTATGCGGCGCATTGCTCCTCTTCACAGATTTAAATTCAAACTTTCCCGAAAAAACCTGGTCAGCCTTTATCTCTCTGTTGTTAGACGAATTCTGGAATTGGTTGTGTCCTGTTCGATAACTGTGCTCAAGGACAGTCTGATTCTTTCCAATCGATTCAGTATGACGAGGCAAAAATATGCACTGCTACCCTAAAGCACACTTCTCATGTCAAACTGGTACAAGACCTTTGAGAGCCTACTGTCGCTAACCGTCGTTAATACTTCAAATTGATATTTTGTCACAAAATGAACCATGATCTTACTCTTCCACTTCCGCTGCCGCTTCCTAACTTTGGTCGAGCAGCACACCATTCCAGACCCATTCTCATCATCTAGTGCAGGACTCGTCGTTCTGACAGATCTTTCTGATACTATGAACCTTAGAATACCCTACCTACTGATATTAGAGAATATATCTCGCTCCATATCTATAAAACAAAACTCAAAGCTACTTTGTTGGCGATGGATGATGACCCCGACTTCTTTTCCCACCGACATTGGTTTTCTAATGTCTGCCTAACCCAGCTACAGCTAGGCTATTTCAGATTTAGCTTTGACCTTCATAAAGTAAATGTAATTACATATCCTATTTGCTCATGTTTTTTCGATAGTGCAGATTTCTTTTTTCTTTTTCTTTCATTTTTTGTTTGTTTGTTTGTTTGTTTGTTTTTTTGTTTCTTTTTTTCTTTTTTGTTTTTTGTTTGTTTGTTTGTTTTTTTTGTTTTTTGTTTGTTTTAAATATGCCTCCCCTAGGAAGAAAGTTTTTTTATAGTACAATACCTCTCTTCGCTCCAGAGGTCCACCCTAACTGAATAATTCATATAGAAAACGAAACACTTATTCATATTTTCCTCTCTGGCAGCAAAATTTATCCAGATATTTTCAACATACAGATATCTGATCATGATGTAGTACAAAATTACTTAGTTAAAAGTAAACGTGTTGTGTTCTAAGCCTTTCCTTCATCATACAGCATTATCAACTCTTCATTTTTCATAGTCAATGTGACTTACTGGCTAAATTATAGAAGTAAAACACGCTCTATACTGACTATCTTGTGATGTACAGCTTTAAGTTGACCAAAATGAAGTATATATCTGTAATGACTTAACTGTCATAATGACTCCTAGATTCTATTGTCAATGGTGAACACAATTATCTTAATCTGAATTTTTAATCTCATTTTCACTTTTGATATTTGTACGTGGTAAAAGCAATACTCCCAATGTAAACAATTCGTATTCTAACATAGTTTGCAATAATCTTGTATATATATATATATATATATATATATATATATATTGTGTATGTCGTTCCGTGTCTGGAGAACACATTTTATTAGTATTTTATGTACTTTGAAATAATTCAGTATAAATAAATATGTTCAAACTAAGACGCTGTGTTCAGCACTTTCAGTTGTTATTATTTACACACAATTCACTCACGTGCATATCAATAATTCCTCTAGAGCCTTTTATCATGCAAACGGGCAAGTTTATACAAAAGAACACATCATCTGCATCCAGCTGGGGTTCTAATTTTCACCGTTGACTTTTTCGACCACGTTCCACTCATATATATATATATATATATATATATATATATATATATATATATATATATATATATATATATATATATATATATATATATATATATATATATATATATATATATGTTTTTGTTGGGGTGGATAGGGGGAGGTTGTTATATATCACACATGTGAAACAGCGGTACAAATATCGTCTCTGCTTCGGGTTTTTTCTTTTTTTCTTTTTTGTTTTTTTGTTTTTGTGTGTTTGTTTGCTTTGTTTTTGTGGGTTTTTTTTGGGGGGGTAGTTTTTGTTTGTTCGTTTGTTTGTTTGTTTGTTTGTTTGTTTGTTTGTTTGTTTGTTTGTTTGTTTGTATCCAAAGCCACAAGTACTATAGAGATATTTTCATTTTCAGTTTTCCAAAATGTGTTTGTTTTTTCACATACAAATTAATAGAAGGCAAGTTAAAGAAAGGCGAGGAAAGTTTTCATCAAGGAGTCTAATTTACTTGAGAAGGATTATGACATATTGCATGGTACAAAAAAACTTACAAGTTTAAAATTACACCTCATACAAATAAAGGGGGTCCATTTTTCTTTTGTTTTTGTTTTGGTTCAAAAGGAATTGTTTAAATTTAATTGATAGTTTTAATGTATACAATTGATGCAGGTAACGTTATTTTCGGGTGAAGGTAACTTTTAAAGGTCATCTTGATTGAACATGTTTCAAACGGATATATGCGTGACTCTTGGGTTGTCCTAACCATAAGGTGCACTTACAAAATAGATGTGAAAATATTACTTTTATTGTCATGTTTATATGAAAAGGTCAATGCGCCTTAGATCGTCGCTCCCCGCTCATTTCCGATACCCTTAAGGCGCGAAAGGTTAGTAGCGTCACAAACGCAACACCGCTAGCTGACAGGGAAGACTACGACCATGTTACGAGCTATGGCTGTCAAGTATCACCTGGTTTGATCCATGTTTCATCAACAATATTAAAAACGCATCCTGAAATTTTCATTGTCGTCCCTGTTTCCGCCCTGGATGGGTTAGTTTGTTGCTGTTAATTGTAGCAATAGAAATTTTACAGCTTGTTTGCACTCCCCCAAAGACCTAAAATTACAGACATCGTAGACCAGTGCGGTCAATACTTGCAGGGACAAGTGGCAAGGCCCTGGGAACCGATTTCACCTATGTGAAGAATACTTTGTGGAAAGTGACTCACCTCCCCCCCCCCCAAAAAAAACATATTAATTAAATAACAAAATAAAAAACTACTCATGTTGCCAAATGCGGTCCCATTGGTGGACAATGAAAGAGTAGAGACAAAGTGGGAGTTCCAGACCACTCGAAAAATCCATTCACGGCTGGTTAATTAACTGGATTATTTGGTCTGGATGACTAAATGTACTTAAAATGTTATTTGCATATACTTTCAAATTGACCTCTTACAATTTTTTTCTGTCCGTGCTGATGTCCTCTCTTAACTAGCTCTAGATCTCTAGTTAATGTTAATCTCACAGAGCCCATTATGTCACCTCTGGTGTACTGATGGTACCTTATCTCACCAGCCACGCAGCGACGTACATATGGTGCCCCGGAGTTTTCATTGAGCTGAGGCTTTCTTCTTCCTTTGCTATGCAAGTCCTATATACTTGAAATGGGGAACTTAGAGTAAAATTCAGAAGACTTCAAAATTTTGTGACTCTAAAACCTAGAAAATTCAAGAGATCTCTTGAAAAATCAGGAGTTTTGGAACTTCTGAATTATACTGAAGAGCTGCTCAGCATATTTGAACATGACGATTTAATATCATTGACATTGTACTGAACCACCATGATTTATCATGTATGGTAAAGCTCATTTTGTTTTATATTTTGTACAAGTTGCTTCGTCACATTTTACATTTTTCCACAGAGGCAAAATAATTTTTTTAAATGCATCATCTCAGCTTACTTCAATTAAAAACTATGTTCTCGTAAAATCCGTTCACAGCTGGTGAACTTGTCCTTGCCTTTTTTGTTGTGTTATCCTGCATATCTGCAGTATTCTAATCTAGTTTTTAGGTCTAGGCTCAAGATCGAGATCTCGGTGGCACAGCTTACTAGCTTGAAGTTTTTAAACACTTGCCCCTAGGCCATACTTCCAGTTGTGATTGTTCCTGACATATGACGTACTGGCTGAGACTAATATTTGAGTGTATCTGAGTTGAAGAATGAAGTCCAACATTAAGATGATAAACACGGAACCGTACCACGGTCCCAGTCATGCTGAAATATCGTGATCCCACTGTCCTGACTGCATGTCTTTGTTCCAGTTTTCATTATTTACATTCACACAGCTTTGATGACTGGATTATCTTGGTTCAGGTTAGCCCCAAGGGACCTTCCCACGCTCTGCAAGCTAGCAGTTTGATCCCAACTCGACTCCGCTTCAGCCAGGCAGTTGACCCTTCTAACCGAGATTCTCTCCCATAATACGGGATAAACTCAAGCGATATCCACCCACCATTTGTTTCCTTAGGGTCGTGGCGCGGCGTTCGCTGTTTAATTCGATATGTTGCAGCAATACAATATGATATTCCATGCATTTACACGCTAACTGAAGAGTTCGTCTGTTTTGCTGGCCATGACGGTTGACTAGTTATGCGTCTGCGAAGATCAACAGACCCACGTGTGTGAGGCCTGCAACAACAGGGCTGAACGGAGGAGGTGCTTCACCTAATGCGGGCAATTGCTTAATATAATGCAGGGAGCAGAATTATATCGGCATGAATATATTGACGTTATGTGAGATAAAAAATATCATAATGTCTGCCAGAGACATGACAGGTATTTACAGGTAATTTGGATATAAGACAAAATTCAGTATTAAAAGATACGATGAAAAAAGGAACAAAATTTCGGACATATTCAAAGTTGAACATTGACAGTATTTTCCACGATACAAGTATTGTCGTATACAGAGCACGGAGACAGAAATGTCAGTTTACTGAAGCGTTTATTGGGAGCAATGGGACCCGCGAACATAAACGTGCGCCCGCATAGACGATACTTTGAGCGCGGGGCGGTGACTAATATTCACCGTGTATTCCCCGTACACTCCTCTGCGCACTTCTCCATGCAATTCCCTATTTGATTCCCTATGCGACTCCCATAAACTGAAATATATGCAAATATATAAGTCGCCCATATTTTACTTCATGAAATACTTAAGCTTCCGAGAAATCTTTACTCTTCAAGTATATATATTTTATATCCAACGCGAGTACAAAGATTATCATTACTTTAAATTCTTCACACATTACATCAATCCGCGTAAGCAACTTCAAACTTCGCATACATCTTATCCACTCTGAATCATGTTATGCTATATTTCGCTTATTTAATGTACGTAAGATTCTGCGTAGAAGATATTTATGTGCTTCAGTACTAATTAAGCAACTTTACGCGCATCAACAATCATGATTTAAATACCTTTCTGCACACGCGAAATTTACACAGTGTATCCAATATTAGAAGTACAATTTTATCCATTTGAACTATATACTTACAGCTCACGAGATATGATTGAGTGCATAAATACATTTAACACGTTCAAATTATGTTTCATTTACATTGCGAGAAGTCTTAACAATCCACGCTCAATATGTATGTACTTAATATGAACTTTCGCGTGACGTAGACAAATTTATGTACTCTTGATACAAATATTAATATTTACAATAAGACGACGCGTCTGGTAACAATATGACTTATTAGCTCTAAGTTATCCATTCAGTGAATTCAATACAATATAAATAGGTTTGAGTACAAACTTTAAAGATGCTTTCAAATAATAGAATAAGACTTTAATGCTAAATTTCCGGAATTAGTTGCGTCTATACGCATACATGTAATATTAAATTTTCAATAGAAAAATTTTCATATCTTGGGCGTGGCAAGCATATATATAACTATACGCGCTAAATTTCTTTAATAAGCGCATACACGCAATATTAAATACTCAAGGAAATTTTATGGCCTGACATGCCGTCCATACGCCAGAAATTTGACACACGGGCGTAAGACTGCCAACATTGGTGAAACGCAAAACCAGCAACAAAAATGATAATTGTTGACGGCAAAATGCATCCCACGGAAATAGAAATTCACGAATAAATACGAAACTGACAAATGTGAGATGATACGTACGCATTAAAATCCCAAGAACGATATCAGGCGGGACATGAAGAATTGGTTTATTTGTGGATACACCCAGTCCCGACCAAGTGACGAGAAAGGGGCGAGTAATCCGGCCAGTTTCTTTATAAATGGAGTAAGCGCTTGCGCACATTTGATTTAATTTAAAAAACAATAAAAACCGGAAGCCAGCTTGAATTAGTTGGAAAAACTAGATACATGGCGCATTAACTACGCAAGAAAACACAAGGTAGCAGCACCGGAAAAAAAATAACTAAGATAATATGTGGACAAGGGGAAAGTGATTAATTATATTCTATTTAAAAACTCAATCCCCTCCCAGTGTAATTGACACTCCGCCGAGCTGGATACAAAAGATCCAGTAAACACGGTGTACACTTCAGGTGCAGAAAGACAACTAATGAAACACCACTTGATTCAGCTGCCTTGCATGGAAGAAACCATTCAATATATATTTCCAGCAAGAATACATATTACATAGAACCATAACCTTTTTGCGCCACTATGCAGCAGGCATAAAATAGCCAAGGATATCTGAGCCCCGCTTAGAATGTATCCAAGTGACCGAGAGATTAAATTAATGATCATTCTACCCATCACTTTTGCAAAGGTATGACCACCGTATGGTTAAGATAACCATCCTAGTTCGGACTCGGTAAGGTTTATATTATAATGTACCACACGAATGCAGCACACAATTGTTCTCAATAGAACTACAACTTATCACCTTACTGTGTTTATACAATGTTTAGACGCATCATTGCGTTAATAATATATAACACTCTTCACTCATCATATTTATGAATTACAGTTTTACTATCAGTTTCAAGTCGAATAAGTTGTGTTATGGGACGATGTAATTTTGTGGTGCGTGTTTTAACAATGTATGATCTAATTTTCCCATCTCTAGAAGGGATTATTTGTTTAACCAACCCAATAGCCAGACTCCCCTTGGCAAAGATGACTCTTGTATCAAGAGGCAAAGATGACTCTTGTATCAAGACCAATTTACCCACTTTGAAATCATTTTCCTGGGATGTCCACTTTGATCTGGCATTAAGTGAAGGTAAATATTCTTTGATCCATCTAGCCCAAAATTGATTTGCCACATCCTGTGTGACACGCCAGTGCTGGCGCAAAGCATCGGCAGGCGCCAGCGTATTAGGAATATCAGCATAATGTCTCATGATAAGCAAACTATTTGGAGTCAACGGTGTTAGGTCACGAGGATCTTGACTCAGCTTAGTGAGCAGTCTGTTGTTAACGATAGCTTCAACTTCACAGAACAAAGTGGACAGAGTTTCCAGTGTTGCCAACCCTCCCGGATTACCCGGGACACTCCCGGAATTTTATGCTTAAAATTCTTGAAAAAGTGTGGATTTTTGGCAATTTTGAGTCACCACCCTGAAATTCATCAATATTTCCCTTTTATATTTCCTATTAATTTATCAATCTCCCTTAATTTTACTTTCTTTCTCCCGGATTTTAAGTTTGACAGGTTGGCAACACTGAGTTTCATCTGTCAAATGTGAAGCTTTGGGCAAAATTGCCCTAAACACTCGTTTTAAGACACCAATCAAGCAATCAGGCGCTCGTAGAAACCACCAAAACTTGGAGATCTTGGAGGAATAAAGACCCATGCAATGGGCTTGGGAACTGGATATGGATACAATGTGTTCTTCGAGTGAAAGAGGAATGCCTTACGTAATTCTTGCCCCCCTCGGTGAAGTTTCTACCGTTATCGCTGTACAGTTTGGGCGGTTTTGATCTACGTGGATAAATTTTTTAAATGGCACAAAAAACTCTGAGCATCTAGGCTATACAACATTTCAATATGTATAGCTGTTTTGTTCATGCACGTGAAGATACAGCCGTATCTCTTCTTTTGTGAACGGTAAAAAATTGTCAAATATGGACCAAGAGCATCCACACCTACATATGTAAAAGGCGGGAGACCTGCCTTGATGCGTTCGGGTGGTAAATCTGACATAATTCGTGTGACTGGTTTAGAATACATTTTTCTGCTTGTAAAACACTTGTGCAACACATTGCGCACAATCCGGCGGGTCTTGATAATCCAGTATTTCTCCCAGATTAAGCTTAATGTCCACTCACAACCTACGTGACCTTGCGAATGATGATAATACAGAATGGCCGCAGCCAAAACATGTTTTTGTGGAATGAGTATTGGATGGTGTCCTGTGCGTCCCCCAACCCTGAGGATGTCATTTTGAGCCAAGAAAGGACTGAGTGCCAAGATACGACTTGACTTTAACAATATTTTACCAGCGTTAAGGTCGTGAATCTCCCTTTCAAACGCCTGACTTTGTACATGTCTAATGAGCGCATTATGAGCAGAATCAAACTCAGACGTGGATAATGGACCCTGGGGGCAATTTCGTTTAAACTTACAAACGGTAAAACGACGTATCCACGCAATGGACCTAATTATTTTTGTCAATGAGTTGTAATGCTCACATATACGTTGTATCCATGTGGATACGGGTGTGTCAATTGCACATGACGTATGTGCGTCAGTTGTGTATGATATACAGTCCTTAACCTTTGGATCACTATCTGCCACTACAAAGGACTTATCACTGTGTTCCGGCCACATCAACTCGGAAAATTCAACCAAGTCTTTGAACTGTAGATATCAATCTGACTGACGCTTTGATTTTAGACATTTTTTGTGCAAACGATTCTGAGCGAAATTGGGGACCTTTGTAACGATACCAAAAATGATAACTTGGGCATTTACTTCTGAAAAACATCCAAAATTTTTCAACACGTGATACGAGTTTCTCAACTCATGACTGAGTGTGCGCTTGTCTTGTAGAGTTTTGACATTTTTAGCCGTGCTGAGCGAAACAATGTCTTCAGTGATTCTATGTTTAAAACAATACAACTCATTTATGTACCAATTCCACAACAATACAATGTTACAACTATATGATCATAAGGCTATTAAATTCTTATTTAAAGATACGGATTCACTTGTTTATTCTATAAAAACAAGTAATTTGATTGCTGACTTGTCCATTATCTTGAATAAATTGGATACTTCAAATTATCCTGAAGATCACCCACTGTATTCCAATGCCTATAAACAGATGGTGGGAAAGTTTAAAGAGGAATGTGCAGGTCAGAAAATGACAGAGTATTTTGTGTTGTGTTCCAATATGTATTCTTTCAAACTTGCAGAAGGTAAGAATGAAAGTGAACAAAAACGTGCCAAGGGTGTTAACAGATCAGCAATTAGGAAGTTGACATATGAAGGTTACTTTCAAACTTTAACATGTGGTGGTCGCATTAGGAAAGTCAACTGTACAATAAGATCTCATAAGCATAAACTTATTACAGAGGCTGTTAACAAAATACCTCTCTCAGCATACATGTATGATGAAGAATGCTATATTCTGCCAGATGGAATAAAAACGTCAGCTTATGGGCATAAATTCATTGCCAAGCAAAGTTTCACTCATTTTGAAAATGGCTAATATAGAGGCCACAACACAGGTCAGGGATCCAAGACTGAAACATCCATTCACCTGCATAGTTGCAGGACCAACAGGCTGTGGTAAAACAAGATGGGTACAGCAGCTAATACAACATCGGCAAAGTACCATTTTGCTTCCAACAAATAAAGTGATATGGCGTTATGGAACTTGGACAAAAGATTATGAATTGATGCAGTCATACGTTGAATTTGTAAGGCGATTGGACAGTTTAGGAGATGATGAAGATACAAGTTTGCACACTGTAATGGTGATTGAAATGGACCAAGAGGAATAAACATGTGTGTGAGGAACAGTTATCACCAAAACATAAGTGTCATATTAATTGTTCAGAACTTGTTTGCAAACAAAACTTTTTCGGACAGTAAGTCTAAATGCACAATACTTTGTTATTTTTGAAAATGTCAGAGATAAACAACAGATAATTACTTAAGCAAGACAACTGGAACCACAAAAAAGTAAAGCTGTCCTAGAAGCATTTGAAATGACAACAGAAAAACCATATAGATACTTGTTTATAGACAGTGCACCATGTAGTGTGAAGGATATAAGATACTGCACTGACATTTTATCATCAGAGCCAACTGTTTATCACTAACAAAAGATGAAGTGTAAACATCGGGTATAACGTAATGCCGTGATGTTAACTTCTCTTGGGCCAGCTCCTGATAAGATGAGAAAAAGTATGATTCAAAATGCTCCACCAGATCTCATTGATGCTATTTGTGAAATTGTTGTCAAAATATTGAAAGGTAATATCAAGTTGAAGGACACACAAAAAAAGGAACCTTAAAAAACACAAACATCGACTGCATAAACTAGCTCAGAAAAGGATCTCTAGGAACAAAAAGAAGAATTCCTCAATCAGAGTGGTGTTTTTCTGGGAGGTTTATTACCTGTGGTGTTGTCATTGGCATCTGGTATTTTGTGTCCAGGAAAATGAGTTACATCAAGAGGATGAAGCTGGTAGACATTGATGTTCCAGCCGTAACTAGAAATCAACCAGTTGCTGTAAGATCTGTTGACACACTATATGTTTAAGCTGTTGAAACTTGATGAACATTTAACTTCTACTGCAAGAGAAAACATCATTATTGATTATGAAACTGCTTTACATGAATATCTTAAAATATACAACAGCCTGAAAGAACAGGACATGCAAGGTAACAATAATATGCAAGGACCTAAAAACAGTATCTTCAAAGCAAGAAGCGAGTACATCTGACAGAATCCAAGCTTTGTACAAGGAGTAAATCAGTAATGTTCAAAAAAAGTTTACAGAGGAAGCCAGGCAGTTTCCTCAGAACGAAACTGCACCCACAAATGAGCCCACATTTATAAATGAGACTCCAAGCACATTAAAGGTGGTATCAAAGAAAATGAAGAGACTTCAGAGGGCGAAAACAGCCGCATCACCTAAGATGCCAACCTGATTGTCAAAGAGAAAGGCCTCATTTAGACATGCTGAGAAAGCAAAGAAGAAACTACCATTTGGAGAAAGCTGGGTAGTTTACTTGATACGGAGAAGAGACTGGCAGATATGTACTTTGATCCTTCAAACTCAGGGAGTTTTGGTGGTATTAGGCATTTGGCTAAAGTGGCAAAAGTGAGTGAAAGCAGTGCAAAAAAATTGGTTAAAGAAACAAAGGACACTGCACAAGCAACCACGACGTAAATTTCCACGTCAAAGAATTGTAGTGCAGGCAACAGATGAACAATGGCAGGCAGATCTCTGTGACCTACACTCTTTAGCTAGGTACAACAATAATAGCTGCTACATAATGACAGTCATAGATTGTTTTTACCCACTTGCATGGGATGTTCCTATCAAATACAAAAATGCTGTATCAGTGACCAAAGGTGTAAAGAAAGTATTCAAGCAAGCAGGCAATAAACCAAACTTTAAAAAAAAAACAGATCACGGATCAGAGTTTTATGAAAAGTCCCTTAAAAGATTGATGAAAAAATAGGGATACAACATTTTTCTACTCAAAATGAAGATATCAAAGCTGCCATGGTAGAGAGATTTAATCTTACTCTTAAAGAGAAAAAATGGCGATATTTCTCTCATCATAGAAAGATACATTGAGGTCTTACCAGAATTGTTCAAAGTGTACAATAATTCCCCACAATCCTCATTAAATGGGTTGATTCATCAAGAGGCAAGGGATCATGCCAGTGATGATGATCTTTGGGACTTACAATACAGTGATATGCCACTTCACAGAAAAAAGAAAAGGGGAGAACCAAGCTTCAAATCTGGTGACCTTGTGTGCATAATCCACACCAAGACACCTTTCAATCAAGGTTACTCTGATCAATGGACTGAGGAAGTATTTATTATAAGCAAATATGTTCCTCGTACAGGTGTTTATTATCTTATAGATACCCAAGGAGAGCCAATTGAGGGGACATTTTATGAGGAAGAATTGGTTAAAGTGTGGCAGTAAAAATAAATCTGTTTAGAGTGTATCTTGTATTTTGCTTCAGTTGACAGAGGAAACTGCACTATGAATAGTTCTGTGGTAAACAGTGGCATTGTAGATGACATGGATGGAGATGGGGATGAGGATGTAGATCTTAAAGACATAGGGATTACTTTGGCTTTTTTGGGTGATATGGTTGCAACTATGCTTAATAAGGCACTGACAACATTTTATGACAGATTAATAAAAAACCATTGCAACAGAAGGAAACGTTCAGATCAGCCTTAATAATGGGTGACTTTTATCTCACCTTACCATCTGATAGCTCCATGATGTATTTTCCTGAAAATGTAACTGAGTTCAAGGTAAAATTGCCTAAAATCATAGATTTGAATGAAAAGTATGAGGTAGGATTAGCAGAAACCTATCACCCTCACAATTGACATTCCCCCCAGCACCTGTTTATCTTAAAATATGGCCAACAGGCGCAGAGGAAAGTGGTAGTGAAATAAGATTTAAAAAGTATTTTCAACAATATTCTAACTCATTGAAAAGGCTGTTAAACACTGCTATTGGCAAAAGTTCTTAAAATGGTGCAAGCTTTACGTTTTATAAAGAATCACACAAGATGGCAATTAAGTTTATTCTGCCAAACATAGAGCTAGAAATTCCATGCAAGCACCTTTGGAAAATACTTGGGTTTGAACAATGCAGGTTCAGCTTTGGGAATGGTGCTACATTGCCTTTGTGGATTGAAGCTTCCAATGAAGCTAATCATGATGCAGGATTACACTCCATATTTGTATTTTCAGATGTGGTTCAATACACTGTAGTTGAAAATACACCTGCACCATTGTAACTAAATTGTGAAAACAGACACTCATGAAAGTCAAGGCCTATCAACTTATGAATCACCATTCTATATGCCTGTTGGAACTGACAGACTTGATATCATAGCCATTAAATTAGCTTTTCAGACTGGTGATCCAATCCTACTTAATAGTGGTCAATCAATTATTACACTTCATCTTCCACCTAGAGGGCCTAGGCTACTGGTATGAAGCATAAACATACAGAGTATGTTGCCCTTATGGGCTCGATATATCAAACTTTCTATGTTTATCAATCTGGTCATGGTTTACCTGTATACAAAGGATTCGGAATTCCAAATGGCCATGAAATAGGTAGCATTCTTGGTGGCCTGCTCATATCTGCAAGCCCCTTGCTGAAGTCTGCTGCTAAAGATGTAGGACGTGAAGCTTTGATTTTTGGAGTTGGCCTGGCAAAAGATTCTTTTAGTAGTAAAAATATTAATAACATGGGAACCAATCTCCTTGACAAAGCCAGCAAAGTATCTCATAGACACACCACTGTTGTATGTACAAAAACACAACCAGCAAATGTAAGCATGTTGGCTATAAAAAAAAATGTACCCAAACCTACCAAGAAAAGAAAGAAGGTAGACATCTTGGGTAAGGACACATCATCATTACTTCTCTGGTACATGCAAATAGTCCAATTCACACAAATTCAGAACTGGACCTTTTTACATTACCTCTTACACAGACAGGAGTTGTGAAACGCATTTGGGATCCTCATCATCCAATTACCTCCTTGGCTGATGAGGCACCAATAGAATTTAATATCAATGGATCAGAGGAGGAATACATAGACTTCAACAATACATGTCTTCTTTTCCAAGCAAACGTTATAAAGGATGATGGTTCAAACTTGGATGCCAATACTAATATTGGTCCCATTAGTAACTGGATGCACAGTTTCTGACAAATGTTGAAGTAGAGCTGAATGGTGTGACCGTAACAGAGTAGTCTACATGCTACTCATTTAAAGCTTATCTAGAGACCCTACTCACATATGAAACTGATGCCACATTAGTCAATTGCTGAGTATGCTGCGGTCTGTAGATACAGCAGGATTCATGGATGATGCCAAGATCGACACTTGTACCATCCCTGCTAAAATCCAAGGTTTCAACTTCAGATCTCAGAAAATTCCAAATTGTACTTTGTTGGAAATGATGGGACCCATCAGTGTCCCAATCTTTAATCAAAATAAACAGCTGCTGAATGGAGTTGATATGAGAATTAAACTCCACAGGTCATCACCAGCATTTCATTTAATGTCCTATGCTGGAAGTGCCTTCTAAACCATTATACACAGAGCCGTTCTCTATGTCTGTAAAGTGCAAGTGGAACCTGGAGTGCATATAGGACATGCAAGGGCTCTGGAAACCAACACTGTATCCAAGCAGACTTAGTATTTTATGCAGCCACATTCTTCCAATTACATTCAAACATATTCAGGACATATGCACTGGTGAAGTTCAACATAGACTCATTGTTGGTTTTGTGGATAATACTACTTATGATTGATGATTTGCCAAGAATCCATGTCATTTTAAGCACTATGACCTGACAAACCTCACTCTTATAGTGAAGCCACACAAACCAGAATTTGCAGCAGGCAAATATATGCAGGAATTCTTGAGTCTGTACTCAGGGCTTGGGAAATTCAGGGAAAACTTTTGAAACAACGTCACTCCAGAGTCATTTGCTAATGGATTTACCCTCTTTGCTTTTGACTTGACTCCAGACCTGTCTTGTGACTCTGACCACTGCCAGCTAGTAACGTTAGGGAACATGGACATAGATGTAACTTTTGGCAAAGCTCTTTAAATACTCTAGCTGTAGTTATGATTATTTACTCTGAATTTGGTAGTGTGGTGGAAATTGAGAGAGCAAGAAATGTTATTACAGATTTTTAAAATGGATACAGAGACTATCAGATATATCTTGGGGAGACAAGATCCCATCACAGGAGCTCACTTTGTTGACGTTTTTTCAAGTGACGAACTTCCAAAACAAATAACCAAGAGGGAGATTTATTTGATCAATACTGGACCATCAACCACTGAGGGGGAACATTAGCAGTGTTTGTACCCAAAGACAATGAATATGGACAAGCAGAATATTATGATTCCTTTCGTTTACCCCCTTGGGTTGATAGTATAGAACAGTTGATGATGACCTTGATCATCAAATGAGTGTATATGGGATCAAAGACAAGTACAACATTTAACCACATCCACGTGTGGCCAGCATTGTGTTTTTTATTGAACCCAACCATGTCGAGGCAGAAGCATGGAAGATATTACAGACAGATTGCAACATTTAACCACATCCACTTGTGGCCAGCATTGTATTTTTTTTAACCCAACGATGTCGAGGCTGAAGCATGGAAGATATTACAGACAGATTGCTGGACCCCCAAACCTTAGAAGTTAATGATGAACTTGTGAATGAATATGGTGACATATCAGGAGGTTATGGGCTATGCTTGGACTTGAATATTAAAGGTATGCATAATCAGATTTAAAAAACATTTGACTTATTTTTCAGGTGAGCTGACATGTCATGTGACTAAAATTTATGACAGTAGTTATGTGATTAAAATCACATGATAGTAGTCATGTGACACAGCTTGTATGATTGGGTATAGTTTGAAAAAAAATGTGATGACATCAAATGACCCTTGCATCATGTATATGAAGATGAGATATATGAATCCATATGTAAATGAAAAATGAGTCACTGATCATGTGATGTAAAGGCAAAGTTAACTTATAAATGCATCTGAAAGATTTCACTTAATAGTGTCTGTTTGAATTCTGATCAGTGTGGTCGATATTCACTCTACATGGCTGAATGGAAACAAAAAGGTTATTTTGCCCTATTTGCACATGGACAGACACTGGAGGTGTACAAAAAAAAAGATAACGCAAGGGACTGCAACACTGCTGTCATTGAGTCCAAAAGTTGTCGATAAATTGTTGGACATTGAGAAGGAAGTTACAGAAATATGCAGCAAAGAGCTAAAAGAAGAATATAAACAGCCCTTGGGGGGTGGTATCTATTTGACAACAGCCTGGATAGACACTGTTAGAAAACAATCTGTGGCTGTGGATATCCGCTGCTCATTCTATGCCTTTTAGAAAGAACAAAGACCTACAACCAAGGGCATCAGCATATGGCCTAGAACATGGACTCAAATCATAGCAGACCTTCGTCTGAAAGTTTGCCAGCCTGATGACGTAGACAGTGCTGAGAGCAAAAGAGTGGAAAAATACTGTCATCATATTACTCAGTATGTCTACCAGGAAACAGTTCCATTCATTGCTGACCAATTAGAAAAAGCCAGCAAAAGGGGGAATTCCTTGTTCTACTAGTGATGATGGTGGACCTGGGCAAGAAGTACACATTTGTCTCTCCCAGGACCAGGAAGAAATCAATGAATGGTCCACTGTCCTTGGAGATGAGACAGTGCAGCATCAATATAATCATGTACTAAGGCAGTGTTGTAACTGCAATACCAGGTGACTTTTGGCGATTCTACCACCAGCTATTTTCAAGACATTTGTGGCACTAAACACAGATAAATTACGCAATGACCTAGCAGAGGAATTTGGTTTTGCATTTGAGAAGAAAGATGTAGTGGATGAGGAATCAAAGCTTCCATCTGAGATTTTACTAGTATGCCGGCGGTATTCATTCTACCAAGCTATTGAACAAAAGAAGCTTCCTGTGCAGCAGCCTGCCAGTTTCAAAATAAAAAAAAACACAAAGAAGGCAAATATGAAACGTTATGGTGGCACCCAAGTGAAATCGAAAGTCACAAAGAAGGTTGAACCAGATCCCAAAGACAAGGGTCAGAAATCAAAACCTTATTGAAGTGATTTGCTGTATTGAAATTAAGTTGTATTATTATAAGAGCACAAAATACTAACAGTAACCAGCGGGGTCGATTACTCTGTTTAAGTGCATTTTATCTATAATTAATCAACTAAATTCAGATTTTATTTTGCATTAAATTATGTCTCCCCGTGCAACGGGGAGGGGGGCATATTGTTTTTGCGTCTGTTTCTTCCGCTTCTTCTTGTTCTTCTTCTTGTTCTTCTTCTTCCTCTTGTTCTTCTTCTTGTTCTTCTTCAACACATTGTTGTGTGCATTGCGGACGCGATAACTCAAGAAAGATTTAACTTGAGAAATTGAAATTTTTTGTGAAGATGCTTCTATATAAATCCTTGCTTGGGATTGCAGATAGGTGACCCTGACCTGTCTTTCAAGGTCACATGGGCATGTCATGTAAAATCAATGCACATGCAATAACTACGCAAGGATTTGACTTAAGAGGTTGAAATTTTGCATGATTATGTACCAAATTATGAAGTAAGTTGGGATTGTAGATGGGTGACCTTGACCTATTTTCAAGGTCACATAGCCACTTTTAAAAATCATTGCAGATGCACTCGAGAAAGATTTGACTAAAAGAGGTTGATATTTTGTGCCATTATGTTTTTATACAAGATTTTTGTAAGACTTTGCTTGTAACTGCAGATGTATGACCTTGACCTATTTTTCAAAGTCACGTGGGCCTGTCATGTAAAATTGACCCATACGCAATACCTCCACAAGGATTTGACTTAAGAGGTTGAAATTTTGCATGATTATGTACCATAATATGAACTAGGTTGGGATTGCAGATTAGACAGTGTCATTACCATATCCAAACCGTAGTCCTAACAAAACAAATCCAAGTCAATTCCGACCAAAGGCAATGTTCTTTGGTATGTATAGCTGAAAAATATAAATCTATAGTTCGTATTTACCCAAAAGAGACCAAAACGTAAGTGCAAAGGCCCATAGGGGGGATAAAACTTTATCTAGTTTTCACATGACAGAATGCAAAAAGTTTTGTTTGAAATTAAAGGCCTATTTCAGTAAATTGGCTTGAACATTTGCATCATTCATGCATATACAGGACCATACAATTTATGAAAAGGGACCAAAATTTGCAGCACATCAGAGAATTTGTAAGTGGAGGTTCTTAACTTGTTGAAAATGTCAATAAAATTCAGTATTTAAAAAGGTACTACTTGCAACTACAATCTCAACAATGATCATCATCCATACAAGTCCACAAAGCGACATCAACACCAACATGAATCCATCAGAAAAGCCCTCTAGGCCTAAAATGACCATCAATAAGAATCTAAACAACATGATTATATAATTCGATGTGTTTTAGGCATGTAGTTAAAGACATGATGTTGTTTTAAACGAGATAAACTAAGAGTATTTCAAAAGGAAAAGTGTTTGAATTTCCAAATATAGTAAGTACATTGGTTCAAATGTTAAACATCAGCCAGAAGTAAGTGACATTAGGCCTCAAATCATTAAAACGTAGTCAAAAATGCATTACAATAGTCAAAATTTGTAAGGATAGCAGTCACATTTCAAGTTGGTTTCCAGAAGTATTTTTGAAAGGACATTTAAATGTTCAAGAAAGCATATAATCCCACAAATCATCTAATAAGTCAATTATTAGGGTAATAATTTAGAATTCCAAAAATGTAGTATGCCATTGTAAGTCATCTGTAAGTCAGCCAAGCATAATGTACATCTAACTCGTGGTTCTATAAAGTTCAAAAGGTCAAATTGTAAAACAGTCCTAATTATTTTAAAATTCTACTACATTTATCAGAGAAAGAATTCGGCTTTATGAAGAGAGAGAGAGAGAGAGAGAGAGAGAGAGAGAGAGAGAGAGAGAGAGAGAGAGAGAGAGAGAGAGAGGAGGGAGGGATCATTTGAAATTCCTAAAGGTAACTGTAAGTATAACTGTTTTCCTGTAACAGTTTTAAATTTTTTCATTTTTAATCAGACGTAGTCCAACTTGTCAGTCAGTTGATTTATATGCTAATTATTTATACAAGAGAGAGACAGAGAAAAAGTACATTAAACACTTTGACCCAACCTGACATGACTTTCACAATAACAAACTATATTCATCGGACAATTATAAAAAACAACATCAGTTTCACTACACTTGGAACACTTACTGCACTGCAATATGTGCAGAAAATGCCTGATTGTTCAAATTGCTACCAAATATATAAGGGTTCCATGAAAAGAGATGTGTGACCTCGACCTTTTTTCCATGGTCACACGGGCATGTCATGTAAAATTGACGCGGCACAATATGACTTAAGAGGTTGAAATTATGCATGATTGTGTACCTAATTATGAACTAGGCTGGGATTGTAGATGGGTGACCTTGACCTATTTTCAAGGTCACGTGGCCACTTTTTATAAATTATTGCAGATGCACTCCTGAAAGAAATGACTTGAAGAGGTTGACATTTTGTGTGATTATGTTTCTATGTAGACTTTTGTAAGACCTTGCTTGTATTGCAGATGTATGACCTTGACCTATTTTTCAAGGTCACGTGGGCATTTCGTCTAAAATCAATGTGGACCTGATAACTCAAGGAAGATTTGACTTGGGAAGTTGAAATTTTATGTGAAGATGTTCATATATTTGATGTTGCTTGGGATTGCAGATGGGTGATTTTGACAAATTTTTTAAGGTCACGTAGGCATGTCATCTAAAATTGACACGCATGCAACAACTCTGCAAGGATTTGACGTAGGATGTTGGAATTTTCCTTGTTTATGTTCCATAATACCAACTAGGTTGGGATTGTAGATAGGTGATCTTGACGTATTTTCAAGGCCACATGGCCACTTTTTAAAAATCATTGCAGATGCACTCGAGAAAGATTTGTCTTAGGGAGGTTGACATTTTGTGCGATTATATTTCTATGTAAGACTTTTGTAAGACCTTGCTTGTAACTGCAAAAGTATGACCTTGACCTATTTTTCAAGGTCATGTGGGCATTTCGTCAAAAATCAACGATTTGAAATGTCAATAAAGAGTGTACCTTCAGCATATCTGTTGATCATTGGAATCGGTATGCTTAATTATAAAAATAAGGGTGACAATAGTAAGGGCGCACGGGGAGACATTTAATTTTCTGTTGGAAAATTAGCCTGTTCTAGTTTAGCTGTTATCATTAGGTGATGAAGCTAGACTTGCTCGATCGTGTAAACACATGTATGAGATATGTGTAAAAGAAGAAAGTAGATACAGGAGACATATTATACGACACTACGGTGATTTCCAATACAATGTTCTATTTGAGAATATCAAAACATGGCAAGAAACAGCTAGATACTTACATTATATGGTATACCCAACAACAGTACTAGTTCATAAAGCAATGAAGCCATTCTTTCATTATTTTACTCTTGGTCATATCAGGGAGGCGCACGTTCCTGATTTTTTGCAAACTGTCCTTAGAAATGTATGTTACAACTGTTTATTAACTGAAACAAAGTCTGTCATGGATGTCTATTTATCACTTTATGCAAAGTTTATTGAAGTAACCTTAACAGATGATACCTTTAATAAGTGAATTTAATTTTATTTGCATGGAAAAATGTTATATGCGAGGAATCATCTTGTATTAAATATAATCCAGAAATGAGTTTTAACATAAAACATTGCATCAGAAGTACAATTATATTTAATCCTAATGTTCAAAATATGCTTAAAGGGCAACTCTAATGCATTTACATGTTAAAAAACCACAACCTATTATATTTAATGTACTTAGTGGGTTTTATGTCAAAAATTTAACTAATGTATGACAAAGGAAGAAGAAAGCCTGAGCTCAATGAAAACTGCGGGGCACCATGTGTACTTCTCTGTGTGGCTGGTGAGAAATACCATCAGTACACCAGGGGTGTCATATCATGCTCTACGAGATTAACATCAACTAGAGAGCTGAATAAGAGGAGGACATCAATACGGACGGAACAAAAATGATGGGAAGGTTACCAGCCAAGAAAACTAATTTTTGAGCGGTCTGGTAGTCCCACTTTGTCACTACTGGAAGGTTTTACGGAACTAGCCAAATTAGGCATTACACTAAAAACATGCAGAGACAATGAGTCACAATTTTTTTAAAAACAGTATTGACAAATTAATTGTCAGTATGATTCTGATTTCAAAGCTTGTATAACAGCAAAATATAGGTCTAGTAGTTCTACGACTGTTACAAAGTATCACATAATTATCAATCCACTGTCACAGTGACAACGCCAGTCTGGGATGTTCTGTAATTAAGTACTACATTGTAACAAAACGTTAGTGAGTATAACCATTTTGATTTAATTGATGAAAAAAATATGGCTGGAAAACAAGGAAAAACAAGAAGTGATTTTATTTCACACCCATTTCTACAGTTGAACAGTATATAACAGGCCCCTGGGTTGAGTTAGCTTGCCACTGTAATGTGTATGTCCAATTAATGCTGTATATTGTGAGGTGTTTAATTCCACTTCTTGATAACACTTGTTTCGATAGCTACCACTTCCACTCCTCATCTGCACAGCTGCCAAGACCAGTTTGCGGCTGGCCTTTCGATCTCCTGCTGTCACGCTCTATTGTCTTTGACAGTCCACGGCCAGCTCCTAATAATCGGGTGTTAAAAAGAATCATCTTATTGTATCTTTGTTGCTTATATGGACCCAGAAATTAAGTGAGTCAGAGGAAAATATTTAGCAATGTTACATTATGGATACGATCTGCGATAAAGGGTCATCAGCACATGTACTGATGGCCGATGTATCCAGACACCTAGATCCCTGCCTTCCAAGGGTTGTGAGGTTACTGCCGGGTAGGAGTTTTGATATTGAAAGCCATTCATCAATGCCAACTTATATTTAATCATCCCTAGACCATACAGATAGGACGGGAAAATTAATTGTTTGACAGACTTTTACATACCGTAGGCGTAGGCAGTGCCTGTGTCCGTCAATGCTAGAATTTGAAACACTAGAAGACCTGGCCCATACTGAAGGAAATTCTAATTTATCGCATGCATGGTTGTTTTTGTTGAAGTAAGTGCAGCAACTTTTGATAAGAAATCTCTCTTTTGCACCACATTATCATTGCCCAGACTGCTAGTTCAGATCCGATCATTTGGGCATACTACAGGTGCTTGGAGCCAGAGGGCGCTCCAATGACACACACTTAGTCAAGGGGTATATATATATATATATATATATATATATATATATATATATATATATATATATATATATATATATATATATATATATATATATATATACGATACAAGGTATGAAGGATTGTAACCCTCGGACTGATCCCTCCTTTAAAATTTGGCCAGAAAACTTGATTCCCAACACTTTCGGCAAAACCCATGCTGATACGTTTTCTGTACTTGTGTTTAGCTTCCTTTGTGGCAGAAAGAAATAAAAGTTTACTCCTTGCACAATGTGTTCAGTGATAGTTGTAACATATCACATGACCACTATTCCACATAATCAACGAGGTCGAAGACTGAGTTGATTGTGATGGCATAACAATCATTGTGACATGTTATAAACGACTTGTGACACGGGTGGTAGGAACTGACCAAGATGCTCCTTGGTGCACGACATTTTTCCCTGCCTTCTGTGCATTGTGTACTTTGCAGCTTACGTAAGTTGTGAAATGCACCGTCAAGTTTGACTGCTCCCTCGTGTTTTCTCGACTTACCAATATGGCAATAAGAAGGCCAGGTGGAGGAAGCTTAATTGACAGATTTAAGTGACTTGGGCAGTATTTCCACTGAACAGTTAATTTTCCAAAGTACGTGTCATAATGACGAGAGTGCCCGCTAAGAGAAACCTATTGCAGGTAAAAAAGCAATATATTTTTGGAATTTAAATTCACTTATTTTTTCAGGGACCATGCCTGGCATGGACATTGATTAAGTGTTGTACATTGAGTCATGTACATCAACTTACATCATGCAAACAGTGATATAATGCCAGATATGACTGACGACTGGGAAAGTTCTAGGAATATACGTCTGTACTATGTCCTGTGGTCATCTGCACAGATCCAGCTGGAACATTACCTTAATTTGGGCTGCTCAGAGAAAATTGTCAACAACTGTGTCTACAACACACTGCCTGTAAGTCATGCTGCACTGCACAGCATTAGCAATGCTATTGTGTGAAAAGTGTTCATTATGTGATATAATCAACACTTTTTCTGGTTCCATTTGGTCTGTTCCTACCACTCATGTTACAAATTTACTTTTGTGTCGATACCTGTGATAAACACGCCATTGATCCAACTGCCCATCTTTTTCTGCTGGTGTTTTGCAATGCATTGGGACTCAATTGACTGCCCATAAAGATATTGCCGTCTTGTACCAGAATATCAAGTAATATATATTACTTACCAATGAGAACCTGCTACCATGATCCTCGATCAGATTCTTTGCCAGCAAAATTGATTTATGTGCCTTGATTAAGTGCGTGACATTCTGTTGGCAATACACACACACATCCACAAAAAATACGACCTCCCGTAGCAGCAGACATCATACGAGCCACAAAGAAGGGCAGCCAATTGAGTGGCAATGTATTGCAAAACAGCGCATAAAAGGTTGGGCAGTTGGATCAGTGGCGTGTTAGTCACTGACATCGACGCAAAAGTAAATTTAACACATTGTGCATTGAGTAAACCTTTATTTCTATCCGCCACAAAGGAAGCTAAACACAGTGACAGAGGACGTATTAGCATGGATTTGGCTGAAAGTTTGGGTAATCAAGTTTTCTGGCCACATTTTTAAAAGGAAGATCAGTCTGAGTGTCTTAAACCTTCATACCTTGTATCTTGTATATATACCCCTTGATTAGATGTGTGTTAGTGCACTCGTCGGATCGCCCTCTGGCTCCAAGAGCCTGTCGGTTGTCCCATGGCTGCACTTCGTGCAGTACCAGTAGTGGCGGCAGAGTTCTGGCTGTCCAGCTCATGTCTCTTAGGTTGAATGATTTTTTCTCCCCTGCTACACCTTTCGTATTAATTTTTCTTCATCCTCATGAGACCACGTACATGAAAAATTCAATGCAGACTCTCTGCAATCACTATGCTTTCCTGTATCTGGCATGACTTTTTGCTACCTGAAGGCACTCTGGCTTATGACACTTTCATCGTAGCCAGTGGGTTGTGTCGGTGACGTCACTAACACTTTCCCACCTCGATCACGATCAGAGAAAATTCCTGCGCTTTCATGTAGCAAATGTGGTGCCCTTTTGGACCTAACAAAACACTATACCAAAATAAAATTTAACATTTTGGTAAACAGAAATCATTTCTAACAACCCTAATTATCAACTTTCTTATTTGTGTTACCCGTTCAATCAAGCTGACCTTTAAAAGATACCACTGAGTTCACATATATTTGGGAAAAAGCTGAATATATACCTATACCACATCGGCCTCACGCAGTTTAAAATATAATATATTGATTGGTATTGTATCGAATACACGCCTGAAATCGACAAAGGCTGAGAAAACGCCTTTACAGTTCAAACATTGTATACAGTTCTTATGTTATAACTGTATTCAGTAGCTCCTTTGGCGAAAATAAAGTAAAAGCCCCAGTTTGACAGCCAGGTGGGTACAATAACGATTTTAGATGCAAATACATACAAAACAATTCTGCGAGCACAAACAATAGAAATGAATAAAATAATAGCCTCGAAAGAGTTTTCCGTAATATTTTTATGATAAAAAACTATAATGAGGAGTCAAACACTTTGCAAGCAACGTAAAAACATTCATTTTAAGATAAAGACCATTGTCTTTGCCGCAGAGTATGAGGAGTCGACGGTATGTAGTGCCCCAATAGATACACCAAACAGTCTGAGGTCCACGTGGCTCCTATCACTGGTCAGTTTAACACCAGCATGAGACGTCTGGCGGAGAGCAGAATGCGGGGTTTCAAGGCGGTCTAGGGTAGAGAATCAAAGCTACTTGCACCAATGCTGTGGATGTGAATCAATGTGCAACTCCCTCTACTGCAAATGACATCGGCTCCAAGACTAGTGGCAAGGATGGCTCGAAGAGTAAGCATGCCTCTAAGAAAAGAGGAACTGTATCGTCTTCTATTATAAGTGGAAAAGAGTAAATTTTGAAGTGGCACGAGAAGTGCATGTAGCAAAAATTAAACTCCTGCAAGTCCGATCAGATACAGTAAATGAAAGGAGAGGAATGAAAAAGAAATTATATGACAAAAAATATCTACAAGGATACACCTATCAGAGTTCTGATTCATCAGTCCAGGCAGTATATGTATATTAACACATGTGATATGGAATTATTTACAATGCTCATCATTAACTTCTGATGTTTAGTTGTGTGGCACAGATAATGTAAATTTGAAAATAGAACATTTTCATTGGCATTTTTATTAGTCTGTAACCATTATAAAGTTTTTTTTTGTCTCAGCGCAAACATAGAAATTTTTTGCCCTTCTTTTATCACTTTGTTTCCTTTTTAATTTTCATCACTTTAGTCTTTCTGCACTCACTAAAAAGGAAATAATCACATTTGGTTTGGACATAGCCGTACCAGTGAAGTTGATCCTTTAATATTTACAAAATTGTTAAGTGCCAATTGACGTAAATTTAGAGATGTTAACATTTTAAACTTACGTAGCGGAGTGTGGAAACAAATATAGGGTTTCTTATATGATAAATATATACTTTATTGCACTTTTATACATGATCAGGGTCTATGGCATACAATATAAAATGTACAATATAAAGTACATGGTTATATACACTTTATACATTTTTGTACACATAAATATTCTATTACACCGGAAGGTGCTGCCTTCTGATAACTGCTTATGTGTTCTTTCTTTCTTTGAAGTACTTTGCCCCTTCAAAATACGCAAACAGACTTGTGTACTGAAGATTGTTTTCTGGTTTTATATTCTGTTTCCAGGTTGCTTTCCGTGTAGGTCGGGTGAAGATGGCCACTGGAAATGCAGTAAATACACGAGGTTAACGTTAGCCGACACTGAATACATCACAAATTGCACTGGAAAGTGTGCTTTTTAGTTCATGAGTAATTTCTTGGTTTTATACCGGCAGTTAGTGTAGTTTTCTGCAGTAATAAGATTCCTGTTTGGCTTTAATCTTATTTAGAAATTGAACCAAGTAAATTTTTCTTGGGGAGTTTTGCATTCATAAAAACATGACCCTTTCAAATGCTTGTAAAATTATACTTTGTCTCACCATAGAGTTCAGTTCATGTTATCATAATAGACTTACACTCAGATTCGGACTCACGTATCGTTTATTTGGCAATAAAATACAAGTTTATATAATCACAAAGTAAGATATTGTGTAGATTGTACAAAAATCACGGCAAAATGGGAAAAATACATATGCCAGGAGACGCGTATTAAGGCAATTACAGCCGCTATCATTGGGGTTACCTGCGTATACAATCATATATGTATAATGCAATTCAAATATATGAAAAGAGTCGCATTTATATTTATCCAAGAGTTAATAAATTCTTTCAATGATTGATGCTTAAATGATAATAATAATATCAAAATAGGAAATTTCAAGATTTAGATATAGTTTCTGGTGTCTACCATTGGGAACTCACAGGATTGGACGAAACATAACAGTTCGGGATGGAACACTTTTTACACCTAAAGCAAACCAATTTTTACACTGAGTGTGAACCTTATTTATAATGAAATCTGGGTTTTTTTCGATGTTTGAAACATTTATGGCTCAAACAGTTCCTTTCCCAGCAAGGTTTGTTTTTCATTTAAATATCATTTTTCTATTTCTTAAGTTATAATTGTGTGTTTTAAAAGTTGGTTTCATGTTGAAATTTTGAAATATTCAGAAATTAGAGTAGAATTTCAACTGTTGGTATTGGAATAGATCACTGATCTTCAGCAAATTTGAAGTTTTAAAACTCGGTTCGGTATGTGTATTTAACTTACTATGGCTTAATGTTCTTATGCACTTTTTTGGACCAATGTAATTATGGTACTTTTATGACCCCCAAAGTAGAATCCCATATTAAGATTAGCTACAAAAAAGCCCACTATTGTCTTGTGGTTGAACTATTTTTTCAACTTACCTCAGTCTATTCTGAAATGAGTAAAATATGAAATATGGTTCAGTGGTTTTTGAACTAAAATACATGGAGCGAGAGAGGTGGTAAAAGAAAATGAAAGTAAAAATAAAAGAACAATATTTTAATCAGTTTAGGTGATTGGGCACTTGACAAAATGTCTTTCACATTCTTGTATAATAACTTTGAAATTGATATTCTCACTTAATTCCAGCTGAATTTACTATTTAAAAAAGTAGTTAAAGACATGGAATAAACAGACAGGACGATTAATCAGGTTATATCGCGTTTTCCCTTTGTTAAGAAGTATATTCTATCCTCTTCTGGTCACTTTATCATACTCTTAAAGTAACATTAACTATAAAGACAAGATCACTCATAAATATTTAACTAATGGATTGTTAATTGTTCTGATGGTTCTGTTGATTTGAAC
Source organism: Hermodice carunculata (assembly GCA_964020975.1). Taxonomy (NCBI): domain Eukaryota; kingdom Metazoa; phylum Annelida; class Polychaeta; order Eunicida; family Amphinomidae; genus Hermodice; species Hermodice carunculata. The sequence continues at coordinate 43,731,865 of OZ026615.1, read as the reverse complement.
ACTTGAATAAAATATGTAGTCCTTCCAGAATAACAGCTGAAAAGGAATGGTCTTTTTGCCGCTTCGATTTTCCCAACTGATAATTCGAAACCAAAACATGAGGAAAAACCACATATCATTAAACCATACATTGTATGTATGTATGTATGTATGTATGTATGTATGTATGTATGTATGTATGTATGTATGTATGTATGCATGTATGTATTGCCTTAATATTCGCGATAAAAAGATAAGTTCTTATTTATCTCAATACCTGCAGGGCTCAGGTTAATGGAGGAAACTCTGAAGCTGCACGGGGTACAAGGCTTGTTCTAGGGTACTGGACCTTTGTTTGGGAAATATTGCTGACGGAAGTGGCCTTCAGAGCGGCGCATATCTACTACGGTCACTAATGGAAGAGCCTAGTACCCATGACAGGGAGTATCAGTCACATTTGATAAGGGTTTTCATTGGCGTGGCGGGATCTTCATGCAAGCATCTTATTTCTTTTACACACAAACTCACACAAACACATTTGGATGTGCGTGTAAAATAGAATGAGTTCACCAATGTACAGTGTATAATGGAAAAAGAAGGAAAAATGAGAAATAAGCATTGAAAAACAAACCGGTGGGTGTCCGTATGACAACTGTGTGACGGCTATACACACGAAAAAGATTTTATATTGATAGATCCCTGGTAAATTGTTATAAAGCTTCCATCGAGTGATCATTCGGTCAGGCATATAGAATAAAATCTAAGGTTAAATCCACTACCGAAGATGTGATAATAATAGTAACCATTTCAACCTTTAATGGCATAGATGCCAAGAGTCATTCATTGTCAGGGACAATTCCTGAAATTACCTGAAAATTTGACCAATTCACGGTGTGTTTCCCTCCTCAAAATTGAGTATCTGCTGCTTTATTATTTGTTCATTATTTTGTGTCTCTGATGGTCTTGAGAACTTGTCCTTGAAATGACACTTTCAGTGTTGGCATCCCTGAATGGTTCCTCTAAAAACCCTTAAAGACCCCGCACACAGAGCACTAAAATATTTTCAGAGATATATCCTTCTACTATGGGTGCTGTTGCAAGCATTTCACATCTCTGGTGTTCTAGCGAAATTTTAGAGGTTCCATAAAGGACTATAATTTTTTTTTCATGAAGCCCGATTTTTAGGGCTCCCAAGAAGTGAGCTGGGCTTAGTGTTTGCGTTCAAGCAAAGAGTCTTCCGAGTTTTTTGTTTTTTAAATCGCATTGTGTACAAGATGGTAGACATTGCATAGATATAACAATATATTCATGTGATGAACGTAATTTGATGGAAGTTTATCACTTTCTGCGAAGGAAAGCTATTGACTCAGTCCGAAACCTGGCACTGAAATAATTGAGATCGGGACAGCTACACAAACCTGCAGAAAAGACAGACGCTAGTTTGCTCTGGCGCAAAAAACAGGAAAACTGATGACTCTATGTGAGTCACAAAATTAAAGCTGGGAGATCTGGGAAAAGCGAGTGACCGTTTGAATGTACCGCCAATTAAGGACAATTCCAAAGTTAGGCGTCAATAGAAAACTTTCGTCCCTATATTTGAGGAAACTGTGAGAATAGGCTTAAAATGTATTGTTGTATTTGCAATATATATATATATATATATATATATATATATATATATATATATATATATATATATATATATATATATATATATATATATATATATTATTGTCAGTCTGATGTGTGACAAAGGGATAAAACGAGACATATGGTACTTTAGTAATCCATACCCACTTTTTCATGCCACTATTTACCCATGGGGCAAATTTTAATGGGGGTATTTTTTGCCCCCAGGGGCAACTTCAATATAAATTTAGGGTAAATCACGATTGTGTACATTTCACACAGAATATGACGTGCACAACTGGAAAATTGGTTTGCAGAAACATCACTTTCTTGTCTTGGTATTGAGCAAGCTGCTGCAAGATAAAGTCAACCTTACGTTTGAGGCTCCAGAGACGCAATATGCAAGTGGCGGCGCTCATGACATGGCGTGGGTTCGTGCGAAAATTACGAGTGTGGAGTGAGAAAAAAAGAACAGTTCGGTGGACTGATATTGTTTTAAACTCATTTGATGACGTCCAATGGTTCGAAAAAATTTAGAATTTGCAGCACCACATTTGACGCCATCCGTGAAATGCTGGAAGAGGAATCACACAAGGAAGATTGTGTAAGACCAGGCTTATCTGTGCGGCACCTGGTGGCAATAACTGTCTATCATCCAGCATGCACGTCAGAATATTTAAAACTTGCTAGCCTGTTTGGTGCTGACATATACACTGTGTGTGCCTGTGTCCATGAAGTATGCGACAACATTGTGAAGAAATTAGTTTTTCTCTGTATGTACGTTTGCGCATAGGTAACGACTTGCCAGATATCATGAGTGGTTACATGGAGTCCCTTGGTTTTGCAACTGCGTATCATCCCCTAAAGTGGAGACCATGTCGCCATATATCTGTCTTGGAGTTAGCCTTTTCAGTTGCAGGTACTTGATGACTACCCTATGACAAGTCTGTCCATTTTTTTGGTGATTTCCATGGGTAGGATCACAAGATGGACCGTTACAAAGCTTTTATGTCTGTGATTCAATAAATGATTGTACTTGTTGCTGGCAAAAGTTTGTTTCAATCCATTTGAGATATGCCACTTAGGCTCAGAACTTTTCCGTCAGCCCTCGAATATGAACGACCTCCCTATTCCCGATAGGCAAAGCAAATTGGAAAACCATAATTCATGGATTCAGTACCAACACATACGTACTGCTCTATGTGTGTGTGAAGCATTCTTTATAAATCATCATGCCATGTTATTCAACTCTTTAATGCTAAATCTCCTGATTTGTCTGAGGTTATATAATGGTTCGCGTACTGAATTATATTTTTCCAATGGGACATCTATTTAGATTTTATTATCAATTTTTTTGTCTATTATTGGAGAATATATTACTTAAGAATGGGGGCATAACGGTCAGGGCTTTGATTTGCCTAAAAATAAACAAGTCTCAATGTAAACGAAAGACACCCGTAATAACAGTATATAAAGCGAGTGCGACGCGCCCCATTGGTGAGTAAGTTACGTCTTTAGCACCACTGTGTGTGTGTGTGTGTGTGTGTGTGTGTTTCTGTGTGGGGGTATATAAATGCGACTGCGAGAGTCTTCGGAATGTACGGATACGAACAGACACAGCGTCGTGGTGACAACTGCAGTGTGTAAACGGGATAATGGACATATGGGTATACTCACGATTTTCCGAAATGTCTTTAGACCTATATGATAAAAACATTCATTCTTAAAAGTTCAAAACCATTTCAACCATTTTCATTTAATGCCGCCGTTCTCCCGTTAAAAGGGGACCAAAGTTATTGATCAGCCCTGTATTTGATGTTCCAAGAGAAAGTGGCTTTTTCATTTTTGCATGCCGATACCTTCAACAGGAAGTCATTTAATAAGAAATGCTGACAAGGTTTAGTTCTCAAGTTTGCTGCAATGTTTAAGTGAGTTTTCGCCGGTTCAGGCTACCTGTCAGTCAGCTGAGGTTATGTGGTGGTTAGGCGTCCGTGGTCCGTCCTTCGTCTGTCCTCCGTACGTCGGACTCCACAATTCAGCTTTTCGACTTCTTCGCCAAAACCACTGGCCAGATTCACCTCAAATTTGGTGGGAATGTGCCTTCGTTGGGCGGGTACCAAATTGTTCAAATTGCTAGGGTTCAGTGATTTTTTTAATGATTTTTTATGTGCATTTTTAGGCCAAATCTGTAAAAAATCTTCTTCGAAAGCGCGTAGCCAATTGTTTTGAAATTGCTTAGTGCGACGTTTGGGGACCATGAGATCCTAATTTGTTCAACAGGTGGCGCTGTAATTTTTCAGATATTTTGTATGCAAACAAAAAATGTGTTTTGGCTATTTTTGACCTATTCTCTAAAACTGTCACTCAGATAATGCTGAAACTTAGTGGAAATGTTCCTTGAAGAGAGGCCAAACAATGTTGTTCACAAGGTGGCATTGCTGTAAACCCCTGATTTTGAATCAATTTTTCAGTTCCTGTACTTATCAGTTTATGCATACAGTCCTATTAATTACAATGATATGAATGGGGATTGCAATGGTAATTCACATTTTTCTACTTTACTTCTGAAACCACTAACCAGATTCAATTCAAACTTTGTGGGGATGGACCTTGGGTGGGTTTCTACCACGTTTCTTCAAATGGTCACGCCCAGTGATTTTGGGATATTTCATGAAATTTTCTTTCTTCATTTTTGGCCAAATCTTAAAAAAAAAATCTTCTCTGAAACTGCTCAGACAATTGATTGGAAATTACTCAGGGAGACTTCTCAGGACCTCTAATCCTTAATTGTTCAGCAGGTGGCGCTGTGATTTTTCTGATATTTTTATGCAAGAAGTGTGTTTTTGCTGTTTTCGATTTCTTCCCCATACTATCACTCAGATTATGCTGAAACTTCATGGAAATCTTCGATTTAGAAGGACCAACCAAAGTTGTTCAAAAGATGGCTTTACTGTAAATCCCCGCTTGGTAACGGATTTTTCAACCCCGGTACTTATTTGTTAATGCATTAAGCCCTATTGATCACTATGTAAGTGTATGTGGACTGCAATGGTAATTCACAATGTTGACATCTTCTCCAAAACCACTGACCGGATTCACTTCAAGCTTGGTGCAGATGTACCTTATGCTAGTTTTGTTCAAATAGTCACACTCCAGTGATTTTTTGATGTTTTTTTTTAATATTCTTTTTCCTTTTTTGGCCAAATCTTAAAAAATCAATTGGCTAATTGATTTGAATTTGCATAGGAACTCTTCAGAGCACAGTACATGGGGGAACTTGACTTCATTCGCGAGGTCACAGGGTCAGTTAGGTGTATTCAACTCTTCAGATAATGACTTGAGAAAAATTTGAGCCTAGACTTTGATGTCTTACATAGTTATTATTGTCTTTGAAGACCACACCCTGACAGTACATAAATGACAATAACCTCTTTCCTGAGAACACAGGACAACTGACATTCAATTTACTGGTCACTAAGTAACTTGAGATTATGTTTAGGTAGGACTTTGATGTTGCACATGTCAATGTTCCTCCATGAAGGCCATGTTTAGACAGTACATGAATGGCCTTGACCTCATTTCTGAGAGCACAGCGCAACATACATGAATTTCACTCCTGAGTGTAAATGGAGAACCACTTGAACTGGGACCTTGATTTTGCACAAGTCAGTGTTCTTCCAGAAAGGTCAGACTCACTCAGTACATGGGTGACCTTGATCCTATCCCAAGTTCACAAACCAACAAGTGTGATGAATCTCTAGGCCAGCTTAGCATGGACTGGTCACACAGCCCTCTTGTTTGAAGAAAATGACAAAGAAAACCTGAGGAATAGCCGTGGCAATATGAGTTCCCCACCCACAAGTGAAATTTAAGTTCAAAGAACTTCCCAGCCCTTTCATCGACTTTATTTTACAATAGAATTTGATTTGAAGTGAATTAGCATGAGAGAGGTTTTGTCAGCAGCGGTGCCATGCTTGCAGCATTGCATCATCATGGCATTCAATTAACAGAAGACTGGTGCCAGCCAAACTGAGGTCACACCAACCTGCCTCTCGATCCTGCTTATAAGGCTGCATGGATACAGTGGTGTGAAAAACATGCTGACTGTAACCACAGATACCGTTGGACAAGTCAGGTTTTCTGGCTCTACCTCCATGATGGGAGAATATGAAGTAGACATAAACCTTCAGAGAGATATGTAGATGGAGCCACATCTATGGAGAGGCAGTGTCATGGGGGGGGGGGCAGTTATGGTGACAATAAGAACAGAAATCATCAGGGTAAACGGGACTCAAGCATGCCAGCACTCTGCGGATGAGATCCTGGCACCATCACTAAATGATTTCAGCAACATCCAATGCATGGCCACATACTCCGCATGCAGTATCTCCAGCAGCACAAAATCCAAATGTTGCCATGGCCAGCCCAATCTTTTGACATGCCCCCCATTTAACATTTATTGGACGTATTTGGCCGTTGAGTCAAGGACAAGTATAACAAACCTGCAGCCACCCTGGTCCAACTGCCACATTGGTTGACAGACCAGTGGAACCAAATTTCCCAGACCGAGATAGCAAAGCTCACCAGCAGCATGCCAAAGAAGGTCCAGGCTCGCTCGAAGAAGTGTGGTGGTAACACTTGTCATAGATGCATGCAGCCTTCAAACAAACTAAACTTTTCTTTTCAGGATCTCCACATTTTCCCCCAAAAGGTAATAGAAGCACTGGTACCACAAAATATAAAAAAAAAACTTCCCATACACACTCTTACACACACACCGAATGTTGACAAAAGGGATGCTTAGTTTACCTGAAGTATTTAATTTTGTGACTGTTAGTGTAAAGCTGGATCAAGGCAGGTAAATGTACTACATATTTAACATTATTATCAGCTCCTTTTTCTATTATGCTATGTAAATCTTGATAGTCCTGCAAAACACTCCATATATATGCAACAATTGTGCATTTCATGATAAAGGCACCAAACTTTGCACATATATAGACTATTTCTGCATATAGAAGCAGTTGTGAATGTACTTCCGTGCACATATGCACGGCGACCAAAACTCTATTCCACAAAACCCATGTGGCTGTGAAATACACCCTTTGTATCAGTGTTTTTTACCCGTATTCCAGTGCACAATCATCTAGAATATATTGTGGACAAGCTGATGTGCAACCACACACAACAGTAGGTCACCTACATTGGCTAATATAGGAGAGCGTTGGCAAAAACAGCACGTTACGCTTCAGAAATGTGGTATGCCTCCAAGTTACTTTAGTCATGGGAATAATTTGCAAGTTCTTATTCTGAAGCAGGATAAGAATAAGGATCCTCACTTGTCAAACATATTATAAAGTAGCCTGTGACAGCCTATGCTATAGGCTCTTTGACATTTTGAATTTACACATTAACATGTTTTCGCATTTGCTGTAGGTTCATCGACATTGGCATTCTGCTTTCATGGAATAGTAGTTTCTCTTGATTTATTATAACTTAGCAACTTTAAAAGACACTGTTCTGCTTCCTGTTCCTGTGCCATTGATACAAGATAGATTGTATGTAATTTATGTATGTTTTTCTCTGACAATAAACAACAAACAGATCTTTTTGCTGTTTTGTAAATTTTGATTTAAATATCACTCCGGGTTTGGTTGAAGCCAAGCTGACCTATTGCTAATTCTTGTTTTTTTGAACTATTTGCTTTGATATCAATTTTTTTAGCAATATTTGTGATATCTTAAAATCATATTCAAATGATCCCGTTTATATCAGAACCACCAGTTCTTGTGTGCTTAATTTGGTTTTCAGCATTCAAGTGAAACTCGGCACGCAAATACTGTCTGAATTTGTTTTTTGGTTGACACAACAAAGGCTTTGTCAGCAAAACCTTAACGCACCATTAGGGAGCTCTGCATGAGTGTCAATTATAAAGCGTCCACACATCCATTATAAGGTGTCCATACATCCGAATTAACAACCGACACACCGTCCTGGAGGAAAGTTTTTCTTTATTAACTCTTGACGGCCACACAGATAACATGGAATCCAGAGCGGTACACCACGCAAACGCTTGAACACACAGATTGGCCATTCTTGAGACATACACTGAAATAATTTTACATTATCAGTACAAAAAACAAAGAAAACACCCAATCTCCAGTATAGGACATTTTATCGCTGCCCTAAGCTTATAAGCGCGTATAACCTTTTATGCCCATGTACCTTCTAATCTTCACCGATATGTATCCATATATTTACTTTTAATACGCACTGTAATTTTATACCTATCACATATTTTACACCCATACTAAGTTTAAATAGATACACAGACATTTCTATACCTTAAACATCAAGCTAACTTTTACATGTAACAATACGTTTATCTTTCAATAGAATTCTATTTAAACATATTCCTTGTCAAACATTTTTACCTTAAACATAAAACTATTACAATGCTCAGCGCTCAGCAAATAAGAAAACATATACACTTCAGCGTTGAATCTTACTAATAAGCTAGACCACTTGAAAACACAAATATGTTAACGCTCTTTTAAAGGCGCCTCCTCGTGAATACAAAGTAAAATAATATTACAAGCCTGAATTCACATGTCTCTATAGCCTATTCAGCGACAAGTGACTTACTATACATGCACCATGGAAATCTACATATAGAAACAGTATGCATTCTAGAAAAGCGCATATATTTTTCTACTGAATATTTTAAAACTTAATAATAAAAAACGTTCACCGAAACTTTGGCCCTCCAAGGACTTTGGTCGCAAAAGGTGAACGCCTTACACTGACAACGGGCATCCTTATGGACACTAGAAAAAATATACGCAACAACAGCCAGTGATCATACCTTATTTCAACAAGAAACCACATATGTAACGATAAACTATCAAAATAAGCAAATTCACCAATAGCCGTACAAACACTATGGAACCCTTGACGCCTGGGTAAAAAAAAAACAACAGTAGAAGTAACAATTTGTACCACATTGCTACGCTTTTCCCTCTCTTGAACAATGTTAACCTTTCTACAGACTGCGACCACGGGGTGCCGAGCATACCAATCTCGACCCTATATATCACCTAAAGTTAGACAAGAAAATCTAATATCCAATCACAAATCAAATCTCCATCCACCTGACTTGTGATTCCTTTACTATTACCAAATAAGGGAATATCACCTAGCAAACCTAGAAACATTACCTAATATGGACACTAAGCACACAATCAACTTCACCGGGTCACGCAGACAATAACAAAGGTCAAACAAGCAAACTGATCCATATGAGGCCGCGACGGCCAAACAATTTCTAACAATAAATTGAATCGAACACAGAGCCCTCGACCACATTGCCCTTTCTACAAATGCCCAAGGAAAAAATATATACTGAACGTGAATCTATCACGCATTTAAATAATTTTACCGCTGGGAAAATGACAATTAGTTACCAATAACAGAAACTAGAACCCTTTAATTGCCCTGCCAAAGGAAAACATGATTGACGGTGTGGCTACAAATCAGTGGTTGAAAGTGTAGAAACTTTTTTGGTAAACACAGCCTGCTTCCTGAGGTTTTTTTTTTTTTTTTTTTTTTTTTTTTTTTTTTTTTTACAATTAGAGAGGTTAACTAAAAGTCAAGGTGTCAAGGCTACCTTAGTTGCAAATACAACAGCATGACATTTGAAATGTGGCCGTAGATTCAACAAAACAATTTGCAGAGGACCAAATAGAGAAGTTGTGATAAAAGTGATGGCAAAAGCGAGTGGCTGATGTGCACACATGCACAACATCACAGTGTTCCCTTACATCAATGGCTACTGAATCCTTGCGTTTTTTCTTGTGGCCAGGCTGTCGGTAGATTTGGCGAGTTTCATGAAACTTTACAATTAGAATTTGACAGGCTGGTGCAAGCTAGTGCTGTGTTAGCAAATATCAGATCTACTGACAAGGCTAAGTGTTAGTAACTGGGTGGCTTTAAAAAGCCAAATACCACAACAAATCTGTATGTGCACTTTCTAATGGAGCAAGAGATAACAGAAACTACGATCAGGACCTTTAAAATGAAAGCATACCACGCAATATTGTATCGGCACAGCTTGCAACATACTTGCAGGAAAAACATGGAACAGAAAGGATTGTCCAGGTTTTTAAGTTAGCAGATTTAGCAAATAGGTATGGTTCAAAATTAGAAGAGTTAAGCATTATTGTTGACTGCATAGTCCATAGCCCCAGACTTAAAGAAAGACTGCTGACAGACTAATCAAATTTGTAGGTTACAAAAAAGGTCATGAGATTATGCTTGCCATTGATGAAGACATTGGTGCTGCTCTCACAAATGTTTGCAATCATGATTAGAATAGCAATGCCACGTGGCTTGTGTGAGTCGTGCAAGTTGTGCATACAAATTTTATTTGTATGGAAGGTCAAACCATAAAAGAGATGATTCGTGCACATTAAAAAGTTCAGAAAAACATAATACAAATTTATTTCAACCAAACAATGACAGCAAAGAGATTTAAGAGTTACCAAAACATCAACACTCATATTCTGATACTAATGTGAAGAGATAGATTTCATTCCTGAATTGAGACAGGCAGCCACCCATGAAATGCAACTGGTGGTTTTGAACTTGCCCTCTCAACCTCTGAAATATAATTCATTAACTACAAACTGTAGTCTTTTTTAAACATATATAAAGCTAACTAGTTAAAACTCCAAATTTATGACTTGCGTTAAAGATTAAAGATAGGATAAGCCTGTCACTTTTGACTCTCCTGACCTGTCAGTCAGCTGAGTTCACAGCAAAAGAAGAAAGTAGGCCTCGATCGTTTTTGTGATATTCACGAATGCGGAACATTATAAAAATGCTGTACCTCCATTATAACTACCTGTCAGAGAACACAGCCCACAGCATAACATAGCCAGTGCAGTATTTATGAAAAAAAAGTGGCACTATCTGTTGCACAGTTTTCGAAAATTTTCGCATCTTGTGCCCTGTGTCCTTCAACACCGGGTATATGAGTATGAATCCTATTGTAACACCCTGCCAGATGAGAATCGTACTCAAGTTTCAATGCGTGCTGTGAAGAGAAAGCACACTGTATTCCATATTTCAAGTACTCGGCTACTGAGCTTGGTCTTGTGCTTTTCATACTTGCCTATGTGCATTCCCTTTGTGAAACAAACTTCACACCATATTTAGATATTTTGAAAAAGCTTATTACCCCACGGTCTGTTGCAATGAACCTTACTACCAATCTGTTTAAATTATGACATTTCACAGTACAGAAGGCGAATCATGTCTTCTTTGCTGTGCTCATAGATCAGGCACTTGAGCAGAACAACGCCTACATTAAGGTTGACATTTGTGCATTTTGAGAATCCCGGTATTTTTTTGTACTTTCTTCCTTTGGAGTGCCTTACAACTTAGATACCGAGTCCAATTTTTAGAAAAGATAAATAATATACCAAATAAACTAATGCCATGAAAATAAATTTTTTAAAAAACATGAGCCACCCACCCACCCCTCCGAATTTTGGTCTCCTGCCACATGAAGGCCAAGATGCACGATGTGATTCGTAGCATGGGAAGGGTTGCATGAGACTTTGTATGCTGCGCAACATAGTGGCTACGTGATGTTATCTGTTGCATACAATGCTTTGAATGCGACCTACAAAGTTGTGCAACTCAGTAGTTACACGATGCAAAAGATAGAAGCCAAACCATTAAAACATAGTGTCACACCGAATTTGTGGTAGAATTCACTTTTTCCTTAACTATAATATAGCTGGAGCAGCAACCCGTCGGCAAAACTGAGATTAGTATTAGCCGGTTACACAATGGTAGTATACTAAGTATATGTTGTAAATGCATGCATTCATGCACTGTATCAGTTCAGGAAGTAAGTGGAAGTATACACTAATGAAAGAAAAAAAAACTTCAAATTTACTATGATAATAGTCTCACACAATATACTTCATGCATGTGTACATATATCTATCTAGATGTATCTATGTACGATGTAAACATGTATGTATGTGGTAGGTATGCGTGTTTGTATGTGTACGTGTGTATGTATGTATGTATGTATGTATGTATGTATGTATGTATGTATGTATGTGTAAGAGGGTTACCCTACAAGGCTTGAATCTGTTCCCTAGCAAGAACATTGCTTCATAACCAACCATTTCCTGCACTTGACTTTTCACTTTAAAAGCAGAAGTTCGTGTGCTCGTCCCCTGGAAATTTTCAATAAACAATTTTTGCACTTGTATGTGCATCATCACCTGATTTTTTACAAATACTTAACCAAAATTTAGATGATTGTTTTCAAACAAGGGTCATTGCAATTGATGAAATAGTACTATCCTCCTTGGCAAGTAGATTACAATGCAGGCTAAAGTTCTACACCCCAGAACAAGAAATACAAAAATAAGTAACTAAATAAAAAATATATGAAAAATAATTTATGTCTCTGTTAAAGCATGTATGTAGGACATCGATCAAAGCGGCAAAATATAGGTCTTTTCAATTATGAGCTTAACAGGAGCAAGGTCTTCCAATGTTAAGCATTTTTGCGTTACATATAATATCAACGGGGTCATGGTGGTCCTATGCGTCCCTGGCCCAGAATGTACCGACAAAGAGTCATTGAAATTAAAAGTGTACAACTTGAACAAGTCACGGTGTCAAAAAAAGTACTACTTGGCCAAAAATTGCCAACGCTGTTACTTGCTTGTATATATTTGCACGTGGGCACCAAATTTAGGTAGATAGGGAATGACATATTTGAGGCCTAGCACAAAGTGTTTCGTTTGTGTCGAAGGTATTCCGTCCACACAATGGTAGTAGGCTAGAGCCAAGCAACATTGCAATCAAAGACAACATAAGTGTCACACCACAACTGGCAATTTAAATAAAGATAGTCATATTATGTTGCGTCTTTTCCAGACTATTTCAATGACTGCATATAGAAAAAAATAATAACTGTATTCAATATCTAGGAAGACTCTATTACATGCACAACCACAAGCGGGATAATTATGATTTGAGTAATACAACACTACAGCACTTTATTATAATACAAATGAAGCGAAAAAAAAGGCAGAAGGAATAAACAGAAGTACATTTTTATTTCTTTTGAACTGGCATAAACCCAGCTCTCACCAACAGTAAAGAATAGATGTAATAAATTTGGCAAAAAATTCTTCTAATTCCTTCTACACTATTAAAGGCATGTCTGCATTCTTAGATTGAAAGATAGCTAATCAATAAAAACTTTTCAATTTCCGTTTGACATGTTCTTTAAGTGCTGTCACCTCCCACAAGTAAACAATCTCCCAAAATAAATGTAATGCATGCAATGCTCGACTTCAGTCGTACCAAAAATAACTAACCTATTGCTGTCTTTGCTACTTACAATCAAAACTGCTTTCTGATGCATCACATACCACTACTTTAGGGTATTGAATGATTCGTGGTACTAGCCAAGATAATGGTATCATCCATTAACATAAACAATTATAGCCATTTAGAAAAGCTATCAAGATCAGCGACTTGTTTTATATTTCCAATTGAATCATTCATAAAGACTATGAACAAAAAGACAGTGTTGGAGACCTTTGCCTTACACTAATAATAACACTTAAAAATGCTGGACCAGGTATGCTCTTGGAAACCTTGTCCATAGATACTAAGGCAAGAATCATAACCATTCCACATCCTAATCCCTTCAGGCTGTGCACCATAGCAGATATAAGTATTTCGTTGTACATTTTCAAAACAATCTACAAAAAACGACAACTTATTTTACTTCCTGTAGCACACTTACATTAATAAGAATAACAATATCCTCTTTGCAGCCACGTTTTAGAAGTGCTCCAGCTTGCTGCCTGTCTGGGGTGTAAGATTGCGTCAACCTATTTCACAGCTCATAATCATATATTTTTGCAGTGCCATTGATTGACTACCCCCCCCCCCCTTTTAGTTGTTACGCCCTTTGGTACTTTTCTTGTGTAACATAGTTAGCTTAGCACTTGCCAACTGTACAGGATATCCAGTACGGTCCCAATATTGCATTTCACCATGTGGTCTGAAATGTAGTCCAGTGGCAGGACATGGCATGGCGATAACTTGAAAAGGTGCATCTGGGCCAGACACTTTGCTTGGTTTAACTTGATTTTCACAAAGTTCAGCTGGGTTTAGGAATTCTTCTAAATGTTGTCTTAATTCCTTCTCTGATGGTCTTTTCTCCAGTTGTTCAAAGTATGAATCCTGCCAGTTTGTTGATTTCCACATCAATTAATCATCATTCATACTAATATCACCCCCCCCCCCGTTCTGGTCCGCACTAAATTGGTGATTACATGGGTCCCATATCCTACCATTGACACACCAAAAAGCCCTATACAAAGTGTCCCAAAACAGTTTAGCTGCTTCCTCCCCAGGCTTCCTGCACATCAGACATAGCAACTGGGACGTCCTATGTTTGTAGGTTAAGCAGGAAAGTATCAGGTTCAACATCTGCATGCTTTACTGGCCGCTTACATTTGGGTCTTGATTGTCGTGATTTACATTTTTCTCCCTTGTTCACCATCCACTTAGCTTATAGCAGATATCAATACTTTGATCTAAACCTGACTGTTTGCAACTTTTAATATACCTCAATTTTGTGGGAAACTGCACACAGTATAACATTTGTAATGGCATGTTTGAGGTTTACTTGTCACAAATAATATGTAAGGATTCTCAACTGCTGTATCACCTGAATGGTAACCTTAACGTTCATTGGGGGGGGGGTATCTTTCAGTATTCTCAAGAAAATCGAAGATACTGTACTCGTAATTCAAACAGGAAACATCAAGTCAGGTAGCTTAAAGTATGCAAGAGAAAAACATATGGTGGTGGTATTGGTTTGCTTGACATCGGTGAAAAATGATCTTCTCATATATGTCTACCTGCACTGCCTATAAACGTTTCAATCTGTGTCACAGGAACGCATATGGAACCATATTTTTTACTAAGCAACAAAACTACCAGGTTAAAAAGATTAAACAAAAAAGAATAAAATTGGTATATTTAGCTCAACTGAAAGTTAGCACGTTACCTGAGTTTTTCATGGCTTTAGGTTAAAATAGGGGGTTGGGGCAGGATGGGTCAGGACATTGGTACAGCTGGCGCATGGGGTTGCTAGGCATATCCAAGTGATTATTATCTTTTTTTTCCATATTGCTAACAAAATACAAGGCGTTAAGGCTGTAACATTATTTGAAAATTTAAGACTGGCTTTAAACCATTCAAACTTAGAGAAACATCTGCGTGTTATATATGTTTTTGACACGTGTTTACAGAAGAAACCAATCAAAGACCAACGGTTAGTTACTATATTATAAAGTAATTCAATTAGTATTATTTATGGTTTTATTCATTTTGGACTACACTGTTATCAAGTACCGTGGTATGAAGTCATGTAGATGTCTGTAGTCGTTATGGTTATATAGTTCCCGAAAACCCGCGTGAGTGACTGGTGGTAAACTAAAACAAAAGGGTTTCCCATCAAAATAATTCATTGGTATCTAGATCTGGGAAGAGAGGAGAGGGGTTTTTAGTGTGCATGCCTAACTTTAATTTGCTGCCCAGGAAATTGGTTACCGCACATTACGTTTACCACACAGCCCACAGAGTCTACAATTATTTTGTGGTTTTCTTGTATGATTTACGTTATATGTATTTTTACAATTTCAATAATCTTATAGTGAGGTTTGTTGTCTATATGCGTACAGGTTAAACAATCAATATTAAACCATCGTCATAGAATCACCATGTGTATCATCATCACACTACCATCGCAATCACAGCAATGCTAATTGGAATCATGATGCGTAAGACGACTGTGATATGCTTCCAGAATGAGACTTTGTATGCACAACAATCAAATATAACTCCATCTTACAACTTTAAACGAGGTGTCTCGTTGACTGATGAGTAACTGTCCCAGAATAGACGCAAACTGTTTCTCTGGTAATCAGTAAATGTTCCCAGCATTTACAACAGTTTATCGCATATTTCTGTTTTTGAATAATTTGTTTACCGACAAACCCATTGGCCCCAAAAATCGAGAACTTTTTTTCCCAATATGTGGTCATTATGTCTGTGTGCCAACAAAGACATATTGTTTTTTCTAGGAATTATTTCTTTCTTTCGTCATTTCTTTCTTCAAAGGCATATTTCTCAGACATTTCATTTGAAAAGTATTACACGTAAAAGCTCCAAACTTGGCATGATTGTACTCCCATACATGAAATCGTGAGTTTTTGTAAAGAGATTCAAATGTTTTGAAAATCATGCAAATGAGGGTCATTTGAAAATTAAAATCTTGAATATCTTCAAAACTATTATAAGTACAGGTAACCAATCGAACTTCAATTAATATGTTTGTAGCACTGCACATTTTTCGTAATTTACATCTGACCTCTAAAGGTCAGACGTTAAGGTCATTTTGCTATTTTAAATGTTCTTCTAGCCATAACCCGGTCAATTCTTATCCGATGTTGATCATGTTGGACTCAAATTATAGATACTGTAACACAGCACAGTTTTGTAACTTACATGTAACCTCTAAAGGTCAAAGAAGACGGTCATTTCGAACTTGAATTTTCATGTAGCCAAAACTTGGTCAATTTTTACTCAATTTTAACTATATTGGAGCCAAATTGTAGGTATTCCAACACTGTACATTTTTGTATTTTACATGTGCCCCCTAGAGTCAAAGGTCAACGCCAAATTTTATGCAGCCATCACCTGGTCAATTTTTGTCTTAATTTTGTCGTGTTAGACTTAAATTGTAGATGTAACACTGAACACTAGTGTAATTTACATGTGACTTCTAAATGTCAAAAGTCAAGCTCATTTTATTTAGACCTCTGAAATTTTCATCCAACCATAACTCTGTGAATTTTCATCCCATTTTAACAGTGTTGGACCCAAATTGTAGGTACTGCAACACTGCATATTTTTGTCAGGAAAATGTTACCTCTAGAAGTCGAAGGTTACGGTCATTTGGACCTTTCAAATTTTCATCTAGCCATCACTTGGCTTATTTTCATACGAATTTTATCATCTTGGACTCAAATTGTAGGTCTTGGAACACTGGACATTTCTATACTTTACATGTGACCTAAAGGGTAAAAAGTCAGTGTCATTTTGCCATTTGAAATTTTCTTCTAGCGTTAATTTGGTAAATTTCAATCCGATTTGGATCGTTTTGGGATCAAATTATACGTATTTTAACACTGCACATTTTTGTAATTTACATGTGACTTCTAAAGGTCAATGATAAAGGTCATTTGGCCCTTTTCAATTTTCATCTTGCCATAACTTGATGATTTTTCATCCAATTTCAGTTATGTCGGGCTCAAATTGCAGGTATTGCAACACTATCCTTTTTTTTTGTAATTTACACGTGACCTCTAAAGTCTGGGTCATTTGGACTTTGAAATTTTCATCTAGCCAAATCTTCAACTTTTGAAGGCACACAACCAGATTTGCTTTGAAGCAAATCTTCTTTTCGAGTTTCAGGCCTTTCCTCATTCTCCACCTGTTCTTATCGCCAACATGGCGTGGCAGGACTGAACGATCAACTTGAAATACCCACGTCACGATCGTTGGGTGGAATATATACGCCAATTAAAAGTATATACTGAACTGTGGAATTGAGAGGCACGAAAACCATGAAAATATACGTGAATATATTACCCACAACGAACAGACAATTAAAGTCACTTGTTGATAATTGGTCTCTTTTCCTCTGCCTTCTGACACTGTCTTACATACGTTACATTCGTTACTCCTCAAGTGATTTTGTATGTAAGGTGAAAACAAATACAGTTAAACATGAACATATAAATGTGCTATTTATGCATGACGTGCAAAGTAAATACAAAGAACAGTTAAACATGTACATGTACATGCACGTGCTATTTGTGCATGCACTCACATAACTGGCAACACCCAGTAAGGAAAAACCTGTGTCATGGTCTGATCAGGCTACAGTGTTCTTAATTTTGAATGAAATCTAAGACTTATGTCCCCGTCTCTGCTATATGCAAAGCCCACATTCCTGAAATAGAAAAAAAAATGGAAGAAAATGGCGTCTTTGTGTCCATGTTAGTAAACTTGTCCCTTGTTGTGCATGTTTATTTCGTGAGGGGTGGAGTCGATATTTCACTCGTAAATTTGTAATAGTTCTATAAAGACACATTTTTTCGACTTTTTTTGTCAATACTTTTGGTAGTACCACATGCATATGGGAACCATATTTTACCTGTCATGTCATAGTGATGTTCTCGTTACTAACAGTAGGGGGTCAGCGTGACCGGCATGTAGAGCAATGCAAAATGATTGCTTGTCCCGTTATATTTTTTTAAGATACTTACAATTATATTTCTCCTTGCTTTTAAAACTTTCATGTGACCACATTATACATCAAATACATGTTTTATATCCACAATTATAATCTATTTGCCTGTCACTGGAGAGACACTGTATCTACAGGTATGCCAACCGGCTCAGCTCAGATGGGACATGGTCTCACGAATGCATGGAACACTGATCCAATAAAAATGATTCTCCTGCACAGTTTGTATTGTTAACACGGACAAAATGTGCTACACTTCTATCTAGAATGGACCAAGAGGATAAATTAAGAGCATTGTATACACAAACCATTCCACAGTATTTTCGAGGGCTTCATAGATGTTTTTGTGATTATTAAAACTCTGCTTTTGCCGTGTTGGACTTTGCTCTCATTTTGGGGGTAGAAATTATGAATATGGGTGATATTTTTCTGAACTGTTTTATAAATATTTCATTGGCTATGTTGCGCTGTGCTCTCGGGCTTATAATTTTAGTGGAGGTAGAACGTTTTCGTAATGCTTGCCTGACAAAAGTTAAACATCACAGGCTTTCAGACTAGTGGTGCTGCCTCCAAGTGACCAAATTAACAACTAATTTTCTAAACATTTTAGTTAACGTCAACTTTCTTAAGTTTGCTGTTGTATCCTGGCAGACATAGGATGTCCTCCAGATAGCCACCTCGTCAAACAAAGGGAACCAACAGCCCCCAGTTGTGTGGACTAGTGAAACAACTTTTCTGAAATTTGTAAAGCACTGAACAAGAAACCATCTTGAAATACTATAGCACCAACAATAAAGGCACTCCAGGGTTGCACGCAGCTGTTTTCTGATCTGCCCGCACTCTCGCCCGCACGCACACTTTTCCGGGAGTTCCATGTGCTCGCGGGCACTGGTTAACCCGCGGGCGCACTGGAAAGACCAGCAGGGCAAGCCTTTCATAAACACAATACATCTCAGCCTTTGAACTTACTCATTATCTTACTGCAAATGCAGCTACTCCCCCCCCCCAAAAAAAAAAAACGATGAGGGCATGGCGCATCGCCGTATTGGGCATTCAAAACACCTCACAAACCCACCCACCCACCCCCATAAAAATGTTCGCCAACATTTCAGTGTCTGTTCAGCTAGCTTGTTATATGCAGATATATGGTGAAGACTAAGAGTAAAGTGTGGTATTATAAACATATTTCCATGACAGGGTCATGTGTATGGTAACCAATTTCACGGTGCTGTCTATGTACTACGTTGTACCATTGATATCTGTCAGTAAAGTTCATGTGAAGGTAAAGTCACGTGACCAAATGACTTTGAGGAAAATAAGTTTACGTGTTTCAAGTTCAGAATCAGGTCATTCAACGATGCGAAAACGGAATAATCGAATTTTCTTGCTTGAGCCTCGTCCTTAATACATTTGACAAGATGACATGACACTGTGGGCCTGGCTGGTATATTTACATTTGTGCCACTACATCTTCTGCGTAAAATCAGGGATAGTTGCACTCAACTATCCCTGCTAAAATCAAGGAGTCTACTGTTCGTTTCTTTGTCTTTTAACGGACAAATTACGAGCAAACAAGCTATCACATCGGCGCAATTTCCCCACCTGCAGTGCATGCTCCTTCCATATAGACTTTTTGGTAAAACTTAGGAATAGGACACGTAAAAATAAAGTTGAGTATGTCACGCAGGTAGAGTTATTTAGGGGAAAGATTAATATTCTTCCCCAACAAATAAAAATGCCTCACTGCTTATGCTCTTTATTTGTTCTCAGTCCACTTGAAACACAGATTATCATTATAATTCAGTAACTCGGATAAGAGATAGGAGAGTGACAGGTTTGTTTTTCACATTCCAGACATTCTAACCAATATCGAAGTGCTTGCTTCCCATCTGGACAACCATTGTGTTGTCACGATAATTACGCTTACAACCGGAAAACGGATGCTCAACTCTTGGCTTTTATAGCGGTTATGTTCGCACATTCTGCGGATACTAGACAAACGTAGGGTTTCTGCCAATGCTTTTTGCTGTATTTTCACATTTGCTTAAAGAAATATTTTCCATATACCTTTCCAAAACTCATCTGGAAGGAGGCTTGTGTCAGGTATATGCATTTTGAATGCATGCAAGAAAGTTTTATTGCATTGTCTGCTTAGCTGATTCTCACGCCATTCATCCATCCGATTGGTGCGGTCAAAGGACCTGGGTCTGCTAAGCCGGCAAGTTTCGCTCGATTTTGTACCCATTCGCTTTATGATATGTGGTGTTCAGAAAAAAAATCCTACAATCCAGTAAAACCATGAATGGAAATTTAAACCCTCCCTCCTCCCCTATCCGTCATCACAATTTTCATGGAATATGTCAAAATTAAAAACAAAACAAACAAAAAATAGTGTTTTCCCATAGCAATAGTTATATTCTACATCAGCAAGATAGGAATGTCAATAAAATATTGAACACTTATATAAAATACCGCCGATACTTTCGGACCTGTATCCACCATCGGGGCAACCTTCTCCCCTAAGCTTCATCCTTCACGCAGTTGGGCGCTTGACACTCAGCCTATTGCTGACCCTGAATTCACTGCCTGGGGACGACTTCAGTATCTGATAAAAAAACCCGTATTCTTGGGCCTACAATTGGTCACTGTTTTTTGTTGTATTTACATTTTCAGGTAATGCTCAATCTGGAAAAGTCCCATCATATATTTTACATTACATTCATTCGACAAATTAACTTTCCCTTAACACCAATCACACATATAGTTTGGATGCTACCTCTTGAAATTATCCAATCGACTTGGCTTCCATTTTGAAAATTGTCAATTTCGCACCCAATGCCAATGGTTTTGTAAATGAGCATTGGGACGATCTTACTGAGTGGCGCTGGGAAGAGGATCATAATATATGAAACCATAATTATATATTTTGCAAATATTTCAGAACATCAATAGCTTGATATGATCAACAAGACATACAAACAACATTGTAAAAAGGCCAGGTCACGGAGACTCACTGTAAGGTCTTAGGGTGATTGCAATCGTGTGATAGGATCTCCACAGTACTGCTGCCGATTGTCTTGTGACAGGAACGCGTATACTGTAATCCTCCTTGGTGCCAGAAGGGCTGTAGTAGAGAGCCCGGGATAACTTGTCTCCGTGTGTGTATGAACAAACTTTAATAGACCAAAAAAGTACTTGATGTACCAGTATCCGCTATTTTCTGCATATATATATATATATATATATATATATATATATATATATATATATATATATATATATATATATATATATATGTATATATATATATGTATATATTTCATGTTCGGAACGAGCGGGACTCGAACCTGCAACCTTTGGCACCAGTCGCCTAGCTGAAATGGGAAACGAATATATATATATATATATATATATATATATATATATATATATATATATATATATATATATATATATATCGGGCCATTTTTTTGTATCTGGCTGGTGGTCCAGCCCAACAATCAGTAGCCCAAGGTCTGCTAAACAGGCAACATTTTCACATGTTACAAAAATCTGGACTACAGTACCTAAAATATGCTATGGCTACATTTGCAACTCACACCCGAAACAAAGTTCGCAAAACAGCATTGCGAGAGGATATGGGTTCCACTTTTTTTCATCAGAACGCAACCATCCCCACTTTCATGGAATAATGAATACCGATTATGACTATAGTTTTCCTTTTCATGGCAGTGACAGAAAGGTCTAATGTCCAGAAACAAATCTATGTTGGGGTATAAATTGAGGGTTGCCCACAAGCTTTACGGGCGCAGACTTTTACACCAATCTCAGCGAGATATTTCATAGTGTGCCTCGAATAGAGACCACCAGGTACATTACCTTCATCAAAACTACATATATTGCTGCAGTTTCCCAGAATACTGGTTTAAAGTTCTTCTAAATGTTCAGGTTGATTCTTGTAGAATGATCATTTTTCACACTACTCGTAAGAATATGAACATAAATTAATGATGATGATGATGATGACGACGACGACGACGACGACGATGATGATGATGACGATGACGATGATGATGATGATGATGTCGTCAGTAAAATTGTCATATCTCATTTTCATTTATACGCAGTAAACATCTGGTCAGTGAGCTAGCCTTGCCTCGAGCTAGTCTAGTTGGCACCCAGTACATGTGTATACCAGAGCTGTACAACCGGAGCATATTAGCAAAATTTTGCTACAAAGCTCTTTAAAATTGCTACATATTTTCTCAAACGTGGTTTTAGTTTCTCAATTTTTAAAATTCTTAAAGCATCGTATGTAAAGAAGTGGCTAAAATCTACAAGTACATAAAATTTTGCTACAGAAATTTTCAGCTGGATAGCACGGTATACGTATTGTACTTTATGACGCAGGAACAGTATAGGTTACAAATCAAACAATGAAAAACAAGTTCAGAAAAAGACGAGATGGCACCAGATGTCATACCGGCTTGTATCAATGCACTGCTGGGCTTTGTGAGCATCAACACACTCATTGTCACTTCTTATTCAGTGTTCATTTTGGTACCAGCACAGAAAATACGACCACATTCCTGGACAAAAGCGTTGGAGATAAGGTTTAGTACTGCACTTCTGCTGTGTTTAGACGCACAGTGGGCATCTCCCCGGAAAAGAAACTGTATTGTATATGTATATACATATATATATATATACATACATATATATATATATATATATATATATATATATATATATATATATATATATGTGTGTGTGTGTGTGTGTGTGTGTGTGTGTGTGTGTGTGTGTGTGTGTGTGTGTGTGTGTGTGTGTGTGTGTATAAACTGTTGGTGTGCATGGATTGTGAAAGAAGTCAGATATTGACTTGGGGAGTCAATCTCCATTGCATAGATGTAGGCGTACACTTACTTTCTACCTTTCGTGTGACTTATAGAAAACAACGATATAGGGTCAGATTGGTAAGCACTCATTTCACTTCCTGTCCCAAATGAGAATCGAAATCAGGATGAAGAGGTGAAGAGCAAGCGCGGTATTGCTCAGGCTTCATTAGGAAAGCTTAAGCCTATGTTATGTTGATACCCTCTCGCCCATGCAATTTTGAAGTATAATAGCCAACATATAGTATATGCTTATATATGAACTCAAGGACGCAGATATAATTGCAACTTCTTTTTCTTTTTTAGCCTTGTATTCGGAACTTGACAAACCAGATATAGAAATTTCAAAATGGGTCATTTGGGGTCCATTTTATATCAGATTGGTAAGTAGAAGACCAACATTACTATAAATGCGAGTAACTTCTAAGTAACATTATAAAAAGATACAGAAAGCTTAATTTTAACGATACTTTGCTTTGTTAAGAGCAGTCATATTTCTTGGTGAAATTGATTTGATGCTATGGATTTATTTCAATATGATGTCTGCATCATTCGGACATTTTTTGTAATGGTATGACTATTTATGTTATAAACAGTGGCCAGTTAAAGATTTTGATATCTTAACGACAGCATACACTTTAACCTACGTGACACAATAAGATGTTGTTGCAAACTGCTTTTTTGTTGACATTATGGAAAAGATATTTGAAACTACACTCAAAGTAAATCTCAGTGCTGAAACAGTTTACCTGAAAAAAATAGTTGTTTATATAATATGATTTCGCCATAAAGGTATTAGATGGCATTGCATTCGAATTAAACGAAAATCCATTCATTCATTTTAACCATATCAACACAAAAAAGAGCTAATAGTTTAAAAACTTTAGCAAATTTAACAAACCTACTTCGAATGTTGTATTAATTTGAAGGCCCGGTTTCTCAAATACTTTTGCCAGGGAGCCATATTGCTCAACTGCCAGCATTTTCTCACTGTTGAGCAATTTTCTTGCATATCCTGCTTCTCAAAACATTTGCTCAAATCGTGCTCGCGCAACGTGAGTAATTACACAAAACGAGATAGCAACCACTTGTCAAGAAACCCATTACCATGGCTTTTATTACATATATAAAAATTATGTATATATATATATATATATATATATATATATATATATATATATATATATATATATATAGTTACGTTTTGTGTGGTTTATGCGCAGAATTGTAATCCTCAGACCGTCTTGGCCTTAAATTAAATGTCCTACCTAGGGGTTGCAGAAGCGTACAAATTAGCAAATCTGGTATTATGGGAAGCTATAAATACTCAGAAAGTGTGGTTAGATATACATGGTTTATACTACCGTCTTTGGTCATGCGGCTGTCGTAACTGTAACTGCGGTCAAGAATTTTTTTGTTCATTGAGATACGCTGGAATCTAGGTGATTTGCTCCCTTGGTATCAGCGATGGTCCTGGAATATTTCCTGCTAGCCCTCAACGCCAACGGAAATGGGCCAGGAGCAATATCCGGCCTGCACATACATGTATCATGATAAATCAAATGGTGACAAAAATATAAGACGGCGAGGCATTTAACAGTTCTGCGTATACGCACTGAAACAACTTAACCGTTGTATACAATTTAATTGACGGACATAAGCAAATTCATTTTTTACTTGTCCACATTGTAAAATCACTTTTCAACATTTGTTTCCAAAGCCAGTCTGTGGTTCCGCGCACATCAATGTAGCCTTGAAATATTACTCATTGTGTTCCCGGTCTTTTCAATTGACTTTCTAAATATCGACATGAAATACAAAAGATGACAGTGCATGTTTTTATTTGTTTTGTTCAACATACAATGTGGCGGGCGGGGGGGGGGGGGCTTAGCCCCACTCACATATATTATTTGCCGACTTCGCCAGATGAGCCATGGCAGAAGACCGGAACTCATGGGCACAGTGGTGCCACCTACCGTACGGTGTGCGATTATACAATATTAGATAATAATTGTTCGTAATTTCATGTCACTCAGTGACCCTTTTGGCTTTCTAGGACGTCACTACCCAATGACTACAATGAAGTCACGTACGGGAACAACAAAACTGTGGCTAATTATGGTCGTGTCCACACTTTATATCAGACTTCCAATACGAATGCAACTTATTACAACAACACGTTTTTATCATGACCTGGGGTTTCTCATATAGGGTTTCACAGTGCAGATGACATTTGACAAGTAAAAATACAGTTAGGAAAGAATATTCTCCTCACAGGAAATCTGTCTGGGTGCCTTCAAAACGACAACAGTTTGAAATGCTACACTTTGCCATTGTTCAACATAATCTAATTTTTGTGTATTAGCCTTATTTGCATAAATTAAAATGTTACAATTTTGGTTCTTTGTTTATTGGATGTGCCCATGTCAAAAACGTATCAAGAGAAGTTTGAATAACACCACTATCTTATATAGGTTTGGGGTTATTCATTATTTAAACTTTGTGTATTTGCATAAATTTAAAGCCTACAACGTTGGTACATGGTTCATTGGATGCTGTTACGTCATAAACCTACAAATTGAAGTTGAAATGGCACCTTTATGTGTAATAGTTTTGAAGTTATTCAAGATTTACATTCTGTTGTTTATTTGCCTTATTGACATTAATTAATATTCTCCTATTTAAGTTCATGTTTCATTGGACGCAGGTCAAATTGAAGTTGGAATGGCATCTCTGTCTATGATAGGTTTGAATCTATTCAAGATTAAAAATTGACAAATTCACCTAATCTGCATAAAAAAATTATTAGCAGGTTCTGGAATTTAGTAATAGATTTTAATGGTGTGTCAATAATACAGAATATGTTCACCTGTCATATGTGCCTAATTTGCATAAATTAAAGTTCTACAACTTTGCTTTACTGTTCAATGCAAAGGGCTGTATTACAAACCCATAAAATAAAGTCGCTTTGGCATCTCTATCTAATAATTTTGAAGTTATTCATGATTTAAATTTTGCATATGTGCCTTATTTGCATAAATATTATTGCTTCACAACACAATGGATAGGACCTCAATCCTAAACCTATGAGCTGAAGTTAGAATGGTATCTCCATATATGACAGTTTAGAAAATATATGAAGCTTTTAAAATTTCGATTGCCCCTAGTTTGCATGATGAACAACATGACAATTCAATACTCAGATGCACAACTTCACTGATACATAAATCTATGTGCCAAATATTGTTATTACAGGTGCGGCAGTTTCTGAGATTCTGCATGGACAAATTTTGTGTGCCATGGAAGGAAAGAAGAGAGAGAGAAAGAGAGAGAGAAAGAGAGAGGGAAAGAGAGAAAGAAAGAGAGAAAGAGAAAGAAAGAGAAAGAGAAAGAAGGAAAGAGTGAAAGAAAGAAAGGGAGTAACAAAGAAAGGGAGAGAGAAAGAGAAAAAGGAGAGAGAAAGAAAGAGTCAGAGAGAAACAGAAAGAAAGAAGGAGGGAGAAAAAGAGAGAAAGAGAGAGAAAGAGACACAGACAAAGAAAGAAAGAGAGAAGGAGAAAAAGGAGAGAAAGAGAGAAAGAAAGGGACAAAGAAAGAGAGAAACAAAGAGGGAAAGAAAGAGAGAAAAAGAGGGAGAGAGAGAAAAAAGAGAGAAATAGAGAGAGAGAAACAGAGAGAAAGAGAGAGAGAAAGAGAAAGAAAGAGAGGGAAAGAGAGAAAGAGAAAGAGAAAGAGAAAGAAAGAGAGAGAGAGAAAGAGAGAGAGAGAAAGAGGGAGAGAGAAAGAAAGAAAGAGAAAGAGAGAGAGAAAGAGGGAGAGAGAAAGAAAGCAGGAGAAAGAGAGAGAGAAGGACAGAGAGAAAGAGAGAGAGAAAGAGAGACAGAAGGAAAGACAACCAGACAGACAGAAAGACAGACAGACACACAGAAAGACAGACAGACAAAAAGACAGAAAGACAAATAGAAAGACAGACAGTCAGACAAAAAGACAGACAGAGAGAAAGAAAGAAAGAAGGAAAGAAAGAAAGAAAGAAGGAAAGAAGAAAGAGAAAGAAAGAAAGAAGAAAGAAGAAAGAAAGAAAGAAAGAAAGAAAGAGAGAAGGAAAGAAATAAATAAAAACAATATATCTGTGTTGTCGCCAAGAGATAAAGAGGGGAGAAAGAAAGAAAGAGAATTCCTAGAAACACAAAATGTTTCGGTTCGCACCCAGACATGAATACAATTCTTTCTTGCTTGAAGCCTGCCATTTGGCGTGCATGGCAAAGACTACACACTTCAACACCTGGACTACACCAAAATGATTGTCACGGGTCTGGGTTGGTAAATAATTAGTAGTCAAATAAATAAAGTGAGAAAAAATACCTACACTGTGTTGTGTCCACATACCATTGCATTTTTCACAAACCTCATCTATCCAGGCAAAGCTTCCTCCCTTCATAAAAAATAACCAGGTAATGAAAATGTATCATTTTGGTGCTATAATAATCGATTTAATATCTTTTCTTCTCAATCCATTACTTTAAATTTCAAAGACTGCAACCCCACACATTGGAATCCTTTTTTAAAGAACAACCTGTTTCATTATCGCCCTATCAATCAGCGAGTCCCAATGCCTGATGTCTGAACTTGTGTAAGTTATCCGAGACTGAAAATAGTAACTGTCTTTTTCCCTTTGAATATAATAATAAAAGTCAGATAATGAATAAAAGAAAACCACACGAGGCCATTTGACTAAAATTGCTTAATTGTTACTGAAGTGACAACATGTCAACAACTAGTAGACAAATAATTAAATTAAACACGGTTTGTCCAACTGGTTTTATATTTCATAATTGTGATCACGACCTGCTGCCGGTGCTCGTTCCAAATAATAACTAGGTGAGAACAAAATTGGTATGATGGTTTATTTTTCTGAAAATACCGCTGAAGCGAGGCTCTTCCTTTTTACATTGCTATCACAAAACACGGACACATCCCATGTGCCTCTCCCTTGATGATAACGCTGGTAAAAGACTACCTAGAGCATCACATTACGGCAGATTTCAGCTGCAAGATTACAACATTTGAAAATTACCGTAAGTGTACCTTTCCTTTACAATTACACGAAAATATTATAAACTAGGCAAAATTAATAACCTTCCAATAAAAGCAATTTTTATATATAAAAAAACACACACATATTTTGAATATATTCAACGTTTCTTTTATTCTGTATACACTTTAGAGTAGATCGGTAGAGGAAATTCTGATCAAATGAAGTTACGCTTCATTGCACAGTGTCAATAAGTAGACAAAGTCTGAATCACAAGTTCGCAAGAGTACCTGTAGAGCGCTCATACATGCAAATGAACTGAGTGCAGAGTCCCATCAGAAGTTATCACAGATGGTGCTTGGTTGCATCAAAAGTTATCACAGACTGTACTTAAAGTTAAGGCATTTTCTGGGTTCAATAGAGCAGAAATTGACTCATCACTGTGTCACATAAAGCACCTTTAAATGTACATTCAATAGCATGTGTAGCCACCATGGTTGTCAATGCACCGTTGGCAGCGTTTTCGCATGCTGTAGACGAGCTTTCTCACAAGTGCCTGAGGCATACTGTCCCACTCCTCCAGAAGATAACGCCGTAGATCTGCGAAGTGTGAGTTAGGACCCATCATCTGGTACACATTTCTTTTCATATGGCTCCACAGGTGCTCAATCGGATTGAGGTCAGGTGAGCATGCTGGCCATTCCATCACCTCAACACTCTCACTATCCAGGTAATCACGAACCACAACTGAAACATGTGGCCTGGCATTGTCGTGCATCAGCATGAAGTTGTCTCCAATGGCACCCGCATGTGGAATAACATGGGGTTGCAGGACATCCGTTATGTACCGTTTGCTTGTCATTGTTTCTTCCATGATGACAAGGTCTGTCTTGCCATTAGCATAGATGCCCGCCCACACCATGATGCTGCCCCCTCCGTATGCAAATGTGGGCTGAACACAACAAGCAGCGTGTCTCTCCCCTCACCGTCTCCATACACGAACACGTCCATCACTTCTGTGGAGGGAAAAGCGACACTCATCAGTGAAGAGAACATTGCTCCATCATGCATGTGTTGTACGGACATGTTCTCTTGTCCACTGCAACCGAGCAACTTTGTGACGTGGGGTAAGAAGCGGCTTTTTCACCATGCTCTGGGACCTTAAACCAGCAGCATGTAGTTTGTTACGAACAGTCTGGGTGGACATGCATCTTTGGTGAGGATTGGCTCTCTCCAGCTGGCTCTGAATATCAGCACCTGTGCGGCTCCTACTCCTCAGTGCTGCATTGACGATGAAATGGTCTTGTCGCCTGGTGGTCAGCTATGGCCTTCCCGGGCGTGGTAAATCTGCAACATCATTTGTGTTTCGGTATTTTCTCAACAACTCATTGATGGGTTTTTGGTTCACACCCATTGCCTGTGCGACAGCTCTGCAACTTTCACCGGCTTCAATGCGACCTATGGCTCTTGCCCTGTCCATTTTGGATAGCCTTGGCATGGTGATGTTCACAGTTTGACCAGTGATGGCGAATCCATAACTGACAGAAAAAAAACCATGCCTTTATATCCATGATTGGCACAGTTTCTGGCCACATTACACAGGTATGGTGAGAAAAATCAATGGTCAGGAGGGTCCTAACAGGGACAGGAAAGATCACTCATGATCCTTTCTGCGAAGTGCACTTTTTGACTTTGTGTCACATTCAGCCCATGTGCAGTCAAGCATGGGCTCCAACTCTGCTCATCTTTACACATGATGTAATCAAAGGATTATGCTACATACACATGTGCGTATCTTTTAATTACCTGAAAAAGTATGGGTACACTATTAAATTATTTAAGCGGAGGGTTATTAATTTTGCCTAGTTTATATCATTACATACAACAATTCGCGTCGTAACCAATCTACAATATAGATTCTCATCTGTAGGAAAATATATTTGACAGCAGAAAAGTAGATGAACCTGATACAACCATTTTGGCGCATATGAAAAATACTGATTAGCATATAAAAACGCAAATACCACAAATATATATAATCTTTACGCCAGAAACGCTTAATGAAACCATTGAATGCATGTATTAACCACATATTACCGTGCATTGGCGTTTAAACCACATATGCTACGTATTGTCGTGAATGGTAAAACATACGTTTTTTTCTACTTGCAGAAAATATTCGGGCCTTTAACCTCTGACCCATGACAACAGGCGGTATCACAATGACATGCTCCAGTAATGTTACGTATTATCCATGTGTGTGCGTATGCTGAAATTCACAGGACACACAAACGAACTGGGGGGGGGGGGGGGGCTAACCAAAGGCATGTGACTAACATCAGTGTATCAGAGAAAAATCCCCGCAAGGTACAATGAGTGCTTCTAAGTACCTGGACAGGGCAGGCAAAAATTTCTATTACACGGTATGGATGCGCCATAATAAATATACCAAGTTACATGTAGTATTACCGAGTACCGTTTTACTTTTTATAACCATGATTTCCAACCATAATATTCAACCATCGACGTAAAAACCAATCATCGATATCAAGGACATACCATAATAAACAAACCATCATATCAAAAAACATCTAATTTATAATTAATAGCAAACAAACTCGAATGCAGACAGACTGCATTTGACAATAATGGTCTCACTGTTTCGGCTAGGTCATATCTGGTGCCCTTCATTTTTTCTGCAGGCAATTGCAATGGTATTGCACTTTTCAATCAGTATATCATGCTTGTGTAAGACTTTGTATAAAGTGGCTCCAAAAATTAAACATATAATGTGTTAAATCTCCGGTGAACCCCAGGGGCTCTAAATACAATGGATTGATATTTTGGTGTGTTCATTAATGCCAGTCCACGTTATTAACAAAACATGCAAAGGTACTAAGAATATGATTCACCAGAGACCAGTTTTGACATACTTATAAAGTAAATTTACTCTTCAGCGCTGAATATATGGGATGAAGAATGAAAACTGAACATTTTATATAATAATGAAATGAAGGAAGCACAATGTACACTCCAGGTCATTGTGCAAAATGTATGATGGTATATGTTTATAGTTTTGTTTGTTTGTTTGTTTGTTTCCTTTTTTTTTTTTTTTTTTGTTTTTTGTTTTGTTTTGTTTTTGTTTGTTTTTTGTTTTTTTGCCTCAATGAAACCAAAATTAAATTAAACTTTAATGGCGCAACGCTGTGCACACGATCAGATTCCTCTTTTAAAGGCAAGCTAGCTTTTGTAAAAAAATATCTTCTCATGCCTTATCTGTCCTCATTTGTCAATCCGTTCTGGTTTTACCACAACACGACTCTCTATAAGATGAATGTATTAGACGTCCAATGGGTTATATTTTGAATGATACACCAGGTAGATAAAACATAAAGTCATAACATATAGTATCCAATGATTTTCAATTCAGATGAAGAAATAATGTGTAGAAAAAATAAGAATCTGAATGTCATATAAAAAAGTTTTATATGTGCAATTCTGTGCGTTTTTTTCTGATTTTTCGAGTGTTGACTTTCATTCTTTTTGTTGACGGGACACAAAAGCATGATGTACTTATAGGCCCTATACACTTTGTCGATTTCTTAATATTGCAGTACGGTAAATATCGGAGTTTACATTGACTTTAAATCAATATCATCGACATAACTAATGGATGGAAAGTATAACAATTAAGTGAGTGGTTATCTTTTAGCGGTCAACTGTGACTTTAATACAGGTCTCCCAGATCAATATATATATATACATATATATATATATATATATATATATATATATATATATATATATATATATATATATATATATGTGTGTGTGTGTGTGTGTGTGTGTGTGTGTGTGTGTGTGTGTGTGTGTGTGTGTGTATGCAATTACAAGATATTGTATTGTACCATACTGATTGGTTGTACGTGTATATGCCATTTCAATAAAAAAAATTCCAATTTCTGGAACTAAAAGGGATAAAAACCATTAAAATTTAAATGAATAAAACCCCAATGGACCTACAATCCAAAATGCTTGTTGATGATTGCTCCTTGTTAATTTCGTGAACTTTAATATTGTATTTTTAGATGAACTAATGTCATCAATGTACAGAAACAGGATTGAGCCTGACTGAAAGGAATGTATTGGCAGATGAGAGACTTTAGGCCCTGAGGACTCTCTCTCTCTCTCTCTCTCTCTCTCTCTCTCTCTCTCTCTCTCTCTCTCTCTCTCTCTCTCTCTCTCTCTCTCTCTCTCTCTCTCTCTCTCTCTCTCTCTCTCTCTCTCTCTCTCTCTCTCTCTCTCTCTCTCTCTCTCTGGCCCCCCTCTGGCTTAATGGTTCAACCCCATGGAGCCCCGTGCACAATGCACGGAGCTCATGTGTGACTTCCTGGCTCCTCAATGCTCAGGATTCGAAGCGTGTCGATTTCAAATCAGACTCATCCCAGTCTCATCTCTGACTCTCGGACACTGCAGACGCCCAATCGAACCTTCTTCACATCGGTTTTTCCATCTTTGGCAATTTTCAAATCTCGATTTCACTCCCTCTCTCCCTATTTAATGTATTCGCGACGCGGGGCACTTTGGACCCTACCACTTGCCCAGTTTTGTCATTTTCATTCAGATATTTTGCTTCAGCACTTTGTAAATTCTGTGAATAAATCGGCCGGGGGTATTTGGTGTACAGATGAAAAGATTCGCCTCCGGCCCAGAAACTAACCAAAATTCCCGAGTTCTGCGGGTTTTGTTCAAACTTGGCAACGGTGCTAAACACTTGGTCTTGTAACACTTCACTTATGATTGAAGATGTGTAAGTTTGGCAAGAAAGGAATGAAAGGTGCATGAAATATTTTATGGTTTAACATACTTCAAATGTTCGGGTTGATTTAAGTGAAATATTTATTTCGTTGCACTCTTCTTAAGAAGGAGGTCAGGCTAATATCTTGTTTGGTGTAGTTGTTGATGCAGTTCTCATTTCTGATCCCGTTCTCATTTCTGATCCCGTTCTCATATCTGATCCCGTTCTCGTTTCGCTTGACCCCAGGCTCCAGATACATTACGGACCACATGCTTTGTTAATGACTTACTGTATGTTGATTCGTCTATGACGCATGTAAAGGATGTGATAAAAAGGAATTAGGCGGCGGGACATACAATGCTGGAGATCCAAAGTGCAAGCCAGCACACGTATGTACAAGTGCGAGAGTTCATGATTCAGAAAAGGTACTTTCTTACCATTCAAAAGAACGAAAGGCAAGTTGCGAAAAAGCCAAGATGACTGTAGATTTTGCAACGGCTAGCATCTATACACTGTTGGGCTTTGTGGGCTTCATCGCATCGATTGCCGCCTCATATCTCGCGTTTATTTGGTACCAGCATAGAAAATATGACCACATTCCTGGACCAAAGCGTTCGAGGTAAGGTTAAGTATGAAGCAAATCTTCTTTTCTAACTATTACATGGATTATGAAAGGGGTCTAGTGTTTATTGACTTTGCGAGTCACTGTCCATGGCACAGGAGTAGGCGTATACTTCCCACCCTGCCGTGTGATAGCGGAAACCAACGAACGTAGAAAACCACCCTACATAGTCACGATGGTAGGAACTCTGTTCATTTGCTCTTCCAACTGAGAAACAAACCCGGCTCCCAAAGGTCAAGGCCAAGTGTTTTGTCACTGAGGCAAGCTGCCTTAACTTAGAAAGCTTAGTTGGATCTATATGTTTTGTGACCACGGAACGGAGGGTTCCGACCGAGCAACCTT
This sequence comes from Hermodice carunculata, assembly GCA_964020975.1. Taxonomy (NCBI): domain Eukaryota; kingdom Metazoa; phylum Annelida; class Polychaeta; order Eunicida; family Amphinomidae; genus Hermodice; species Hermodice carunculata. Next base: position 43,698,139 of record OZ026615.1, on the reverse strand, counting down.
CGGCATGAATGACCTATATCATGTTGATACCTCCTCGCCCATTGATGCATTTTTTATGTGAATAACTATAAACATGTATTTTTAAGTATCACAAACAACATATAATTGTGATATCAGTTGTCCTGATTTTGATTTATCTTCGTCGGAAAAAAGGCAACTGCGTTAATCTAGTGGTACTATAATAGCGATTGAAAACGTCTACATTTGGAGCCTGAGTTACCATCACAAGTTCTGTGTCTTGTTTTACTCATTGAGCATTGCATGCATATATTTTGCACCTTTTTTGTTTTTTCTTTTTTAAGCTTTATCCTCGGAAACTTAACAGAAATGAAAAGGAAAATCCAGAAAGGAGATATCTGGGTCCAAGTTATATTGGACTGGTAAGTATAACAACATTACTATAAACACAAGTCTGATCGAAATAACTGTTACATTAAACGAAGATGCGGAAGGGTTAATTTTAGCGCTATTTGGCTTTGGCGGGAGGGTTTATTATCTTTTTTTTTTTCTAAAAGTGACTTGATGCTATGAGTTCCATGATAATAGCTGCATCATTTGGATTTTTATACGAACATGGCTATCTATTGTGATGAACGATGGCCAATTGAACATTTCGATATATTGATTACAACATGCAATTTACTATACGTGAGACATCAAGACAGAGGTCCAGGCAAACATTTTGCGTTTACATCATGGAAACGAATCTTAAAATGTGAACAAAAAGCGATTGTCAAATTTCATTCAAATGTAGTTGCTCAAGGTAAACCTCCATACCCGAACAATTTTCTTGTAGTTACATTGAATATTTTTCCATATTTTGTAATTACACCATATGGACATGAGATGGCATTGCATTCGAATTAAACGGCATGTCCTCCAGTGTGATAAAGTCCGACAGGTATATTGTCAATATACCTGAAAATGAAGTCATCTTTAATGAGGAGTACTGTACAATATTATAAAATATACTTGCAGGATGATTCAGTATGGTGTTACCATCAGGGTGAACTTACTGCATGAGGTGGTGGTCATGACTGCGGATTTGGATTCTGTTAAGGTAAGGAGCAAGGAAAGTAAAGCAGACCACGAGGACAGGCAAAATCCAAATGGTGCTATCTGAGACAAAGAAGACACGCACGCACACACATGTGTGTATTTATTAAAATTGTTTGCACATGTATATATGAGATCGTTTTCTTTATGTAGTCAAACATTTGGATTTATTATGTAGAATTCTAAACTCGATGGAACCTTGCGCTCCTGCTTTAGTGCAAGAAAGTAAGTTTGAGGCATTGCTCATCACAATTAATAGATAATCAGGCAAAGCATGGATGTACAAGTGGACATCGTAAAAATTCTCATTCTTATATAACACCATAGCTTTTGACAAGACGGTTTAATGCTCCAAGTGTTCTCCATATAGTCAGATCTGTAGAAATATTAAGAATGCATGACAAATGTTTCTGCACCAGGGATCCAATAATGCTGTCGCAATACGCAAACAGTTTTATCATAAGGTTATCAGTGATAAGATAGTCTGTTGACCAAGTCAATTTTTCCCGTATGCGAAAAAGTATGTGAATCATTTGATTTTACTTTGAACAAACATCAACAATTTTTATCTTCGTTTGGCCTGTAATTCCATATGTACATGCCCATTTACCCAACATTGACTCACTTAAAAAAACTGCATAAAAATCGCTATTAATTCCGATTCGTTGCAGGTTGCAAATTTTCGTCCACTAAAGAATTGTCAGTTTTGTTGTGTGAAGGTTTCACGAAGGTACAAGAATTTCAGTTCAATTCATCAGAAGCATCTTCTGGTACAGGTTTTGGATTTTATATAAATCAAAGATCTTGGTAGACTTGCACAAGTCCCTTGTGCATGTCCCTCTCTTCCCATTACGTGGTATCACCCAGAAGTGCGATACAATTTCCCATCCACAAAGTTAAGTGTATAATATTATGCCAACTGCACAGTATAGTGTTATTAAGTAGGCCCTACTGTCGTTTTTTAAACTAGTCGACACTGCCGCCGTGCCGGTTTCAACAGTAGCAGCTACTGAGTACAAGTCAGTTCTAACTTCATTATCATTGTGATGAGGCTAAGTGGTAATGTAAGTGGTCTTTGATGAATGCGTGGTTATTTTAGTGACTGACCACTCAAGGGAGACAAAGCTGACCGTCTCCCTGCGGCTCCTTGTCTGAGCTAAATATTCAGCAAAGACAACCCAACTAATAATGAAAAAATATGTCAAATGATGCAATAGCTAAATAAGAAAAGCTTTGCTTATAAATACAGAACTAAAATACCTGTCAAACCAAACATAAATACTAAATCTGTTTAGTACAAGTTCGGATAAGAATAATTTGACTTACCCCTGAACCAGTATGTACCTTTTCTAGCTAGATGGCTAATTCCAGTTTAACCGCTTGCCAGTGTACATCTGAAGTATAAACAAACTGTGCATTTTATTCAGTCCCAGTGATTAAAAAATAATCAGTTACAGCTAGATCCCATGACCCATGATACTGTTTAACTAAAACCTCTGTATTCAAATTTGTTACATTATCCAAGTTGACAGGGCAGATTGCGTGTTGTTAAATGCATGTATATGCAGTTGGTGCGAACACTGTCAGAACTTAGCTTTCATCGCCAAAGCAAGAGTAGCAAAGTTAACTACACTTCCCTTGAAAAGGTGACCCTTGTTGAACTTGTGGAGGTGAACAAATCTGCATCATTTCTCAGGTACCGGTGCTGTAGAACTGGAGTGATATTCGAAGCTCCAGCACAGTGGGCAGAATATATTTTCTTTGTTCAACTGAAGAAGCGGTTTTATTAATTTCATAGCACAAAAATCTGGACAGTTATGAAATAATCCCAAAGTCACAAAAAGTTGGCATGCTCAAATGGCTGATGAAATACATTTAGCAGTTTAAGACGATAACATGTCAATATCGAAGGCGAAAATCAGTCCAAACTGACAACCGCCCAAATCTTAACATGGACATCACTAGATTTAAGAACAAGACTAGACTATCCACCAAGCATAGCATTGAGTATATTAAGATAATAAGACGTCATTTTGACAACATAAAAAGGAAGGAATCTTATGAAAAGTAGAAGTAGACAACACATTTCAACCATGTAAAAAATACCGCACCCTAATCTGAGCTAAACTTAGTGCGCTTTACCAAAAAGTCTCTTTATTTGAGCGGCAAATGTTTTGAAAATACCAGACTCTCTGCTTCAAGAGAGGTATTTGTAAACGGATATACTGTCATCCGAGAGTTTTATAGGAAGGAGTGCACATAAAACATGGCAAAATCATAAATGTTTAAAAAAAAATGTTTCAGGACCTAATGGTTACTGGAGGGCATCCAAAGGCCGTGGGATCCTACAAACGATTACAACGCTTGTATGGGCAAAGGTGAATAATTACACATGCCACAATCTTTACCTCGAACAATAGATACAAAGGAAAAATAAAATAAAAAGATATATATCTATATCAGACATCACATGGATCCACAATTTTAATTAGTGAAATGCTGGTGCCATTTTGTACATGTTGTAGTTTTTACAAAATACCGACAATACCTTTTTCCTGAATCAGAAAAAACAAACAAACAAAAAAACAGGTAAAGATATGAATTGGAAGCATTAATGAATTTGACACAGACACGTTAGAGTCGTGTTATAATGCAGCCCTACTTCACTTGCTATCTCTGTATGACATGTCTGAAGAGTAAATTTGCTTAACTAACTGATTTACACCTTTGTGGTTCTTTTTTTTTTTTTTTTTTTTTTTTTTTTTGAGTAATCATACTTGAAATCAACGTCCGACATCCATCAGTTGCAAATAAAAGTTATGTCGTTTTCTTTGCAAATACTTTCATCCAGATTTGCGCAAGCAATCAACAACATTTCTGGCATGGTAAAGAGAGTAGGTTCCACAATAAAACTAGTCATTCCTCTTCCTGTAGTTTTAACGTCCACATTTTTATGATGTTTGACCGAGCGTTGTTCTAAGTATGTAGAGTTGTTGGGGAAAACCACTTCACCGATAGAAAGCTAGTTGCTGTAAATTGCCGCTTCTTATTTCAGATTAATTGGCTTCGGTTTGGTCAGTGAAACAGATATAGAAACGTGGAAAAAGAAAAGAGCAATTATGAACCCAGCCTTTCACCGAGGGTGAGTAAAATAAAACAGTAAGATATCAATCTATAACCTTTCAATCTACCAGAAACGCTAACCAATTAAATAAGTGTGAATGGTAGGAATATTCTGACATATTTACAATTTAACCTATGTGAGCCAAAACATGAATATTGGATACAATTGCAATTTCCGCGCATGTTTGTATATGATCTCAGCAAGGTCAGATCGAAGGGCTCCCGTAAAAATCAATAAGAGAAAGTCACAGAGAGAGCGAAAGAAAGAAAGAATGAAAGAAAGAAAGAAAGAAAGAAAGAAAGAAAGAAAGAAAGAAAGAAAGAAAGAAAGAAAGAAAGAAAGAAAAATGACCATAGTCAGAAAATCGTGGCAAAGGTGTAATTTTCAGATGGAGCTAAGACATATACACCAATATACGTCCATGATGTAAGTATTCTATGGTCACGAGTTAAATTTACCCATTGATTAAATGTTGTAAGCTACTTCTTTTACCTTCTCTTTGCAATACAGACAATGTTAAAAAGAAGCGACAAAAAGGAAAAGGAAAAATGCCAAAGCCAGACTTTAAAAGATGATTTCAATGGGATGTAAGCATTCTAGCATATACCTATGTAGGTCTACGAGAGAAGTTTTTCAAAAGTACAAAAAACAACATTTAAATTCATTATTTAGGAAATTTTCTTTGCTTTTATTAGAATTGTCTAGATAACCAGTGTGCATTTCACTCTAATTTCTTCACAGCAGAACCTCACACTCATTGTGCTCCATTGGACAACGTTGTGTACGCACTTTATGACCCATTACCATAAAATCGAATCACATGCCATCACCCACTTTCAGAATTCGCAGATGCATATCTACAGTGCATCGCAAAGTCTGACAATACTGACAGTAAATTTCACGGATAATTTCAAAACAGATAAAATAGCAAACACAGAAAAACAAGTAGCATGTGCCATAATTTTATCTCTTTTTTTAGATTCTTGAAGAGCCTGATGCCTCAATTCAACGAGTCAGCTGATGTTTTGATCAACAAACTCTCAACCTTTGCAGACGGAAAGACAAACGTTGGTCTCGGCCAATATCTTCATTGTGTCACATTGGATGTCATAGGAAAGGTATAAGGAACTGTGACACATGCTTCTGCAATGTATCATGAATTCTATTAAGATTATGTTACTGTACGCATAAGGTTTGCTGTCTATTAGCTTAAAAATGTCATATGAAAGGTATAAGGAACTGTGACACATGCTTCTGCAATGTATCATGAATTCTATTAAGATCATATTACTGTACGCACAAGGTTTGTTGTCTATTAGCTAAAAAATACATGGTTATGGCAATTAATGTTTCAACACCCCTTCAAGATGTAGTGATTTTGGACTATGCGCGTGGTTTCTCGTCATATGTATTCACAGGTCAGTTTTCTTCATTTGCAATTACGAGAAGAAATGCGTGTCCCTTCTAGAAACAATGTAATTGTGCATTGAATGAAGGATACATTTACCTTTAATGAATGGAAAGATACGTTGATCGCCATATCCATCCCATTTAAAATATATGAAGGCCAGCATGGAATAAATTTATTGACCATCCTGAATATGAAAGTTGTGATGTTTTTTATCATGCCAAAAGACGAGCAACAAACACCTTAAACACATTACTATTTGCCGATTCAACGGAACTAACATCTATATAAATCACTTCATTGAAATTGGTGCAGCAGGTAGAGGTAGCATCACTGCTAATGGACGTAACTGGAAGATGACCTGGACAATGTTCTTCAAGCTTTAAGGAAACGGAATTTATTTTTGTTGTTTATTGGGTTTAAGAGAAATTAATTCTTTTACCGTTGTTCTTTGGGCATCTAGAAAATAAAATTTATTCTTTAGTGCTGTTCGCACTTCAAAGAAATATTTTTTTTTTGTTTGTCATTACAGCTTCACGAAAATAAACTTTGTTCTTTGTTGTAATGTTTGACAGGTTGCATTCGGTATGGATATTAACGGTGTAGAACAAGACGATTCTCCATTTCGAAGAGCTATATTTAAGATTTTGGAGGGTGTTTCTGAAGGCATAAGAATGACAGCTTTGGAACACGTGAGTATCGAGACCAACTTGGACATTAGATTATTACTGTAAATTTGTATTTGTTTACCTCTCTAATTAAGCTTAATTCCTCTCCTCTGAAACAAGAAACAAATTCCTCAGTAAAAGCATACATGCACACAATACCAAGAATATGTTTTCATGGTAGGGAGAGTTAAATGGCATCACAACAGGAGAGCGAAAATCATGCAGCCGTATTCAAAATTCAAAAAGATAAGGGATCAGTCAACAAACACTACCTATTTCTATCCCCATACAACATAATACTGAGTGTTATATGTTTGATATTCAGGAAAATCCCCTGTACTTGCCTCAGCTAAAGAAGGAGACAAGGGAGGCCATAAAGTTTCTCAGAAAGACAGGAAGGGAGTGCCTTGCTGCCAGAAAGGCTGCAATTGCGAGTGGGGACAACTCTACCACCGACATTCTGTCCTATGTCTTGAAAGCAAATGGTGATTATTCTTTAAACTGTACATAAGTATCTGTGTTCACTCATTAAAACTGTTTTCCTAATGAAAACATGAAGTTACCTTCTTTGCCCACAAATGTGTATCTGAAAAAATTGGCATGTTTTATGCTGAAAAAGGTCAACATTAAAGGTATCAATAAAAATATGTATAGTGGACTGATCATGAAGATACTGACTGGATGTTATAAGTTTATTGTTTCTAATGATATCTTCATAATATTTTCTTTTAATGTAAAGAACAATGACTCTCCATTTATTCATGCTCTTTGTGTTTATGATAGCAAATAACCCGGATATAACAGAAGAGAACCTAGTAGATGACTTTATTACTTTCTTCATTGCAGGTAAGTAACAATTACATAAATTCGGGGGGGGGGATGTTTTGTTCTGTTTTGTTTTGTTTTGTTTGTTTGATTTTTCGTGTTTTTTGGGGGGGGGGGTTGGTTTTGTTTTTTTGGGGAGGGGTGGTTTTGGTTTTGTTTTTTTTTTGTTTTTGTTTTTTTTTTTTAAGGTTTTTTTTTTTTGTTTTTTAGTTTTGTTTTTGTTTGTTTGTTTTTTGTTTTACCAGTGGCATGGTAAAAACTTTATTATGTATGTGCTTAAGTTTCCCTTTAACAATGTATTCTGGGCAAAAAGAAGCTCTAGTGTACAACCGCAATTTCAGAGATAACTGACTTTGTTTTTCAAGTTATGTTTTTGATATACATTTCCTAATGATAAAGTGATATTGTTCATTTCTACTTTTTCAGGCCAAGAAACTACTGCTAATACGGTCAGTTTTGTTCTCATGCAGCTGGGAAAACACCCTCATATATATAAAAGGTGAGGAATCATTGCCATGATACCAATATTGCACAGTACTGTGACAGTGTATTCGATCATGAAAAAACATACATGATAAGGTTTCGTTGTGTTGCGTTGTTTCCAGTTTCCATGCAAAGCACACTCTATTTTCGCTTTCTGCAAATGTGAATTTTGTTGGGCGAGAACAATGAACATTAAAATGTACTTTCTGATTTATTTTGTTTTCCAAAAATAAAAGAATCATTGTTTAAGTGACTATAAATGCCCTCATAGAACAGGCATCCATTGTCAATCTTTTTCGTCTGGTTGTTTATACACTTGGTTGTTTTCAAGGTGTTTCAATAAAAACAAAAGCTAAGGGTTCATGATCTTTCCTTTTAAATACGCTTATGTTTATGAGTAAGGAAATTGCCCCTAACACTTCAAAATTCACCGGGTCAACTTTTGGCTGAACATCTGGAAATGATAAAAATTGGTCAAAATCATCCAATAAATCAGTTATATCCTTGAATATCTTCAAACAGTCTTACAAGCTTTTACCAGTTGTGAAAGGAATCCATCTGATCCTGCGAGCAAAGACATCAGCAGTGTAAATTCCTGCAATCATGGGACCATATCAATACTGTATATCCCTTTAAGCCTGGAAAACTAGTTACACTTGAAAATCTCTGGACATTTTAAGGCCTTCTACCTTTAACTGGAACTGCATATTGTAAATTTCATTGAATATATTGAAAATAAAGTTAATGACAATGGCCAATAAGTGCCAAGGACTCGGCAGTAATCTCGTTCTGTTACATAATTGTCATTTAGAGACCTGTAGCTGTGTTAGTTCAGTGCAGTGTCCTGCGTTATGGACTGGGAATGTGTCCATAATCTCTACAGGGGGGGGGGGGGTTCAAAGGCATTGGTTACTATTGAAAATTTTATCAGATGCCAAACAGTCAAGGGTGGCATGCGGCCTGTTCTCTTGCATGGCTTTGACAACATGAGACCACAGACACATTTGACACATAGCAAAAAATGGCAGATTGTGGCCCTTTGTAACAGAGCCGGGTGAACCCAAACAAGAGCTGCACAGGAATTCAATGTCAGCAATTCAGTCGTGTGTGTACTCATTCAGACGCACAGAACCATTCTGATGGCTTAATTGTTTTATTCAGGAACTTGGAGGGACTTACTCTGGCCCTTAAAATTGCATAGCAGACATTGCACAACAAAAAAAAAATTGAAACTGTATCGCTCTATGAATGGACGTGTTCGTTCAGTGATATCTGAAAGAGGAATGGAAATTTGGTACTGTAGTGATGGCTTGGACTTACATATGAGCCTACAGTGTAAAGTCATGGCTGACTGGTCTTTCTTATGAACTTCCAACGAACAGTCAGATGTTTAAGCACCTTTGGAGGAAGCCACTGAACCCTTACACCTGGTGTGCGTGTGTTAACAGGATATTAAAGTGCATGTTCTGATTCAAAACGTGTTTTCCTATTGTTTTCATTAATCTTATATGACAGGTCATTTTTATAACTTTTGATTTTCAGTATAGATGTACGAGGTCAGAACTCCAAAATATTTCAAGTGTTATGTCTATATTAGTTTTATTGTCATTTCTTGTCTGTGTTCCTTTTTAATATTATCAGATATATTATCACAACTATTTGCATTTGTATATTTAAGATTAAAGGAAGAAGTGGATGCGATAATTGGAAGCAAAATGGATGTAAACTATGACGACATAGGCAAGCTAGAGTATATGTCCATGGTGCTAAAGGAAACATTGCGTCTGTTCCCTATAGCGCCTATTACATTTCGTGAAATCAAGCAGGATCACGTGGTTGGGGGATATACTGTCCCTGCCAATACAACTATTATAGTACGTATTACTGAATTTATTCAGAGGCACCAACAACTTGAGGTTTTGTCACATATTTTAAACTTTCCTGTTCTCCTGCCTACAGGAAAAAAATTGACCGCTTGTACACGTAAACGTGCTTTGTAAAAAGTTTTTCTAAATTTCAATTTTCAATGACGACAGAACCCAACATTTCAAGTGTAAAGTCATACAAATACGCAAACTTTACCTTGTAAAATGCAATCTCTCTCTCTCTCTCTCTCTCTCTCTCTCTCTCTCTCTCTCTCTCTCTCTCTCTCTCTCTCTCTCTCTCTCTCTCTCTCTCTCTCTCTCTCTCTCTCTCTCTCTCTCTCTCTCTCTCTCTCTCTCTCTCTCTCTCTCTCTCTCCAGCTGGTAGCTTGGAATCCCTGTTTATGGGAGATGGGAGACAAGGGATATGTAATAATTTTATGCCAGTTGTGAGCAGCCATGCAATTAGCCATCAGTAGGGCCTAACCCTTGCATCACAATAAGTACTTTTGCGTTGCCAGCAAGTCATATTTATGGCATTAATTTCTATGTATTTTTCTTTAAAAATAACAACATATCTATCGTACTTAGAACTAGATGAAGAGCTAATCTGGGAGTATTAAAAGCCAGAGGTCGGCCAAACGTGGCATAATCTGGTTATGAAAACAAATTTCCATCAAGCTATGATCACGCAAAATTACACAAATCAATATCATGTAACAATTTTAAATATCAATTAATTGAAAGGTTGTAAGTGCAGGTTCCGAACGATTACACTCTCATCACAAATTTTGACATCATGTATTAACTTTTTTTTCTCGGTCCAGATGACCACCTATGCTTCATCAAGGCTCCCGCAGTTCAATCCAGACCCGCTGCACTTTGACCCAGAAAGATTCAATCCTAAAAATGGGAACAGGTAGGATTTAATCTGCAATATTTCACGTCCCTCTTTTTTGCAGTTTGCATATTTACTATAGAATTAGACATTTCAAGGTCCACATAATATTGCAAAATGGCTGATCACACTTTATAAATTATTGTTATGTTTCATTAGATAATATTTATACGGAAATTTATGTCATTTGAGCTACACTACAAAATTGCATTTTTTTGCAGGTTTAATTAATCGTACAACATTATCAGTGGACTTAGGGAAAAAATTGATAATGAAACATTTTTTGTCTGAATGACAGTGATTAACCTTTTGTTCCATTTCCAGACCAAACATGTATGCATATTACCCTTTTGCAATTGGCCCAAGGAGTTGTATTGGACAGACATTTGGACAGGTGAGCACATTAAGTAGTACATATATATTGTGGAGGTGACCTATAGGGGGAAGCATTTTGTGGATGCAAAAGGAATGGATGATTTAAACCCTTTGCTGTCAAATCGGCCAAATGTACCCAGATGTAGTTTGTCGTCTGTTTCCATGTTTTTACTTGAATTCCAGAACACGCTAAGTACGGCATCAATGTACACAGTGGAGGTGGCCTTTAAAGGAGGAAGCAAATTATGGAAGAAAAAATAATGGATTATTTCAAATTCTTTCCTGTTCATATCAGCGAACATTGTCCGAATGTAAACTGAAAGCTTCTTCAGTGATTTTACTTCAAATTCATGGAAACAAAAAAAAAACTCTTTTCAGAATATTGTTGTGCATAAGATCTATTGTGATGGCACATCCCATGTCAATAGCATAGGGTACCTAGCCCACACCAAGGAAATCTTAAGAAACACTCTGAGTCTACCCAGGAAAGGATCAATGATGTGCAGTGTTACTCTATAAATGATTTCTATAAGACATACTAGCAATACTATCTTCGGATCATCTTCTCAAATTACATAGATTCCATTTTTTTCATAATACGTAGCCTTATTTCATTTCCCAATATTTTATATGCTATAACATAGCTGTTTTGTGGATGCTACTCCCTGAAAAAATCCAAGAGTTGAATTGGACTAAATATCACACGGAGCACAACTTTCAATTGATGTTAATGACGTTAATGATGCATCAAAGAGGTGACTTTGAAATTCGCTAGACTTGTCTATCTGTCTTCCCACGTTAATTCAAACCATAACATTTATTCATACTGCACATTTACTATGAGTTCCATAACCACATTTATCGATATTGTTTGCACCTTGACAAATGCATTTTTTGTTTATGTTGTGCGGTGGGCTGTGTTCACCGACTCATGCTTAAATGGAGGTAAAGCATTGTTGTAATGATCCAGATCCATAAATGTCACAAATACGATGTGTACCTACTTTCTTCTTTTTCTCTGAACTGAGCTTACTGACAAGTTAGGAACACCAAAAAGTATCAGGCCTACCATGTCTCTTTTTATCATTGGCACAGTTGATAAATGTCGGTATTTTTAAGTGATATGGCTTATATATTTTGGAAACAAAAATTAAGTCTATAGTTCAGAAACACTATTTCAAAGGTCGAGAGGACCAGTTTACAACAACCATTTGCCTTTTATGGTGGACTGCCTGTCTCAAGTCAAGGGTGAAATTTTTTCATCATAGTGGTATTAAAAGCTGAAAGTTGATGATTTGGTAATTTCTGAACCTCTGAATTTTGCTGTATTTAACTTTGCCCTCATTGTTGGACTGGCATTTATGAATGTGGGTATTTTTTCTGATCTATTTGTCTAAAACACACGACAGTGGATGCAATGTGCTCATAGTCCCATGGTAGCTAGGAAGCAGAAGCAGACTGTATTTGAAAAATCTGCATTTCTGTTTACAGATTGAAGCCAAATTACTCCTATCCAAGATGCTTCAAAGGTTTGACATACATCTGGACCCTACTCAATCTTATGATATCCAAGATACATTGACGTTAAGACCCAAAAGTGGAGTTTTGGCTACACTTACTGTCAGATAATGGAACTTATTCATTTGGGCTGCCAAACTGGACTTCATCTGTACATTTGTACATTCAATATTGCATTCAAGATTTAGTGTGAAATTGAAATGTATATAGTTTCATGAGCAGCAAATAACCATTACACTCAACTCCATCGTATATATACCAAATTTCCTCACACATTGTATCAGAAGGTTAAAATAGGCTTTGTATCAGGCAATACATTATTAACTATATGCGCTGTAACTATTGTTTTTCAACTGATGATGTACCTGTTGAGACTCGTGCTCATTCGCCATATCTATTGTCTTTTAACTGAATGTGTACCCATTCAGACTCTTGCTTATTGTCATCTTGTACTTGTATATGCTTATATCAAACATGCTGTATGTTGTTAAATCGTCGTATTTTGCAATATTCCTATTTTCGGTTTAATTTGGTAATTATGTCATAAAACCATGAAATTAAGCACACTGTCAATATGGCATTGATAAGAAATATGAAATAGCTGTAAATATGGCATTGATAAGAAATATGAATAAAATAGTGAATGTTAAGCCTCAACGACAGGTCCAACATGCAAAAACTGCAAAATTAATAACCTTCAAAGTGGATGTATTCTCAATACTTATTCAGTCGAAATATCGTGTGCCAGTGTACATACTGTCATAGCAAAGTCCAGTCCTACATATTGTTAACTCAAGGGTGCTGCCGCCACTGCACACTTTGGCAATCAACAAGAAATCATGAAAACACCTGATTTTCAAAATTGAACTCATCACATCCTCACTGCCTAAAATATTTCATTCTGTAATATTATCTGTCTGCACATTTGACCCATATATAGTCATATTTCCTGATGTATATTTGTATATTTTCTAAATGTTTGTATGTATACTTGCAAACTTTCATGTTGTAATAAAAAATGAAAAGATATGGTGTTCTCATTTTTCATTTTAAGAGAAAGGGCATCATCTGTTGTCTGACTCGATAGTCATAACTACAAAGTTGTCGAGTCTCATCAAATAATTATCTTCGTGAACAAGCCATGGATATCCTTCTTTTCCATAGATCATAGGAGAACAATAGGATATAATCCACAAACAAAGGGAAAGATCAAGAGGGCCAATAGAACACTCAAAGAAATGATTGCCAGATTAGTCAACATTGATGCCAGAAAATGGGAAGAACAACTTGGAAATGCAATACTAGCTTATAGGAATAGTGTAAGCAGGTCACACACCTTTCTTTTTAATGTATGGAAGACATGGGAGACTACATTTTATAGTTTCAGCCCACAACGTGCTTTTTATTTTCTTTATAATATGACTTTTTGCGACAAGGTTGTATATCCATAGATCTCCTAACATCCAGTAACTGATAAGACTTTTCCATGATGCCCTTTCTAGTGCAGATTTTCCCAGGATGTGGTATTGATTAAAACACTGCGCTTTATTTTTTTCTGTTTTATCGTCAAAAGGAATTTACACATACTAACTGTTAATTTTTTTAATTACTTCCCCTCCTGGTCCTGGATGTATTGAGGCTAGATCAGCAAATTGAGGTGATGCTCGACTTTACCGAAAATTAGAAATTTGTTTAAATGTATTCCCTTTAGGTTAAACATTCAATGGTGGGAGCTCTGGGGGGATTTTAATTTTATTTTTGATTGTTTGTTTTTGTTTTGTTTTTTGTTTGTTTGTTTGTTGTTCCTCTCATTTTTTGTTGAAATCTGCATGCACTTTATTAAGATGGGCTTATCAGTCCATTCTAGTTTTAATTTTGAAGGTAGCATTCGTTGTATGTCTTGTGGTAACACTAGTTTTAATTATTTTGTTTAATTAGTTAAAAGGTTTATTTTTAAGCCTGATATTGACTGACAGTTCTTTAACTTAAGCAATACTTCACATAAAGATTGTTCATCAACGGGGGGAGTAGTGATGTTTCGTCATCATATTGACAAAACCTGTATGGTTCTCAGTTAATAATTTCTATACCTTTTACTTCATTATTTGCACGCAAAGCACTTGCCAGTGGCTCTGCACAGAAATGAAGATGAGGAAACTGGACACCCTTCTCTAACACTTCTAGAGATATTAAAAGTTCCTGTTGCATAGCCATTATTTATAACTCAACTTGTTATGTGTTTGTAGAGAGTTTTTATCCATTTCTTAAATGTTGGATCAAGGTTGACATATTTCAAACATCTATTTATACAAGACCATTCTGGTCTGTCAAAAGCTTTTTCGAACTCTATTTCTGCTAATAATACTGATTTATTTTCGTCACCATAAATTTGAAGAATATCTGTATTTTTTCTGATGTTTTTGTCAATGTATCTTTTTTAAAAAAAAAATCTGTCCGGTCTTTATGAATTACATTTTTTTCATTCTTGTAACTAGTGCTTTTGCTATTATTTTGTGGTCTGTTTGAAGCAATTACATTGAACACCAGTTTTTAAAATAATGAATATCTCAAATTAGTTTTGGCAATACAGTTATGGTATCATGTCGTTATTAAGTGGACAGTTCAACTGTCTCAAAACTCTCATGAATAGCATTTATGAAAAATACTTTAATATCTGTCGGGAATATGGTATAAAATTCGATTAGCTGACTATCTGACACAGGTGTCTTATTATGAGAAATGAACTTAATGGCTTCAATGTGTTCTTGCTCTGTTAGCAAACCTTCACATAAATTCTGTTGAACTTTATCCTTTTTTTCTTTTATTTCCATCTGGGGAAAAATATTTCGAAATTGTTGTAATTTCCATGCAATGGAATATTTGAAGCATATAGGTCTTTGTTTTTTTTTCTAGTAGTATTTCTTTTGGGTCTGTTACAGATTTGTAACCTGGTGTTGTCAATGTATCAATAACTTTTGTATGAAATCTCCTCTTTTCAGATTTAAAAAAGCGGGAATGTTTTTCATCCTGCTCATTCCATGTTGCACGACTTCTTATTATAGCACCTCTTCTTTTTTCTGAATTATATTCTCTAGTTCTCCCCTCCCTCTTATTTGTTGTACCAAATCATCACTGCTTATTGGATCATTGTGATTTAGTTGGTCTTCTCAGATTTTTTATTTCACTTTGTACTGACTCAATCTGTTTCCAAATATTATTCTTTTCGTTGCTGCATATTTTTCTGTTTCACCTTTTATTTCTAGTTTAATGACTTCCCATAGTAATTTATGGCTAGTAATTATGTCTCTATGAACCTCATGTATTCTAGTTTTTCCTTGTTTTATTATATCCAGATAGTCTTTGTTTAAAAGGTTAGATGTATTTAGCTTCCAACAAAACTGGTCCCCGGTTGTTCTGTTGTGATTGAATGGCTAATCTTATTGGCGAATGGTCAGTGCAAAATCATGGAATAAGACAGCCTTTATTAAAATAACCCTGTAAATCATCTTTTAATACTCAGGCTAAAAAGTAGTCCAATCTACATTGGGTGAGTGAGGGATATTTGGTCCGCCAGGTAAATGTTTTGTCATTTGGATGCATTTCTGTCCAAATGTCTGGCAGCTCGGTTTTTCCATCCATGCTTTATTAAAGATACAGCCTTTGTATGTGTAGCTTGTCTGCCTCCTGCTTTGTTAATGTTTTTATTTTTATTTTATTATTATTTTTTGTTTTTGTTTTTTGTTTTGTTTTGTTTTGTTGTTTTTTTATTTTGTTTTTTGTTTTTTTCGTTTTTTTGTTGCTTTTTTGTTTTTGTTTTTTTTTTGTTTTTTGTTTTTTGCTTTGTTTTTTGTTTTTAATTTGGCACACAATTAAAATTACCTACTTTTATACAATGGTTATTGCGCATATTTTCAGCTATATTGCTAACTTTTTCAAAAAATTCTTGGCATTCATGGTTTGGTGCATATAATGCAGCTAAAGATGTTCTCAATTAATTTCCAGGAAAAAAAATCCAAAACTATGTAACGACTTTCCTCATCCCCAACACTTTCATGAATATTTTGATTAAAATTGTTATCAGCATAATAGACACTCCTCTTACATTGTATTCACCATAATGTCACTTCACCATTCATTTTTTCCTTCGTGTTTCTGATTCAGGGGTGCTGTGTGTCTCTTGCAACGCAAATGTTGAATTCTTGCTGTTTTGTAAAAAGTAGAACACTTCTCTCCTTTTTCTATCATTTGTTAGACCACAGCTATTTATTGCACAAATACCTGACTCAGTCATTTGTAAGTAACATAAGTCTGTTCATACTAGTCTCCAGGCTTCTATAGCTCGCACAACATAGTGAGTAACCATATTCCAAGAGATTCGAATCATAAGAACAACTGACCTCCTATGTATTGAGCTTTTGTTTTTACCGACTTTCAATAAAGTCTATTGGTAAACAATGTATGTATATTTCTACAAAGATGTATGTATGTTGCCTCAAGAGTGAGAATAATTAGGATTGGTATTGTTACTAGACTAGTTGAAATAGGTATGTATTCACAACCTCCAAGCCTGTGTGTGATGTAGCGAATAGGATATTGATGAATTGCAGAGGGAGGTCATTTAAACGCCACTGCATCTGTGAGTGTTGGCCAATGGTAGTAACGTAGTATGTCGGACCTCAGAATTCATTGATGTGGTACTATATTTTATAGTTAAAGGTATATTTGCAATGTTCTCTTTGCCTTTATGAGAGGAGCAATGTAAAGTTTCGAATTGGTGTCTTAAGACGTTATAAATCAGGCAGAAGAGGTTAACCTCTATGCCATGGAATAGCGGCAACTGAATTGTTCATCTGCAATAATACAGACCCCGTATAATTGTATATTGGTCACATATCCTGTGATCATCATTTGTGAGAGGAAGTACTGATACTAAATGCGCTCAATAGTGATTGTATAATCTTGGAATTCCCACACTATAATCAATGACAGGAGATTAATGGCTAGGTTCATTCATCAAGTTCTTCATGTATTTTTAGGATGTACTATTTCTCCCCTGATAATACTCAGGATCAGAATACAGACTTTGTGAATGGAATCTCTATTGCATGGAGACTTACCACGTATAAAAGTTGTATAGGAAATAGTTTAATTCTAAATGCAGTGACAGGTACAAGGCCAAGGACACTTGACTTAGTTAACAAAACCTTCAGTATCGTGGGTGCCACTGCATATACATACAGGGCAGAACTGTACAATGAAAAGTTTTCAAAGATTGAATTGATGTGAAAGTTGTTTACAGAAAATGTAGGGGAAAGTCCACAGAAGTGTCATTATTATTAATAGCCAGGAAATCTCAGGTCTAGGGGTGTGAAATGATATGTAAGAGAGCTCAGTTACAGCACTTCTCAGATACTCAGTCTGGAGACTGATACTATGTACAACACTGAATAAACTGATGAAAGGGAACCCGCAGCCTTTGTCATTCTTCTTACATGACTGGGATGCCATACTCCCAGCCAAACCCACTAAGAAATTTCATGTGTAATAGGGCCACTCGAATGGACAGTCATATGGGTATATCAAACCCAAGACATTGAGTAAAAGAGTGGCACCTTAACAACATTATGCAATAAATCCTGTAAATTGCTTTATCTTCGCGTGTTCAATCTTCCAGTTGTTGTATTTTGTCATTTTACTGTAGTTAAAATTTTACTATTTTGGACATGATTAGTAATCAGGCAATGTTAAAATATCGTTTCACAATGTTTATATTTTCATGGTTGAGAGGGACCAAATAAAAGGGTTTTTATCTTCTCTTGATTAGCTTATTCTGCCTGACTGCATAGCCATGAGTAAATGTTTATGCTCTGTAATCTTTAGAAAATTGCAAATGGTGTTTTGAAATGAATGAAAAGTTAGAAAGGTATTTTAGTTTACATTATGTTCTGATTCTAGGTTTTGGTTGACTGATTGTGCCAGCCTTGATAGGTACATTATGTTTTGCTACCATTGTGGTACCCGACTTACCACATTATAGTATCTGGGGATAGTCACTATTCCGGTGAAATATGTGTATAGCAGACACCCTTAAGACAACAAAAGTGGCCAGCGTATGAAGGTCTTCACCAAGGACAGGTATATTGACATGAGACCAAAAAAATAAATCATGGGTGTGGTGGAAAACTGTGTTCTCTATGTGCAGGTGCTATCTAAAGCAGAGTTTACTCTCTATAAAAATTGATTTGCTTACAATTATATAAATAAATATATATATATATATATATATGTGTGTGTGTGTGTGTGTGTGTGTGTGTGTGTGTGTGTGTGTGTTTATATAATGTGTATGCATGTTTAGTGTTCATTCAGTTACCCAGACTGCATGAAAAATAGTCATATGTTGGTCTCTGTCTCACAAGGATTCGGTACGAACAAGTCAGAGCTTGTTCAGCCTAAAATTTTCCTGACAGATATTTTGTGTGTTCCAAATCAATCATTTGGTGGCTGTTGATAGGATGTCATCCACATAACACTGGCCTGTTAGTGTCCTGCATACCATGTTAAGTTCTGTTTTTCCAATCACTGTGATTACCTTTGCCTCTCCTCCCCCCCGCACCCACCCCCAGCCGACCACCATGGCATTGTCGCCTCCGTAGCAGTCATGTTGCACCATGCATCCAAGTACAAATATCTGTGAAGTAACAGATCTAACCGAGTTCTCCCATCATGGAAATCAAGGAAACTCCTCACTCGTCCACATCTGCTATCACACTCCACCACTGGTCTCTGGCTCAGTCAGCATGCTCTTGACACCACAGTCGAGATGCTGACCTGGGTTTAATGAGATGCGAGATTAGGGGTCAAGTCAGCAGTCTCGTTCTCGGTTTCACTGCTGGGCAGTGCTTATGTAAACAAAGCCGCATGGGCACATCTTAGTCCCTGCTATTTGGGAGTGTTGAGGTGTTCGCGGATCACATGAAAGGGGTGTGATAAGTGATTTACCACTTACAGTAAAACCTTCCTGTACCGAACACCCTTGGGACCTGAACAAAGTGTTCAGTAAGGGGAGGTGTTCAGTATAGGGAGGTGTTCGGTATATGGAGGTGCTTGGTTAGAGAGGTTTTACTGTATATAACAGTCAGCGCATTTATTGGGTTACGATAAATGGTCATTTTACGAGCATCCTGTCACCCGATACCCCACTGAAGATACAAGAGATGCCTGTTTGGAACACCCACCAACCAGATACTGCTCTGGCATTTTAATTTAAAACAGATCACTGACCCTTTCACGCTGTTATTTGACCAAAAAGTGTTCATGCTTTTCAAGAGGGTATAAATTTGGGCTGGGTTGGGTTAAATTTTCAAGATACAAGTGGTCCAATTTGAATAATACAACAGTCCATTTATCAGACGTATTGGGGGTTTACAACTACTGATAAAATAAAACCTTTTCTGTAAAAACATAGATTAGGCTAAGTTTCATACTTGCTGATATTCTAAGTTGTGAAAAAAATATATTTGAGCATTCTAGGGCAAACTGTACAGATTTGATCAAAATTCAAAGGGCCCTACCCCCTAAATATGTCATTTTGGGGTTCCTTCCTTTTTGGCTGAAAGGTGGACACAGGGTTGTCACTATCCCACCACCCCCATTGCATTATGGATCTGTATGCTTTGGCAGTGCATTCTTGGTGCAAATTGCCGGGAATAGACCCCATGTTACAAAAGTGGAGCTTTGTATAAAACGTGGTTTTTTGCAAAATGGCGGATTTTAGAGGTTGAAATTCAAGGTCAGGTCACAAGATTATTTCTTTCTAATTTGGACCTACATCTTACTGCTTGCACCAGAAAAGTATTTTTGCAGTAGATGGCAAAATATTATGTCATCACATTGCTTGTACAAAATGTGATCAAATTACACGTACATGACTTCTGGATATTTGGGCCAGCAATGGCTGACAGATCAGAAATGAATTGGACATATTGGACTACCATGGCCCTATTATTAGACTGGAATAATACCATATTGTGGATTTAAATCTGTGGAAAGAGGACATATAAAGGTAAGAGATCATAACACATCTTTTGTACCACTTTTTACAAATTTCTTATTTGTGTGTGATACCAGTTAATATCATGGCCGCCATGTTGGATTGTGTGTATCTTGGTGACGTCACAACCCAAGGCTTAGCTTGGAACCGAGGCGTGCTGGTAGCCTATCAATCTCATTCATGTCTCAGCATTTCGACTGCCACTGTGTCATGAAGCCTTGCAAGCACGACTGGGAGGGATACAGATACAGGGCAGCATTACCCCACTTCAGCCGATAACCGCTAGTCTCCTGTTTACTGTATGCCGTGATGGTGCAATGTGCAATAATGCTGTAGGCCTGGCACCATTGCTGACGAAACATCTACGTCACATGAAACCTGTGTCTCTTTGTATCCTTCACCGGTCGATCCTTTTATCTGAAAGTCTTGGTCTTCCAGATCCCGCTTTTCTCTTGCATCCTCGTGTTTCTTGGAAACGGTCCCGCCACCTCTATCTACACCAGTGATCTGCAGCACCCCATTATCCTCAGCCCTTCTCCTACCTATCCTGTCCATGTTATATAACAGTTTATATGACAATCATAATTTCTCCATAAACTAATATTTAGAGCTACGTATGTTAAACCGATGGGGGAGTCTGGTTTTACGTTTGTGTGTTTGTTTGTTTTTTTGTTTTTTTGTCTGTTTGTTTGTTGTATTTTTTCTTCTTTTTTGGATGGTTGGATGGTGGTGGTGGTGGTGGTGATGGTGGTGGTGTGTGCAAGGAGTATCTATTATTCATCTGTTTATTGTCACGTATTGGAATGAAATACCCAAGTACCCGGCCTAACGCTTCACGAGTCTTAGTTTAAATGCATTTTATAATGGCAGACAAAAATTTTGTACATCAAAACATATGCAGTAATTGAGAAAAGGGCAATGTCATATATTACTCCTTCTTGCAGAAAGCGGAACAGTATATAAACAGGACGTTATGTGACACACACATGTTACATGAACGGTCAATGTTAAAAAAAGTTGCCCAGTCATGTAACAGGAACATGGTCAAGGAGATGTTAACAGCGGATAAAAGAGGGGTAGATGGGCATACTTCATTTTATTTCTATTCCTGAAAATTGCAGGTAGAACTACTCCTAAATATTCTGGGTGACCTAAATCAACCTAACCAGTACCTTATGGCAAAAACGAGAAGAGAGAATTATGTAATCTCGAGCCACCGAAAAAAATTGAAAAGTTTCGGAAAACCATATATACTGGAGAGCCATATCAATCCGTTTGTAAAGAAAGGGGGCATATTTGAGACAATTCTATGAAGTTCTGAACGTGCCAAAGTATATAGTGGGCACGAGAGACAAAAGTGCCACACATCTTTGCAATCTGCACCGCAATTGCATTTAAGAATCACTTTCACACCAGATGGGAGTTCAACTGACTGCTGCACAAGCGTAAACGGGTATGTAAAAATACTTGAAGCATATCTGTTTCCAAAGTTATACAGTTCCGACAGGGGATTCTGCCGACAAGAGAATTTAAATAATTCAAATATTGATGGTGATGGCCAATCGTGAATATGAAAAGGTAGCTCAGTCCAAAAAGGAACTGTTGAATTACTTAACAGATCAGTGCCAGCTCAAAAATGAGGTAGATCACAACTTTGACGAGTATTGTGAGTAGACAGTTCAGGATGGACAATTTCTGGAATTATAGATTGAAGGTAATAGAGACTCATTTGTTGACAATTTTATACATCAGGATTAACTTGGCATTTTCCGTACGAGATGCTAACGTCTGCCATCCAAGTTCTTGATATAGTTTACCATTAGAAGTTCAGGCATTGCACCAGAAATTATTCGTGCTGCAGTAGGCTGAACTCCCACGCGTTTTTCGGCGTCTGTAACCGTGCAACCATTCCAGAGAGGACTTCCATACCCCAAAACGGGTCTAAATGATGGAGATGTAAATGGTTTCCAGAGTTCGGCGGTCAAGACGGTAATGTAAACTCTTCATAATAGTCAATAATTTCCCTCTCTGAACAATAATATCCCTTCTATAATCGATCCATCGCAAGTTTGTGCGTATTGTGATGCTAAGATATTTACGAATATCAACTTCCTGCAAAGAGTGACCTAGAAATTTGTTTTAAGCACATTTTATTCCATGAAAAAAAATGCCGGCAGGAGCACAAGCCTATATTAGGGCCTAGAAATTTAAGTGCGAGTGGGAATGGTGAACTGGTGGAGTAGTCTTGCCTGAAATTATCAAACTATCAGTTTTCATGGCAGGAAAGGTGATGAGCTACGCATTTGCCCATTTATCAATGGAGGGAGGATCAGAATTTAAGATTCCACACGCAGTCAGGTATAATGACTGTCCAGTAAAGGGATGTATCATCGGCAAATATTTTTATACTACTTTGGGTAAAATCCACAATGTCATTAAGCTATTAGAGAATCAAGTTTAGTCTTAAAACGGACCCCTTGGGCACACACACACACACACACACACACACACACACTAGTCTTCCTCGAAGCACAGAGCAGATGTGGTTCGGGGGAGCAGTATTGCATGGCAAAATGCCTGACCACCATGCGTGTTGATTGAGTGGCTAACTGGTTGTAGTCATCAGATGCAATACATCATGGGCTATAAGCGTTAAAATTGCATGTCGTCTGTTTAAATTCTTCGAGTTCCTGACTTGATGCGGCAAAATTCGTATATTTTTTGCTTGTCACCATAATTTCAGCACCCAAGAGTGTTACTCAGGAAGAGCTTAATTTCCGATGTCGCAGTGCTCAATTGTAAACTAATATTGCTTCATATGTTGTCGATGGAAACGTGAATTTTATTTCATTGCTTCCACTACCGCCGTATTTGATCAACTACGAGGCACGCTCTGATTGACCAAAAGATAGCTTCTGCATTTGCGGCAAGATGGGGAACATGTTTGGAAAACTTGCACTTATGATGCAACAGCATTGGAGCATACTCGATTTAATTCACGTTTAATCGTTGTCCTTCCTCTCACATGGCCTGAAGGCAGTTGTGTCCCATACGTCATAATTTATATGAGTGAGAAACAGGAACACTTTTTGTGGCATTACCGATCACCACACTAGGTAATCATAGCTATTTCATACTGTCATATGGACATAGTAACGAGGACAGATACTTTATGAAACTAGCCGAACTGGAATCTTTACATTTTATGCACAGCTAGATGAGTGATTTGCTTATGAAACACATTGCATCACTTATAATACACTTATTTGATTGATGCATTGTTTACAGTGTTGAATGAAGTCAGCAATAATCTGGCTCAATGAGCCACTACCATGAATATTAGCTCGCACCTTCTGTCTGTTTTAATATTAAGTACATGTGCACTAATCAAACTAACAGAATGGCCAGAAGAAAAAAAACGAATACTTATTTGTTCATTCTGACCCCAATACCTACATGTACATCACACGTTGGAGACATCATTAGCCTATGTCTAAATATAGAAAGACCAACAAATTGGTATTTTGGAGAAGTACTCATGGCATGTTTGCCCAAAGACAACCTAAGAGTCTTTTGTGATGCATCACCGAAACATTTTCGATAACAATTCCTTTGCTAGGTTGAACCCCTTCTCCTAAACAAGAAGCAGATTCAAAGCTATTGCTACCAATAGTATGACTTTTTGAAACTTGATTTGGATAACAAATAAGACTTTGGAAACTTACAAGTTCCTGGTTACTTATCTCCTGGTACCCACACATAAAGATTAGCTAAGATACTCCATTTGATACTGCTATCACATTCCAAATTAGCCAAGTAACGTACGTATATACATACGTTTGTGGTGCTCTGTAGGCCCGTTGTTTGGATGAATGGATGGATGGACGAATTTATCTCATTTTTATTTTAGGTGCCTTTACAATCAAACAGATTGATTTCTTTAAAATTTGCAGCAGTTGAAATACCGGCGAAATTTACAGTTTGTACTGACTTCACATTTTGCGGCTCTACAGGGGCATAAAATTTCACTCTGTAAAATGAATACAGGGCTGGAAGTTTGAAGTGTTTTGTCTAAATAAAATAGCAGGTGCTTTTTTTTTAGAATGTGAAACGACATTGACTCCTGTAACGAAACTGATATAGATTACTCGGTAAGTCCACCACTAAAAGTAAAATATCTTGTGTCCCAGGCTCTCCGATTTCATGGTTATGTTGGTCAAGTTGGTGGTGGATTGACTTTGTATTGTTCTACCTTCATGTGGGTCTCGTCAAAAACTGATTACAATATAGAAATTGGGCTGTTTGTAATTTTTTTCCAAATTAAAACTAGGCCCTATCAAATTTTAGTACATCTTTTTGTTCTTATCCAGATTCCAATTTAAAAAACATGATGGGATCGGTTGTAACAACTGTTTACTCAGGGCATGCATTTACAATAAATACAGCCTTAACGCTTTCTTTTTTTAAAAAAGAGTTTTGAAAAAAAAAGATGTTAAACACATGGGTCTGCATTACGACCCCATTCCCAAGCTAACTTGTCAATAATCTCCTTCAAATAAAGGCCTGAGAGCTACCCTCAATGGAAGAAACTTGAAAGTTCCCTGATACAAATTAACTACACACAATTGGTTATGCGAGACACAGAATCCAGGACGGCATGATCTACGGGCCGAAATGGATCATTTAATTTTATCTTGCAATAGCATCAAGATACTAAGAACCTATAAAACATTGATATCTCTGAAATTGAACAGATGAGATACAGTCGTTCAAAATTTAAAGGAAGGGATCGTTGATTGCATACTTCAGTCATAATGTTGTGTAAAGCAGAATGGCCAAGTGTTTATAGTAAGAGCCATGATCCCTTTCGGTGCTCACTTTTCCATGTTCGAGTCCGCAACTTGTCTTTTCTTTTTTTTCTTTTCTTTTACTATTTCTTTAGTTTCATCTTCTGTTCTCTTCCTTTGCTGATGTTCTGTATATCTGTATAAATGCCATTTTTCTTCTAGTTCTGTAGCTGTTCCGGTTTGAAATTAATGTCTGTCGCCAAATCACAAGATATAGACAGGTACAGGAGGGAAGAACTTATGCAAACAAAAGTCTATTGACATGCTTCTGTGACAAAAATATGACCCATTTTTTTAAATGCTCTTGAATGTTTATCTACCTATCAGTATATATATATATATATATATATATATATATATATATATATATATATATATATATATATATATATATGTGTGTGTGTGTGTGTGTGTGTGTGTGTGTATGCATGTGTGGATGCATGCATGCATGCATGTATGTATTTATGGCCTTAATATTCGCAATAAAAAAATGAAAGTTCTTATTGTTCGCAATACCCGCAGGGCCCAGGTTATTTGAGGAAACTCTAGAGCTGCACGTGGCAGAAGGTTTCCTCAAGGGTACTCGACCTTTGTTTGGGAAATATTGCTGACAGGTGGCCTTCAGAGCGTCATATACCTACTAGGGTTGCTAATGGAAGAGCCTAGTTCCCATAGGGGGTGTATCAGTCACATTTGGTAAGGGTTTTACTTTGTTGTGGGGGGTTCTTCATTCAAACATGTTATTTCTTTCACACAAACTCTCTCAAACACAAACATTTGGATGTACAATTAAAATATAATGACGTCACCAATTAATGACGACAAATAGAAGTAAAAATTAGAGATAAGCATAAAGAACAGACCTGTGTGTCTCTGTATATCAAATATGTGACCGCTGCTGACACGAACAAGAATTTAGATTGATAGATCCCTGTTAAATTGTTATAAAGCATCCATCAATGCTCAGTCAGGAATATAGAATGAAATCTCTGAATAAATCATCTACTGAAGATGTGATAATAATAATGATCATTTAAACCTTTAAATAGTCTTCCGAGTTCTTTTTTATTGTAGTGTGTCCAAGATGACAGACACTGCATAGACATTACAAAATATTCATGGTGATGAACATTATTTGATGGAAGGTTATCACTTCTTGTAGGCTTTGATTGCAGATACGATAGGTCTTGTGTGGAAAACTAAACACAGTCTGGGTGTGTGAGTGAAAACATGAGGGATTATCGGGGGTGGGGGTGGGGTGTTGTCGACTTGGGAAAGAATCATTCTACTGCAAAATCTACGATTTTTACAACTGTTTCCAGGTCTCTGCCGCCTTATTGCCTCTCGCATCTCTTTTTCGTACCGTCCTGTTAGTGCCAACTGTGACTAAGGTCTGTCTGCCCTGAATTACTCTTAGAATTCTTGATTCATATTCCTGTTAAAAAGACCTTTCATTGAAGTACCAGAATGCCTATAGTTACAGAGAGAATAGTCCAGGTCAACAGCTTTCCTCAAAGCACTTTGGGCAGAAAGTGTGGCAATGAAAGTTGTTGACTTGGTCCAAAATCTGGAACTGAAAGAATCGAAACCGGGACAGCTACACAAACCTGAAGAAAATGCACCAGCACAAAATAAATATAATCTTGTTGCTGTGAGTCTGATGTGTGACATAATGAGAAATATGGTACTGTAGTAATCTACAGGCACTTTTACATGCCACTTGTTACCCATGGGGCAAATATTTAACAGGGGTATTTTTTGCCCCCCCCCCCCCCCCGGGGAAAATGCAATATAAGTTTAGGGGTAAATCACGATTTTGTACCTTTCACACAAAGAGTATGACATGCACATGTGTAACTGGAAAATTAGTTTGCAGAAACATCACTTTCTTTCCTTGGTATTGGACAACAAGTTGTAAGACGAAGTCATCTTTAATTTTGTGGCGTCACAGACGCAATATGCAAGTGACGACCATCACGGTATGGTGTTGGTTGGTGCGAGAATAATGAGTGTGGAGTGCAAAAATAAGAAGACTTTGGTGGACTGTTATTGTTTTAAACTCATTTGATGACATCCAATGGAAATAAAATTTTAGAATTTGCAGCAACCCCGTTTGACATTCATCTGTGAAATGCATGCTGGAAGAATTACACAAATAAGACTAGCCTTATCTGTGCAGCACTGGGTGGCAATAACTGTCTATTACCTGGCATACACTTCAGAATAAAGACCACTTTCTAACCTGTTTGGTGCTGGCATTTCCACTGTGTGTCTGGATCCATGAAGTATGTGACAGCATTGTGAAGAAATTATGTCCTCTCTATGTACGTTAGCCCACAGGCAACGACCTGCAAGATGTCATGAGTGGTTATATGGAGTCCTTTGGTTTTTCAAAATGTGCAGTAACTATAGGTGGAATCCACATTTCTGTCATTAGGGCATTGGATCATTATGCTGATTCTGCAATAGAATATAGATTTTGATGGCAAGGTGGGTTCATGATGCCAGGGTCCTGGCTAATTCAAGAATATACAGAGAAGCAGAGCAAGGAACTTTATTTTTAAGCCTCCCTCAGTCAGCCACTATAGGCAACCAAACTGTGCCTGTGGTCATTCTATATGACCCAGCTCACCCCCTGAAACCTTGGCTTCTGAAGACAATCAGTGATTGAGGCAATCTAACCACAGAGTAACATTAATTTAACTATCGCCTGAGAAGTCCACAGACAGTGGTCCCGGTTAAAGCCCTTTTACAAAACCCCTTTCTTCCATGGGAGAATGACCTTGGCCTGGGTCAGGGACACACAGGTGCTCTGAACCAGCCCTTCATTAAAGTGCTAAATAAACTATGTGGTCGACTGGTGAGGCTGAGGTTGTTCACACCATTAACTGGTTCATAGCCATCCACACACCACATTCAGGCTGGGTCAAGGGGCTGGGAATAACAGTAATTGGGACTTTAATACTTTTCCTAGTGAATATTGTAGCCAGATCTTGAATTTAGGATGAAGGGAATGGCAGTATAAACCTTGAGGACATATTTTGAGTGTTTTTTTTAACATAGTAGTAATGATATTTATGAACTCTCCATCATGCATCCTTGCCTGTATTCAGTCATCAATTTTTCCAAGCATGATACACACAAATACAAGTTTGGACAATAAAGCATTTTATTAAATTATTTATTTACATACATTTGTATCAAGAGCACAAAGTCTGTATACCATCAGTGAAAACAACAATATGTACAATGTACTTATTACATGTAGAATCTTCTGTTGTCAAAGTTTTCAGTCACAATACTTCTTACAAGTTCTCCAAGTTCAATGTTCCGGAAGTTTTCCAAGGACTATTTCCAAGTTCCATGCAGACTATAGGCATACACATATTATCTGTCATGGGTAAATGTACATGGAGGTTCTTCATGCAGGTTTGCATTATATAAATTCTGTCCTCTGTCAACCCCTTTTCCAACTTATGATCCATGTACGAAACTCCAGGAGGGTTAGGGTATAGTCCACGCACTTGTTTCATGATGCAGACTGGCATTACCTCTCACTGATGACACACTACCGCATGGCCATTAGCTACTGATTCTTTGTGCTGTAGATATAACTCCAAGTGCCATGCACCCAGATTGGCCATGCACTTCCAGTAGCTTCTATACTTGGGTTTGAGTATTCCTGAATTCTCCTCACAACTACGCCTGCTGTCCAGGTCCAAGAAACCTGTTTGGATACGTTGTGACACATGGATTAAGAAAGCAATATGGGCAGGAGCCTGGGTCAGGTTGGGCAGCTGGATCATTTCCAGCTGTTGGCTCAGACTGTACTCTTGCCTCAACCTCTCTTTCTGAAACTGCAGACACCACAGTACTCCCTGTCCATTAACACTTGGCTTGATTTCGTTTGGATGGTAAACTGTTACCAAACTTTCTCTTTTTCTGAGTACACCTGCAAATGAAAGTTTCAATTTTGAAAACATGACTAACTGAGAAAAAGTATATCTATATGCACCTATTTTCAGCTACATAGTGATAACCATATAGGTTTGCATTTGATATTGTACTATTTTTTATCATTACAAGAAAACAGTTCATATTGTAGGTATATCAAAAACCTGATACTCAAATGGAAAATGAGATTAGAGAACTTGAACTATGATATTTTGGGGTTTTGTTTGCTCAGAGGTATCACCAGTTGTTAGACTTACTTTTGGAAATACTATATTCTCAGGATATTAGTACAATTTACATGATGGTAATACAAATGCTAGATATAAAATCGATGTGTATAAGATAGACAATTGTGGTGTATCAAAAACCTGGTACTCAATGGTCACATATTATGTTCTCAGGATATTTTTACAATTTACATGGTGGTAATAAAAATGAAAGACATAAAATTGGCGTGTACAAGATAGTTAATGGCAGTTCAGTAACTCACAAAGATTTTTTTAAAAAATATCTATAATGAGACTGCAAGCTGATATGCTGAAAGATGGTGTAGGTTATCAGGCACTTGTGGTAAAAAAAAGGGTCTCACCTGCTTCTGCCAATTTCCATCCCCTTGCCAGAAACAATTCTGGTTCTGGTTACTGAACTTCAAACATCATCAAAGCAGTCATACTCAGCTTTAGTCATGCAGTTTGTGAGTAGCACTGAATGTTTGCAGGCTTTGCTTGATATTATAACAGAGCATGCAAAACATTGTACAGCACCTCTCAAGTTTTGACCAGCACACATCGTGGGACATATATATGACTTGACTGTTATATGTGGTAATGGACACAAGTACAAAAGTGTATCATCTGGGTAAAATTAACTCATCAATTACTGAATGTTTCTTGCATTCATATGCACTGGGATGCTAACAAGCCAATTTGCTGATATTGGCATCATACCAAGTAGGCTCTACCAGCAACTTATAGTGGCAGTGTCTGCAATTGTGCATCTTTTGTATCATGAGAGCACTATGGATGCTACAAGAGAAGAGCAGAGTAAAAGCAAGGCTGCAGGTATGAGTTGGATTGCGATAATGACTGATGGCAGGCACCAGTGCTGCAAAAACTCTTATCACACTGACATGGTGGCTCTAGGATGCATTACCCACAAGGTTGTAAATAAACAGAAGATTATGAAGAAAGATGAAAAATCATCACAGAAGCATGAAAAACTGGGAGTGGAGCAAAGGTTTTCTGACTTTCAAGAGGCCAAAGTAACTATAGAGGAGCATGTTCATGACAGGAACAGCAGTGTAAACAAGAGTGTTCGTGAGTCCAATGTGCACAACTCCAATGACCGGTGGCATGTGTCATGTTCAGCAGTAAAAGGCATGAAAAAATTACCAGTGGATCACAATGTACAAAGAACAAAAAGTGGCATCCTCAGTTGTCAGACAAAATTAGTGGAGTAAGAAAACATACATACTGGGCTATCAATCACTGTGAAGGGTCCCCAACAAAGTTAGTGCAGTACCCGGATACTGTACCATTGCACTACCAGAATATTCATACCTCCTGTCACCCAAGCTATGCATGTAAGGAACCTGGTTATGTACCAAACACATACAAATTGACACAACCTGTTGCAGTGAAACTGTTGACAGACTTTATACAGGAAACAATTGTTTACAGGAATCCCAGTGATCACTGTCGTGCCAGGGACACTTACTTCATAGAAAGTTACCATAATGCAACTCTTATATACTTGGATAAACATATCCATTATGGCGATACTATGTATGAACTTTGAAGCAATCTTGGTGCACTTGAATGGAACGTAAATGTGAAGAGACCACATACCTCAAGAAGCTTGAAGCAAATAAGTAACCATCCTGAGAATCATCTGGGTAAAAAAAGGTACATACCCAAAACATACAAATTTGTAGAGAAGGCTTGGGAACTACTTTTACAAAGTGAAGTAGCAGATGAAATAACCTTAGATGAGAATGATTTTGATGAGGACAGTGAGGACGAGGCCGAGACCTGGTCACAAAGGGATTTTTACTCAATCTTTGGGGACAGTGAAAGTGAGACAGAGAATTTTGAGGGGTTCCTAGATGACTGAGAATTTCAGCACTATAAGAAGCATGAACACACAGATAAAAGGAAACATATTACATAAAGGACTTGTCAAAAGTATTGTGACTGAAATATATTACTTGGAAAACTTGTAAGAAGTATTGCGACAGAAAACTTGTGAGAAGTATTATGACTGAAAACTTTGACAACAGAGGATTCTTATAAGTACATTGTACATATTGTTGTTGTCACTGACGGTATACAGACTTTGTGAACTTGATAGAAATGTGTGTAAATAAATAATTTCACAAAATGCTTTATTGTCAAAACTTGTTTTTTTGTGTGTATGATGCATGAGAAAGCTGATGACTGAATACAGGCAAGGATGCTTGATAGAGAGAGTTCATAAATATCATTACTACTAGGTAAAAAAAAAAACCACTCAAAATATGTTCTCAAGGGTTATACTGCCATTCCCTTCATCCTAAATCCAAGACCTGGCTACAATGTTCACTAGGAAAAGTATCAAAGTCCCAATTACTGTTATTCCCAGCCCCTTGACCCAGCCTGAATGTGGTGTGTGGACGGCTATGAACCAGTAAATGGTGTGAACAACCTCAGCCTCACCAGTTGACCACATAGTTTATTTAATACTTTGATGAAAGGCTGGTTCCGTGCAACTGTGTGTCCCTGTCCTAGGCCAAGGTCATTCTCCCACAGGAGAAAGGGGTTTTGTAAAAGGGTCTTTAAAATGCCAGAAGAGGGAAAGAACGACAAGTAAGCATTCAAAAACCACCTCAGGCAACTCCCAGCCCCCTACATCATATACGCTGACTTTGAGAGCCTCACCACCAGGTTGAAGGGCCTGACCTGGACCCCGCCAAGAGCAACACTCTGAGGATGCAACAACATGAAGCCTCCAGCAAAGTGTTATGTGGTCATGCACTGCGACAGTCAGACAGAGCCGCCGGTGGAATACAGGGGTCCCAATGTGGTGGTACATTTTCTAGAAGCAATGAAGGAGGAGCAGATAGAAAGTCTATGACCGACCCTGAGCAATAAGAAAAAAAAACAGTAGAATGGGAGGCCCAGCGAACCGCCACATTTGCAAGCAGCCTCTGGCCCAGGACTCCATCCATGATCACTGTCACACCATGGGTAGACATTGAGGGGCTGCCCACAAAGCATGCAACCTAAAGCTGCACCTGAATTCCAAAACCACAGTCGTGCCAGTCATATTCCATAATTTGTGGGGGTACCACTCCCATCTTTTATTGCAGGCTATCTCAAAGGTGAAAGCTAAGATCAACTGTATTTCAAACAACACCAAGAAGTATATAAGCTTCTCCCTTGAAGATCTGATTTATCTACTCAGCCCAGTTCCTCCTGGCTTCGCTCAACAAGCTAGTGAGCAGCACCATTGGCCTGAGCAGCAAGTGCGCATGCAGGGTGGATCTGAAGGGCGAGATAACCATGGACTGGTGACTCTAGGGACTCTGTAAGTGTGGTAAACACTGCTCAAAGGAGCTGAATTCAGAGCCCTTTGAGACCATCAAAAAATACACCCGGCATAACACCCCTTTCTTAGCCTGAAAGGGTGTCTACCTCTATGAGTATATCGATGCCTTCACAAAGATGGAGCTCCCACAAGGGGGGCCTTCAACTCCAAGCTCTCCAGCAAGCATATCAGCAAGGAGGACTATGCCCATGCGAAATGGGTCTTGGTGACCTTTGGGTGCCACACTTTAGGGGACTATCACAACCTCTACAAACACACCAACATCCTTCTCCTGGCTGATGTATTTGAGTCCTTCTGCGAACCCTGCCTCCGGCAATAATTATGGCCTTGACCTGACCCAATACCACACTGGCCTCAGTCTCAGCTGGGATACTCTCCTGAAGCACACAGGCATGGAGCGCCAGCTTGTCATGTACTCCACCAGCATCTATTTGTGGAGAAAGGCATGCTGAGTGGCAACCCCATGGTGTCAAAGCACAGCACCAAAGCTAACAACCCAAATGTTGTGGGCTACCACTCTGAGAGGTTCAACAGCCATATTTTAACCTTGATGCATACAACCTCTATGGCTGGGCAATGAGTCAAGCCCTGCCAATGGGTGGAGGAATGTGATACCCTCATGAAAAGTGTTGTTGACCACTCGGCTGACAGGGTACATCCTTGAAATTGACCGTGAATACCCTGCAAATCTCCAAGGCACAACCAACTCCTATCCTTTGGTGCCAGAGTCTCTGGTGATGCAAAAGATGACGTGATGCTGTCTGACTATCAGTATGATCTCTTTTGCATGGGGGTAGTGCAAACTGAGCTCGAAAATCTTGTCCCTAACCTCAGGGACAAGGAGCACCACGTTGTAAAGTCTTTAGCCCAGACTTTAGTTTTAAACAGAAGCAAGAGATCTTAAGTTGGAAAGTCCCTCAGGGGATTACCCTAGGGGAAATTTGAACAAATATTGTAAATCTGGTTGGCTCACAGAATAACCATATTTAACCATGATGAGTTGTTATTGGAAGTTATATTTGGCTAAGAGGAATGACAGTAAAAGTCCCCTGAACATTGTTGTGTAGTTGGCAGAACAGTGGAATTCCCCAGAGTGTAAAAGTGGTAAGATTGTGAAATAAACTAGGCAAAATTAATAACACTCCACTAAATGCAATTCTTATATTAAAAAAACCCACATATTTTGAATATATTCAATGTTTCTTTTATTCTGTATACACTTTAGAGTAGATCTGTAGAGGAAATTCTGATCAAATGAAGTTATGCTTCATTGCACAGTGTCAATAAGCAGACAAAGTCTGAATCACAAGTTCGCAAGATTACCTGTAGAGCGCTCAAACATGCATATGAACTGAGCGCAGAGTCCCATGAGAAGTTATCACAGATGGTGCTTGGTTGCATCAAAAGTTATCACAGACTGTACTTAAAGTTAAGGCATTTTCTGAGTTCAATAGAGCAGAAATTGACTCATCACTGTGTCACATAAAGCACCTTTAAATGTCCATTCAGTAGGATGTGTAGCCACCATAGTTGTCAATGCACTGTTGGCAGCGTTTTCGCATGCTGTACACGAGCTTTCTCACAAGTGCCTGAGGTATACTGTCCCACTCCTCCAGAAGCTAATGCCATAGATCTGCGAAGTGTGAGTTAGGACCCATCTTCTGGTACACATTTCTTTTCATATGGCTCCACAGGTGCTCAATCGGGTTGAGGTCAGGTGAGCATGCTGGCCATTCCATCACTTCAACACTCTCACTATCCAGGTAATCACGAACCACAGCTGAAACATGTGGCCTGGCATCGTCGTGCATCAGCATGAAGTTGTCTCCAATGGCACCCGCATATGGAATAACATGGGGTTCCAGGACATCCGTTATGTACCGTCTGCTTGTCATTGTTCCTTCCATGATGACAAGGTCTGTCTTGCCATTAGCATAGATGCCCGCCCAGACCATGATGCTGCCCCCTCCGTATGCAACTGTGGGCTGAACACAACAAGCAGCTTGTCTCTCCCCTCGCCGTCTCCATGCACAAACACGTCCATCACTTCTGTGGAGGGAAAAGTGACACTCATCAGTGAACCGAGCATTGCTCCAAACTGCATGTGTTGTAAGGACATGTTCTCTTGTCCACTGCCAGCGAGCAACCTTGTGACGTGGGGTAAGAAGCGGCTTTTTCACCATGCTCCGGGACCTTAAACCAGCAGCATGCAGTCTGTTACGAAGAGTCTGGGTGGACAGGCATCTTTGGTGAGGATTGGCTCTCTCCAGCTAGCTCTGAATATCAGGACCTGCGCGGCTCCTTCTCCTCAGTGCTGCATTGACGATGAAATGGTCTTGTTGCCTGGTGGTCAGCTTTGGCCTTCCTGGGCATGGTAAATCTGCAACATCATTTGTGTTTCGGTATTTTCTCAACAACTCATTGATGGATTTGTGGTTCACACCCATTGCCCGTGCGACAGCTCTGCAACTTTCACCGGCTTCAATGCGACCTATGGCTCTTGCCCTGTCCATTTTGGATAGCCTTGGCATGGTGATGTTCACAGTTTGACCAGTGATGGCGAATCCATAACTGACAGAAAAAAACCCATGCCTTTATACCCATAATTGGCACAGTTTCTGGCCACATTACACAGGTATGGTGAGAAAAATCAATGGTCAGGAGGGTCCTAACAGGGACAGGAAAGACCACTCATGATCCTTTCTGCGAAGTGCACTTTTTGACTTTGTGTCACATTCAGCTTATGTGCAGTCAAGCATGGGCTCCAACTCTGCTCATCTTTACACATGATGTAATCAAAGGATTATGCTATACATACATGTGCGTATCTTTAAATTACCTAAAAAAGTATGGGTACACCATTAAATTATTTAAGCGGAGGGTTATTAATTTTGCTTAGTTTAGTATAATAGCTGACACCCTGGAAAGACGCAGAGTGTTAAATTAATGATGGCTGTTGTGCAAGAACATAACCTAGATACAGTCACAAGGTAATGAGTCAATACAGGATGTGAAAGCAAGTTGCAGGATATAGCAGTTGTTTATGACAGTGATGGATGTGAGGTTGTACAGTACATAAACGTGTGTTATGTAAAAGTGGAATTAATTCTTCTCAGAATTAATTAATTGCTATTTTGAGTTTAGATTGAGATTGTATGGATCATAACAAGTCTGTACATATAAATAAGTGGTCTTTTCTATCATGTTTGTGTGTGAACTTGGTCACCCTGATATGTCATTTCTGGTATGAGAAAAGAAGGAGGGGAAGTTCAACATACACAACAACTGATAGACAGAGCCACTGTACAGTCAGGGAGAAACTTTATTTAGGGTTTTGCCATCACTGACTCATGTCTTGTTTACTTAGAATGTAAAATTAACAGGATTTAACTGGATATATCTGGTTTAAATGCTGCATAGCAGATTTTCATGGGAATTTCCACTGTGTCTGACTCATAATTGTGTATAAAGGAGGTACAGTTGCCATACTAGGCAGAGCTTGTTCTCTCAGCTATATGAGGGTTCTGAAGAGATTGCTGAATGAAGAACCAAGGAGCCTAACCAGATTGACAAGTCCATCCTTGTGTAAAACAAGCTGGTCGCCAATACGCAGTCAGATATCACACCATCAAATCAGACCTGGTGGTTTACATAATTGGCGAGCTTGCCAGGATTCTCCTAACCATGGACTTCTGATTGTCAATGGCTCAAGCACACCTGAACTACACAGTGGTGAGTAGTTCGGATGAAGAAGACAGTGATTGCTACATTATTGACATACAAGACGATACCATAGACGGGCATCAACATTCGCCTGAATCTACGCCTGTACCAACTCCAGAACCAGAATCCAGTACCTCGATCCATTCCACGCAGACCAGACGGTTCGCCTGCATGCGAGTAACTGAATCAGCAGTAGCAGAGAGAAATAGGTGGCTGGCTGAAAGAAGAAGGGAGAGAGAAAAATGCAGACGGTTAAGAGAACAGAAAAGACAAATCATACGGCAAGTTCATTGGTTGAGACAAAAGTTAGCATGACTTTATGAACAGCAAGAGCGTGAACAACACATCATTAATACTACTCTAGGAAGACTTCGAAGATTACAAGTAGACCAGGACCAGGACTAGGACCAGAATTAAAAGATACGACAAAATGAATCGAGACCAATTTACAATTCTGTCGGAGGGCATCCCCAAGATTATCCAAGATCTAAATCAAGGTATGGGAGCACCGCATAATAACTACAAAAGGTCTGAGAAATTAAAATCCATAGTAAAGACCATACGCAAGTGTGACGGACAGGTAGCGGCTGACGTCAGAGAATGGATTGATGAAGTGGACATGAGTATCCCTTATCTACCAGACATTCCCGGAAGTATCATTGACATTGTCACGAAATCTTTTACTGGATCACTAAAAAAGGAAGAAGAGCGGTAGCTGGATCTACAACCTGCTGGACGTGCTACTCCATGGGATGACTTGAAGACCCATATTCAAAAATCATTTCTTTCGGCCAACGGGGATGAATGTTTGAAAAATGAATTAGATAAAATGGAACAATCGGAGTATGAAAATCTGGGACATTTTAATAGAAAATTTAGAGAGGCTGCACATCATGCATTTCCAGAAACCAAGAGTGCTGATGCAGAACGGACAATTGTCAGAGCTTATACAAAGGCTCTGCACAATACTGAGTTAGCCGAGAAACTTATTGTGGAATCAAGACCACAGACCCTAGAGGATGCAATGAAATACACGGAAGAACAAGAGGCTGGTTTGGAGATGTTTAGAGGACTGGAACGGAGAAGGACTGAGAAACCAATGGAGATTGGAGGACTGGAAGACAACATGAAGGAAGTACTAAAACTACTGGAGACCACTGCTAAAACCCAACAGAGATTAGCGGACTGGATCAACAGGTTGGAAAGTAGACCCAACATGCCAAGTCAGGCCAGGCCCATGACCAGAAACATTCAGGGGAAATGTTTTTACTGTGACAAGCTGGGACACAGAGCAGTGGACCGTCGGAAGAAGTTCGCTGACCAGCAAGAACAACAACAGAAAGTAACGCATAGACCAACAAGTCACAAGTCTTTAAACTAGAGGCTGCGGCAGGGTACACTGGAGGTAGGTGGGTCGTTGAACTGACTTTGTCAGGGGTTAAGTGCGTCACTCTCCTCAATACTGGTGCTAGTGTGACCTTGTTGCACCAAAGACTTTTCGACAAGTTATGTCGATGTGTTGGACGATCAAAAATTCTTCAGCCATGTACATTTATTGTTAGTGTTTCGGGAGAAAAATTAAATGTTTTGGGCCAAGCAGAGGTCAAAATTGACAATGCTACTGTAGCTAAAGTTATAGTTGTGAAAGGAATTTCTCAGGACATGATTTTGGGTCATGATCTTTTGAATAAAGGACAGGGCAATATAAATTATCCAAAACAAACATTGACATGGTTTAAGAAGGATTGGCCATTAACACTAAGATTAAATATGGTATCAATGCTGTAAATCAACATGGGAAAAGGGATTCAATTGTAGTAACATCAGACAGATGTACAGGACATTCTGCTATTGATCATGTTTTAAAAAAATATAATGATGTATTTAGTGAGAAAACGGACCCACATGGATATTGTCACTTACATTCTGTGGTAATTGATACTCAAGGACACTCTCCTATAAAACAAAGGGCATATAGAACTCCTTTGTCAAAAAGGAAGGTTATAGAAGAGGAAGTAGACAAAAGATGGAAGATGGCATTATTCAACCAAGTTCAAGTCCTTGGGCTTCACCAGTGACCTTGGTGCCAAAACTAGATGGTTCGATACGATTTTGTGTGGACTACCAGAAGTTGAATGTTGTAACGAAGAAAGATAGCTACCCTTTGCCATTAATTCAGGACATCTTTGATCAGGTAGGTGGTGCTGGGATTTATACTACCCTAGATCTAAAGAGTGGCTACTGGCAAATTCCGGTTTCACAGGAAGCTAATCCAAAAACAGCTTTCATTTGTCATCAGGGATTATATGAATTCCTTAGAATGCCTTTTGGGTTAGCTAATGCTCCGGCACAATTTCAGAGAATCATGGACAAAGTCTTATCGGGATTGATAGGAAAATGTGTATTTGTGTACATAGATGACATTGTTATCTATAGTAAAGACAAAGATACACATGCAAAAGATCTAGAGGAGGTATTCCAAAGATAACAAAATGCTGTTCTCAAAGTCAAACCATCCAAGTGTTCCTTTGCAAAAAGGGAAGTCAAACTTCTTGGTTACATTTTAAATCAAAGTGGTATTTGTAGTAATCAAGAAAAAGTGGACGCCATTGATAAAATGGATGCTCCCACTACTTTGAAGGGAGTTAGATCATTTTTAGGAATGTGTAATTATTCCAAAACAGTTCCCAATTATGCTGAGATTGCTGCACCTTTATATCAGTTGACAAAGAAAAATCAACCTTTCACATAGGGAAAGGAACAGGGACAAAGTTTTCAAATGTTAAAAGAACTATTGCAATCACGAAAGGTCATGGCATAGCCACAGATTAACAAGCCATACAAGTTATACACTGACGCTTGTGGTCATGCTGTTGTGGAATCCTAGTACAGGATGATGAAAAAGGAGTAGAAAAGGTCACACAATATGTTTCACATCAATTGTCAGGAACACAATTGAAATGGGCTACTATGGAAAAGGAACCCTATGCAGTAGTTTACTGTGTATCAAAACTCCAACCATATTTATGGGGGGGGGGGGGCAGACTTCACAGTGTACACTGACCACAACCCTCTCAGATCTTTATTTACTAAAGAAATGAGAAATACCAAAATACAAAGATGGGCCGTCCGATTAGCAGAATTTGGTGCAAAAGTAGAGTACATGAAAGGAAAGAAAAATATTAGAGCAGACGTAGGTCAACACTTTTGATACAGAAGAATGGGTTGACCCAAATGCAATACAAGATGACATAATGGACAGAATTCCATTAGAAGCAGATGAATTGAATCCAGAAGACTTTAAACAAAAACAACAGGAAGAATTTCAGAATCTCTTTCAGGAAGTACAAAATGAAGATACTTCCTATGAAGTATTTCAAGGATTGTTGTATTCAACCAAACAACCAACTTCAACGGATGCTAGTTATCTCAGGTTAGTTTTGCCACAACAATACAGGAAATAGGTGGCAGAACAATGTCATAAAGATGTAGGCCACATGTCAGTGCATAAGACATTATGTAGGACAAGAGAGGCTTATGTCTGGCCAGGAATGAGGAAAGATGTCATAGAACAGCTTAAACACTGTCCAACTTGTACCATACATACTCCTAGACAAGATCATTCTAGGATGGGAGAAATGCCTATTCCAAATTGCCCTTTGCAGATCGTAGGAATGGATCTGATAGGTGCGTTTGGTATCACAGACAAAGGAAACAAGTATTGTGTGAATGTTATAGATCACTATAGTGGGTGGGCAGAAAGTTATCCTTTGCCTTCCAAAACAGCTAAAGATGTAGAAGAAGCGCTTGCAAAAGACTTCTTTCCAAGACACAACATTCCAGAAATTATTATTACAGATCAAGGACAGGAGTTTAATGCTAAAGTTTTCAAAGATTATTTGAAAGGATTGGGAGTGGATCATAGAAGAACCACACCTTATAATCCTCAGGCCAATGGCAAAGTTGAGAGATTCAACAGGACATTGAAGGAAATAGTTGCTAAATTTGTCAATAAAAATGCAAGGAAATGGGAAGAACAGCTCTCAAATGCATTACTAGCATATAGAAATAGTGTTAGCATAAGTACTGGGTATACCCCAATCTACCTATTGTATGGTAGGAGAGGACGTTTGCCTTTAACAAAAATATTGAGGAAGGGAACTCAAACATTACAAGGACATCTCAGTGATTTATCTGATGCTCTCACTAGTGCTAGACAGAATCTAGAAGAGTCTAGAAAGTTCATTCGGGAGAGATTGAATCAGAAAGCCAATGCTGGTGATATTCAAGTTGGTGATGCAGTGGTACTGAAAGCTCAAGAAAGACTAACGCTGACATCCAGATGGGATCCACAGTATGAAGTCGTACAAGTCAGAGGAAAAGTATGCTGGTTACGTCAACAACAAACAGGAAAAACCAAAGTTGTCAACCGGAACAAGATCCGATTGGTTGATCCAAATATGGTATGGGATGACGTACATCCACATCCTGTTAGGAACAGTAGAAATACAGCAGTTCCACAACCCACAGCTCAGTTTTAACTTGACACTCAACCAGAGCAGACTGAGGGTGAGGAACAAGCAGAACAGCCAGAAAATGAGTCTAGGGAACCAACACCAGGACCAAGCAGTAGACAACCAGAGGAGAAGTTCACACCAAGATACTTTACCAGATTTAGGAAACGACAGCTAGATCACGCAGAGGATCAATTACTTTCACAAAAGAAACCATGTATTCCGACGGAGACAGAGGAACCTACAGAAGGACCAACAGAAGCTATGGAACTGTAATGTTCATGATAGCCACGATCATCATTCAGACGACAGCAGATGACATTAAACCTTTGGCAGATGGAGTCTTAATCGCAGGAAAACTTCGGATGAAAGTACAAACAGCTGAGTGGACAGTCTTAGTTTCCCTGGATGGACCACCAGACCCCAGCAGCATCATTAAACAATTTACTACTATTGGGAATGTAGTCACATCGGTGAAAGACATGCAGAATGCGGACTTACTTCAATGGATGAACAGATTGAAGACAAAACCAGAACTTCTACAACTTCACGTCATACTTAATCCAACAGAGAAGAAAGTGAACAAAGGAATTAACCGAACTCCTAGAAGAAAAAGAGGACTATTTAACTTTATTGGAAACATTGCAAGTTCGTTATTTGGAGTCACTACAGACCAAGGAATTGATGAAATTAGAAGAGCAGTATCATGGAACTGATTTCAGAACAAGATAATTGTACATCAACTAAATCAGATGTTGACAATTTCAAATCATACACATATGGAAGCAAGTCAAAATTCACAAAAGATTAACATTTTGAAAGCTTATCTAAATACAGTGATTAAGA
Organism: Hermodice carunculata; assembly: GCA_964020975.1. NCBI lineage: Eukaryota > Metazoa > Annelida > Polychaeta > Eunicida > Amphinomidae > Hermodice > Hermodice carunculata. The sequence continues at coordinate 43,656,403 of OZ026615.1, read as the reverse complement.
CAAGATATCAAGAACTTAGAAATAATACCATGATAAACAGTATTTCATAAGCCAACTATGAATAATGAGGAATATAGACAAAGCTGTCAGTATATTTGAAGAAATGGTAAATGATTATATTCGGCAAGTGGACAAATTCTGATGACAGAAATCTTCCTTAGAAGTAGGAAGATTGACAGAGGAATTACTTCCACCGAATAGACTCAAAGAATTTCAACAGAAAGCCACATCACCAAGGATAAGACCAATATCACCAATACAATCATATGATGAGTACATTCAAGTTGTACCGGTATGGGATGAGATTACTTTGATATACCGAGTCAAAATTCCATTAGTACGGGAGACAGACTATTGGCGGTATAACATTCATAGCTGGCCTCAACCATACAATAAATCAGGTTTGGCTATACAGCTGATAGTTAAACAGACGGAAGTGGGAACGAATCCACTTACAGGAGAGATTTTCCATCCACGCTTATGTTTAGGATATTTCCCTATTGAATGTCGAATGGGCCCAATCTATACACCCAATGCAAAGTCATGTGCACGTGCTATTCTGTCCCAGAATACTGAATTAAGAAGCTCATGTGCAGTGAGACTCACACAAACAAGTGGTTTGTCTCAGGCCATTGAGATAGCTTTAGGAGATTATGTTCTCATAACTTGGGGTGAGACAGTTTATACTAGATACACATCTAGTCCTGAACAGTCTCAACAACTTCAGGCAGGAACCCACTTAATTCAGGTTAGGGATGGTTGTACTGTTGGTGGAACACATGGGATCTTACCTGGTATGACAGAAAGGATTGGCCGCCTTTCAGTCCATGCATTGCGGATTAAAGAAATACCATCAACCTTAAATATACATCAAGTAATACTGGAGGGGGACTCTCTGAAGGAATTACAAAAAGTTAAATTTCAAGCAATGAAACCAGTTTCACATATTCAATTAACGCCACTAATAGAACCGGGAGAAATAATCAATTGGACGAAACATGGTAGTCGTGTGTCTTGGGTGGTATCGGGAATCCTGGCATCATTGCTGATTGCTGGAAGTGTAATTGCATGTTACATGTATAAATACCATTGGACTGATATTAAGGGAAAATTAAGTGAACTCACGGGTAAGCCCGGAGATAAACCTGTGGAAGAACATAAGGGTCATAAAGTGGATGATGATGATAATGATAATATTGAAATGCATAATTTGAAGGTAACTGAGAAGCCAAAGTTAGCTTCCCTATATCCTTCACTATTTCCTAGCGACAGCCAGATTGGATTATCTGCTGGAAATGATACTTCAGTGCAAACTGAGGCAGTTTAAAGAAAACAGATACAAGGGTTGTGTAATATGTTAAAACACTAATATGTGCCAGTAATATTTGTGTTCATATTATACATCTTAATTATCTATGTTTTGTAAAACATAGTGGCGAGCACTATTGCCAAAGAAGTCAGTTTGGTGTGGAATTTAAGTACCTTAAAGAGCAGGTAACAGATCCTGATGAGTTAGTTCATACTTGCAAACCCTGGGCAATACATATTAGCATTGCATGGTAGGCTTAATAAGTTAAGGTAGCGGAGGGGATTGAGCCGCGCGCAGCGGTCCCGCGACTTTGACGTTGTATAGATGAACTATGTTTCACATTTCATTCACAAAACCATACATTTTATTCATTGTTCAGACATCTAGATTTGTTAGAAAGAAGTTTCATATCGATACGATAATTTTCAAGGGTTTATACACCCGTTTACAAGAGCGTATCAGATTTGACATTTTGTCAGCATTTCTTTAAAAATAATCGATGCAAAAGTGTATTACCTATGTAAAATTAAAGTATAAACCAATATGCAGGAACCGTATTTTTTGTTTTCAAATGAAATACATAATAACAGAATTATCGAATTCTTTGATCATCATTTTACACATCAAAAGTTACTTCATTTTGTGAGCTACAAAAGTCTCGGAAGGGGACATCTGATGGAAAAACAAAAAAAAATGTTCCCAGATAATATATTTGTCTTTCAAAAGACGATTATTTGAAGCAGATAGATCAATTAGCTTTTTATTGACGCTGTCCACAAAAGTGATTCATAAGCAGAAAATTTCATTCCGATAAATTGGCGTTGAAAGATTTGAGGCCCTTTTTTCCGCACATTGTTGGCCATAATGATAATACAGCTTTCCAAATCCGGCCCGTGTTGGTCTCTGTACTTCGAAGAAAGGTCAATCAACATCTTTGATGTATAGTTTCCAACATACAATGATGTTTATTGGCTTAAAAAAGCAGTTTTTTACCCGAATGACATCAAATGCAGCCACACTTGAAAGCTTGTCAGTCGGGTTTCCATGCGAATGGAACAGCTTCAAAGGGGGATTCGAAAGCTGATTAGCGGAGTGACCTGAAGGTGCCATCACCTTGACCCTAGCAACATTGTTTGCATATGGTGCCGCTTGAACAAACAGGTTGCAGTTTCATAGCTTGCTCTACTCAGAAGGCTGCCCAGTAGGCAGGAGTTGCTCACTCACTTCTCATCACCTTGGATCAAAGAACAACATGGTTTTATTAACGGTATGGATGGGACATTCGCCATTCAGTGTCTTGGACTACTTGCGACCTTACCGAAAAGAAAGTTGGAAAAATCGACATGCCAAGATCACGGAAGAAAAGGAAGCAGATGTGTCTTCCTTTGTTTCTTGGCTTTTGGCATTTTGTAAAGTGAGATTGCTTGGTCTTGACGGAGAGAGCTCTTTGTCGTTTTGAATGTAGCTTAGAAATGCTAGATAGGTGGTCAACATGGATGATCGTGACATAACATTTAAGACAATAGTCCTGTTACTGATAAACAAACACTCCCAGGATAAATTATACTTCAAAGAAGAAACAAAAACAAAAAAAAAACAAAACAAAAAAAAAACAAAGCTAATGTTTTACATGTGTTGAGAATCCATTAGTTTCAACGTTGTATTGGTGATGAAACTGTATTGCTAGATTGAATAACCTAGTCCATTGATTTGCTGAAGTAGTCGTTGATCAGACCCTGACGGTTACATAGATCAATATAATGCACCAGACCACACTCAGATGTAAGGTGATGACGCTACACTTCTTGCGCAAGGGTAAAACTTTCTTGCCTGCCAAGATGGACTGTGTTTGCTCACCTGGCGACATGCACTTCAAGAGCAATTTAACAATTACACAGAGCGAGTCTGTCTGACAGTCAAGAAAGTTTCCAATTCCCAAAAATTGAGAAAGGGATGGGCATCTTGAGGTAGTGTGTTCTTCGTGGCCTTGGCTTGTGCGTTTTTTTTTTGTTTGTTTTGTTTTTTGTTGCCAGGACCACAATAGAATATGCCAAACCTATTTCATTGGTTCCTCCACATAGTAGCGCCATCCTTGTGATAAAGAATGCTATTCACTTTGACATGTTTTTCTCGCGTATTGCCATTCGAAACCTTGCCACTCATGTAACATATTTTTTTATTTTGTGGAGATAACTACCCCACTGAAATATAGTTGGCTCACCCTTGAACTGCAATAAACTGATTGAGACACAAAACCGAAACTTCCTGATGGGTGAGTGTGGGCGAGTGGTATCGGAACATGCCGCGCACAGTGAGACAAAATAATTTTATATGACCAATCAACCAGCTAAAAGCAGAGTGCAGAGTTGCTTTTCGCAGTCATTTAACAATAATCTGATTATTTTATCCCCCTGATGGTCAAATTTTTAAAGCTTTTCTTTTTCTATCCCCTCGCTCAGGGTACTTCTAAACACCCCTGTATGAAGTGGGCAAGTCCGTGCATGTGCAATGTGACAGTCTTCCAGTTCCACAAAATGCGGCAGTGCTACAGACGATATCAGTTTTAGTGGAGGCGTGTGCTTCATGTAAATTTACTTCAAGGTTAACATTTAATGCTATTCACTGTTTCACATTCACGTAAAGGCACATATAATTATTGAAGGCAGATATAATTATTTACGCTGAATCGAATCCCCGCTTTTATAGTTTGTGGCATATTTATAGCCAAGTGGTCCAGTGTTAGGATTCCTCGATCGTCATGTGTATTTTTTGCCAGTAAACATTAAAAGCAAATTGGTCTTGGATAGGGCAAGACTGTAGAAAGGGTTGTAAGCCTTTATAATGAACACAATGCCATGATTCTGAGTATCGATTTATGCATAGGTTGAAATCGCCTTCATTGATAACACACTGAGGCTCACGTCCATCGCCAGGTGCCATTTTGACAATCGCCACCTTTTATCGGCCCTTATTTTTAAATTTTTTTTTATCGCAGTCTGAGAAGGAAAACATGAGCCCATCGATTTAATTATCTACATGGCCATTTGACCAAGATGACAGACCAATTAATCAGTCCTTATCTTGTCAAGCAGTTTATACAAGAATTGGTAGCAGTGCACCTCAAAATGTCACAGTTGGTCGCTTGTGGTTGCTACGGTCCTGGATTGTGGAAAGCAGCCGACTGCTATCCAAACTTTGGCAGACTAATTAGCATACATTTGTAAACAGACATGCTCATGCTGCAGGCAGCTAAAACATGGTCATGTTTTTTCCCTTTTTTATCACATAAATTTTGCTTTTTTAGTACTCATGTTTGGTGACAAGAAAGTTAAAGTGCCAAACTTTACGGATATGGAAAAAACTCATTTTCTGCTAGGTCACGATTTTGCCGTTATAGCTCAATCCCCTCTGCTACCTTAAGGTATATTTAATCACTATTCATTTGTATTGTATTGTATAATCCTAACATACTGGTATTGTATAACGTATTGTATTGTATTGGATTGTAATGTTAAGAATTAAATCACTTTCAAAGATAGAGATCTTTGGAAACTTTTAAGGGGTGGAGGAGTGTAAAGTCTTTACCCGAGACTTTAGTTTTAAACAGAAGCAAGAGATCTTAAGTTAGAAAGTCCCTCAGGGGATTACCCTAGGGGAAATTTGAACAAATATTGTAAATCTGGTTGGCTCACAGAATAACCATGTTTAACCATGATGAGTTGTTATTGGAAGTTATATTTGGCTAAGGGGAATTACAGTAAAAGTCCCCTGAACATTGTTGTGTAGTTGGCAGAACAGTGGAATTCCCCGGAGTGTAAAAGTGGTAAGATTGTGAAATAGTATAATAGCTGACACACCGGAAAGACCCAGAGTGTTAAATTAATGATGGCTGTTGTGCAAGAACATAACCTAGATACAGTCACAAGGTAATGAGTCAATACAGGATGTGTAAGCAAGTTGCGGGATATAGCAGTTGTTTATGACAGTGATGGATGTGAGGTTGTACAGTACATAAAAGTGTGTTATGTAAAAGTGGAATCAATTCTTCTCAGAAATAATTAACTGATATTTTAAGTTTAGATTGAGATTGTATGGATCATAACAAGTCTGTTCATATAAATAAGTGGTCTTTTCTATCATGTTTGTGTGTAAACTTGGTCATCCTGATACATCATTTCTGGTATGAGAAAAGAAGGAGGGGAAGTTTCATATACACAATAACTGATAGAGGGAGCCACTTTACAGTCAGGGAGAAACCTAGTTTAGAGTTTGCCATCACTGACTCATGTCTTGTTTACTTAAAACGTAATATTAACAGGACTTTACTGGATATATCTGGTTTAACTGCTGCATAGCAGATTTTCATGGGAATTTCCACTGTGTCTGACTCATAACTGTGTATAAAACGAGGTACAGTTGCCATGCTAGGCAGAGCTTGGTCTCTCAGCTATATGAGAGTTCTGAAGAGATTGCTGAATGAAGAACCAAGGAGCCTAACCAGATTGACAGATCTATCGATGTACAAGGAACGAGAATAAAAGAATCAAACTTGGAGATCGAACCTGGAAGTTGTTATTGCAGACAAGTCCATCCTTGTGTAAAACTACCTGGTTGCCAATAGGCAGTCAGATATCACACCATCAAATTAGACCGGGTGGTTTTCAACGTGCTCCATATCGTATTAACCTGCAGCTATATGTTTCCCTGGGCATTCACCTGACAAAGGTCATCATGCCTTCAGGTTTGAGCACATCCCTGGATGGAGACTTACATCTGCAAAAACACAGAGCTCCAAATGAATGCTGCCCCCAATTTAAAAAAATACCTGTATGAGCTGTTGAACAACAGCGTGTTTGGCAAGACCATGGAGAACCTCCACAAATGTGTGAGTGTTAAGTCGGTGCAAGCTGACAAGTTGGACAGACTGCGTCGTTTGATCGCAAGCCCAGCCTTTGCTTGAGCAAAAAAATTCAACGACAACCTTGCCAATGTTCAGATGCAGTAGAGCCTTCTTACCAACAGATCTAGCCACTTTGACATGAGCATCCTCAACCTCTCAAAACTGCTTATGTACAAGTTCTACTACAAGGAGATGAAGCCCCAGTATGGTGACCGCCTGGAGGCCAATGGCAGAGGCATTCAGAAGGCCAAAGGCATCTGAAAGTGCATGGTCAACAGGCACATTCACCAGAAGCAGTATAGGGCTGCCCTCTTCGAGAAGCAGACCTTCCGCCATGGTATGGACGTGCTACACCCTGAGGGCCACCCCGTCCATGGGCAGCACCTGAACAATGTCTCACTGCCCCCCTTGGACAGCAAGTGCTGGATCAATGAAAGCGTAGTTGACACCCTGGCTTATGGCCACAGAGGTGTCCACCCAGCTGGGTCAGTGAAGATGGCTGCTGTTCTTTAAGCATGCAGTCCTCTACGACACATCCTACTACCCTAAGGACCACCCCCTCTACAGCACAGTGAACAACAAGGTGCTCGGGATGATAAAAGATGAGTGTGCCAGTAGCCCCATAGCCGAAAATGTGGGCTGAGGCCAAAGAGATATAGCATCATGGAGGCCAATGCCAGAGGCATTCAGAAGGCCAAAGGCATCTGAAAGTGCATGGTCAACAGGCACATTCACCAGAAGCAGTATAGGGCTGCCCTCTTCGAGAAGCAGACCTTCCACCATGGTATGGAAGAGCTACACGCTGAGGGCCACCCCGTCCATGGGCAGCACCTGAACAATGTCTCACTATCCCCCTTGGACAGCAAGTGCTGGATCAATGAAAGCGTAGTTGACACCCTGGCTTATGGCCACAGAGGTGTCCACCCAGCTGGGTCAGTGAAGATGGCTGCTGTTCTTCTGGCTCCACCATCCTCCGGGAAGGGGCTTGACAGCTGATAACCCAAGACCACATGCCAGTTGCCACCCGACCCTTCCCCCGGGATGGATAAGACATGTCAGAACTTGGTTTTGTCTGGGCAAAAGACAGATAAGACAAAGATAAGCGGCATGAAAAAAGTTTTTGGTCGTTTTGCTTGGGAGCACCCAATCCGCTTGCGCCAAGCCCAGTTGGGCCATGATTTTTGCTCAAGAAGGTAAAGGGAGCTAGAACTAGAGGTACTGCAAAAGATCTCAATCTTGAGGAGTGAATCAGAGGCCTCAAAGAGCCCAAAGAGCTGCAGGTTACTTCATTGGCACTGCCACCGCAGCAGGTTGACCTTGCACCCAAACTGTCATGGGAGCTACAGACTTCTATGGGGGTGGCCTGCAAGCAAAAGGGCACCGTAAGCCTAAAGTTACATTGCATAGGCAGGTTGAAGACCAGCCCAAGCCCTCCGTAGTATGAATCAAGTATCGGAGCAGCCCAGAGGAGGCTCTGAACAGGTTGGAGGTGTGAGCGGCTAGCCACCAGGCAGGAAATACCACGCAAGCTCTGGGAAGTGAAGGAAGAGCCCTGTGTGTGGGCCTCCTGGACGTTGAAATGGGGGTATCCTTGACCTTGCTTCAAACAGCTTACAGGTGGCCGAACGTGGATAGTTCAAATAACACGCTTGTGTATGGCTTTGACATTGCCGGCCTTCACCAGTACCCTCTCAACGGGAGCCTACATGTTGTCTGCCATCAACGATGAGATACAAGGGTAGCTTGCAATGGTTGAACATTGGGATTTGGCCAACCAACTCCACTACATTAGCATCGAGGTGAAGCTTGTGACCTAGCATGTGGTGATCATCATATTGAATCAAACTTACTACATACACATCTCGGCCTCTGGGCTGCACTTGATCCTTGGCTGCCGCAACAATCACGCAGTGCTATAGCAGGTGCATAACCAGGCCTCCAGCCTTGTTTTGATTTTGTGGGTCAAAGAACTGCTCATCCAGTGCCCTTGCCTTGTAGAAGATGGCTGCATATGTCTCAACCAGTGCTGGAAAGGCCTCCAGGGGCTACACACTCGTTCCGAGTTTTCCCTTGGCCAGAGAGTCAGCTTTGGGCTGCAGAGCCTTATCTGGCTGCCCATCTCAGGCCCCCCAGGTAAGCAAGGTCAAATGCAGGATGACCGACCAAGATGGTGGTCTGATTGATCGTTGTGGTAAGCTGCTCACCATCAGTCAGGTGGTCAGAAATCAGGCCACATGGATGGGCACCCATTTGAAGCCCACCCATTTTTTGCTATACAGCATACACAAGATGTATCTGCCAAAGCACACAACACAGAGGATTGTTGGCACCAGCCTTGGCCATTGCCACATGGTGGTGTCTGTCATGCCAGCCACTCATGGCTCAGGGGTCAAAATAAGGATAAATGGATGCTACAATGTGAACGCTGGCTGGAGGTCAGTGGCAGGCTGACCAAGCAGGACAGCAGCACATATGCCTTGACCAATGAGGTTGCTCTCGAGATCACTCTGATTTACCTGTTTGATTCTCTGCACCTCATAGGCAATGGCAAGGAGGTGGAAGCCTTGAGACAAGACCTAGACATCACAGTGCAGATGCTCATGTGCAACAGCTCACCACCTAGTGGCAACCTGATCAGCTGGACAGCCTTGTGCAGCAAACTACAAACTTGTTGAATTGGAAAATCACCACCATGATTAAGACCAAGTGACCCAGGCACATCTTCATCACATTTCAGAAATCCTCACGTCAAGGGCAGCAAAAAGAGTGTGGCCTTGTCTTTGATAACTTGGACCTTTGACACATTTGCATCACTCACACCACTCACCCCTACCTGTCATCCAGCCTGGACCTAAACTTTGCAGAGGGTCACTTCATCCAGGTCTACAGCTGGTTTATCGACTTCAAGGGTCATGACCACAACGTGAATAGTGACCTGCAAATCTCTGCCCCCAAATTTGCCTCACTCTACCCCCTCATACATTTCAACCTCAAATATGAGCAAGAGGGCTTGAATGACAGCTTAAAAGAGCTGACTGTGCACATGACCCTGAGCAGCACCATCCTCAATGGCAACACATTTTGTGCCTTCATCATGTCTGTCCAGGTTATGCACTTACAGTCTGAAGGTCCAAAGCCCAACTTCTTGTATCCCTCCTCCAGCAATAAGAGATTGTCCCCACCACCACATACAGATGCAAAGGTGCCCTACTTCACACATAAAGTAGGACTCACCAATAGCCTAGTAGGGAGCCTCTGAGCCACTGTAGATGCCACCCGAGCAGTTGGGCTGAGGCTTTCAGCCAAGCAAGTCTTCTCTGGCTCCAGCACTCCACTGATGGTCACTCAGACCTAAAACAACCTCCTCGCCAAGGCCAGGGCCTCACGGAAAGGGGCCAAGATCTCTCTGTCCAAGAGCCAGATCAAGGCCATGTGAAAGCATGGCAGGATCTTCCCACTCTAGGCTGCTATCCCCAGGCTGATTGCAACCGCAGCCCCTGTTATCGCAAAGATGGCAGTTCTCATCTCAGTTGGCCATCTAGGTGCTGCAGTTGCTGGCACCGCTGTCAAAAAGGCTAACGGGGGGGGGGGGGGGGGCAGTTGTCCTGCGGCAGTCACCTCAACCTGGGTCCACCTCATGGTCAAGGATTGGCAAAAAAAAAGGTCATCATACTGCTGAGCAACCTGGACATTGAGGCCAAGGCCCACAGCCTAAAGGTTTTTGGCTGGCATGGTGTTTCTATGCATAATGCCCTTCCTGCTTGCTTGGAAGAGGGCGGGCATATCATGTTAAATCAGAATGATTTAAACCAGCAAGGTTTCTACAGCCTACATCACATATTTAGATACCTTCGGGCTGCCTATGCCACAGGAACTCGTGATGTATTGGCACCCCCACTGGGGACCAGACTTGAAACCCCTCATTTACTATGCAACAAAAATACACATCGCATGGAGCCCCTATAGTGTGGGGCACCTGTGTATTTACTTTTTGTGGTGGGTTGGCTCAGAATGGTTTGGTGACCTGATGCTCTCACTCTGCTGTCTTCACGACAACTAATTAAAGGCCCTCCTCAACCCCGTTTTTTAGGATAAATTGTACATCATGAGCATAAATGTCTTTGGTGGTGGCCCCACATCAGGGGATGTGGATCTCAGCGAGTATGCAAGGAAAACAGAAGTGGCCATCGCTGTTGACCTGAAGATAAATCAAACCGGTTGCACTCTCGAGGGGGACCTCCATGCAGCAAGTCACCATGTGAAGTGCCTTCCCACCAGTGTCATCCCAGCCTTGACAAAGAAGCTATCCAGGCTGTAAAAGAAACAGGTCTTTACCGAGTGAAGCTAGCAGGGTCTGTCCTCTGGACTATGGCTGAGAAAACAACATGAGGTTTGATTCATTTTCCATGTGTTCACCATGAAAAAGGCTGCGGCCAAGCAACTGTTCTTGCTCGATATCAGGGGTATCAAGTCATGCCATGCGCTTGCCATCATCAAGCTCAAGACAGGGGTAACTCCTCAAACACCTGAGTGCTTGAATAAGACTAGATAAGGTTTGGCATATGTAACGGGATGACAGATAAACAAGTGTCTCTCAACCCTACCTTTCATGGGTTAGTAAGGCCTTTCACATCGGCTTTGTACAGTCTTTCACAGCTAGGCTTAGAACTTTTCAGCCAGCCCTTGTGTGCATGTGGTTTGGTAAAGCTCCCATGAATTATCGGAAATGCAAGCATAAGAAAAATATTGAGTCAACCATAATTCATGGATTCAATACCAACACACATAGACTTCTCTGTGTGTGTGTGTGTGTGTGTGTGTGTGTGCGAGGCATAATTCATAATACATCATGCCATGCCATTCAATTCTTTGATTCTTCATTCATACTTTGTCTGAGGTTATAATGGTAAGTTTCGATAATAATATTTTTTTTCACTGTGACATCCATTCAGAATTTATTATCAATTAATTTTTTGGCTACTAATTGCAGAAACTATCACTTCAGAAGGGGAGACAAAGCAGCCAGGGCATTGTTTTGCCTAAAAACAAACAAGTCTCAATGGAAACAAAATGGACGTGTCATTACAGTATATGTAACGAGTGAATAAATCACGTGGAAACTGTATAATATTTCTTCTCGACTGCACATTGGATACAGAGAAGAAGAGGAACTTGAGCAAAACACTCTTCCTTCACAGTATTACTTTTGCTTTAGAATTTTATTCTTCCCCTGGTCACAAAATTACGGCTGCGGTCGCAAAATGCATTTAGGCCTACCATGTGTTTCTGAAGAGAACAGTCAACTCCCCTGTTTTAACGATATACAAACAAGAAAATTAAAAACAAATGAAATTATAAGAGTTGTAATATGACAACTATGTAAATGTGTATATAGCATTTATCTCTTATTCTCTATGTATTACTTGCATGTATGTATGCATGTATGCATGCATGCATGTATCTATTGATGGATGTGTGTATGTATGTGTGTATGTACGTATGTATGTATGTATGTTCTATTGATTGTATGTACATGTATTTATATTATTTTGAGTACCCTATTTGGTAGAAATTGCAATAACAAATTAACTTAACCTGTAAAATTCTAATACTTGTAATGGCAAACGTTCAGTTTAGTAACCCATATATCTAGTAACATATTTTAGTACAGCAACAAATGGATTAAATTGTGCGTTTGAGATCTGGTTTACTTAACGTTCTCCTGGTCAGAGTAAGACTGGCCTCTTGCTAGTTCAACCTTTTCTTGAGTGCAAAAAAAGAGACGAGTCATTGGCTTTCCTTGGCGCAGATTGGGTGCAATACGCCCAACTCAGGTCAAGGAATGTTATTGATGATGTGCCCAACGCAGGTCAAGGTATATTGTAATGATTGACATTGCGTGCAAACTTCACCAAGGAAAATATTGGCTCAGGGCGTGCCATCATGATAGGTTTGATCTATAATCCTCGGCAATAAATGTTTTTCCGTTGATATGAACGTGAACGTTAAAGTCAAAAATAAGACACTGGAGCAGGCGACAGTTTACATTTGGGTATCACGGACGCGTCGACACACTGCCATATTTTGGGAAACCAGTCACACAAGAAAAGATATTGGCTATCAGTAAGGTAGCTGCTCCCAAATATACAATTCCGAATACGGAACTTCTCCTGGATATCACGAATGATGCCATGGCAAAAGGTAAGCAGGAAAAGATATGGGAGGGAACCAGGAGAAAGTTATGTGTCCAGCCAAGAATACATACAAGAACAGTACGCCAGCTAAAGATATTTTCTGACAACATGGTAGGAAAAGCCAAAAAGGCAGGGCAGAGGCCAGGCAAAAGCTCATTAATACTGGATGCGGGCCGCCGAGGGATGAGACAGATTCTATAGCACAACCTATTGTAGTCAAATTGCCAGAACAGGTGCGATATCTGGAACATGACTATGATAATAACAACCATGAAACTTATGTTGACCGTAACGTATAGTTCTGATAAAACGGCTGCCTCATTTTTAAATATTGCAAAAGAACTGAGTAGAAAAAGGTTGTAACAATGCTGACATTCACGTGTACCCTGAAATGGTAATTTGAAATTTTGAAAATTAATTTACAATCAAGAAATATCTGCAGTACCAGGCACGATGTAGTGAATAAAATTAACAGAGATCAGGTCGAGGTACATTTTCCGAAAGCATGAAAAGGGACATGCAGTTTGGGAGAAAGCAAAAAGTGCGAAAAGATGCAAAAAAATTGCGAAACGTTTTTAAACAAAGCAATGCCACGATTTGAAAAAAAAAAAAGTATTTTCAAGAAGTGGCCTGAGATGTTCCTGTGCGATTTGGAAGCCATTGGGCGAGTGATTCCGCATATGAATATATATATATATATATATATATATATATATATATATATATATATATATATATATATATATATATATTATTTTGGCTAAAAAATGTACAAATCTAAACATCACTAGAATTAACCTTTTGAAGCAGCTTGGTAGAGAATCTTAACTCACGGTTAGGGAGTTCTGTATTAGTTACCAATAACAGAAACTAGAACCCGTCAATTGCCCTGCCAAAGGAAAACATAATTGACGGTGTTGCTACAAATCAATGGCTGAAAGTATAGAATAATTTTGTAAACAAAGCCAGCTTCCTGGGGTTTTTTTTACAGTTAGATAGGTTAACTAAAGGTCATGGTGTTAAGGCTACCTTAGTTGCAAATACAACAGCACGGCATATGAAATGTAGCCTTAGATTCAACAAAACAGTTTTGCAGAGGCCCAAATAGAGAAGTTTTGATAAAAGTGATGAAAAAAAACGAGTGGCTGACATGCACACATAAAAACATGACAGTGTTCCCTTACATCAATGACTACTGAATCCTTGCGTTTTTTCTTGTGGCCAGCCTGTCGGTAGATTTGGCGAGTTTCATGAAACTTTACAATTAGAATTTGACAAGCTAGTGCAAGCTAGTGCTGTATTCGCAAATATACGGACCTACTGACAAGGCTAAGTGTCAGTAATAGGGTGGCTTTGAAAGCCAAATGCCACAAGAAATGTGCATCTGCACTTTCTAATCGAGCAAGAGATAACAGAAACTACTATCATGACCTTGAAAATGAAAGCATACCACGCAATATTGTATCGGCACAGCTTGCAACATACTTGCAGGAAAAACATGGAACAGAAAGGATTGTCCTAGTTTTTAAGTTAGCGGATCTAGCAAATATGAATGGTTCAAAATTAGAAGATTCAGCATTATTGTTGACTTCATAGTTCATAGCCCCAGACTTAAAGAAAGATTGCTGACAGACTTATCAAATTTGTAGGTTACAAAAAAGGTCATAACATTATGCTTGCCATTGATGAAGACATTGGTGCTGCTCCTGCACATGGTTGCAATCATGATTAGAATAGCAATGCCACGTGTCTTGTGTGGGCCGCGGAAATTGGGCATAAAAATGTTTGATGATTGTAAACCTGATTACAGATAGTTTGGAAGCCAATATCAAGAACAATCATTGCCCACACCGTAAGTTTTATTTGTATGGAGGGTCCAAGCATAAAAAGAGATGATTTGTCCACATGAAAAAGTTTTTAAAAAAACATAACGCAAATTTATTTCAACCAAACAATGACAGCAAAGAGATTCAAGAGTTACCAAAACATAAACACTCATCTTCTGACACCAATGTGGTAAAGAGATAAATTTCACTCCTGAATTGAGACAGGCAGACAACCATAAAATGCAACTGGAGGTTTTAAACTTGCCCTCTCCTTTGAAATATTGTTCATTAACTACAAACTTTAGTCTTTTTCAGACATATATAAACCTAACTACTTAAAACTCAAATTTATGACTTGCGTTAAAGATAAAAGATAGGATAAGCCTGTCACGTTTGACTCTCCTGACCTGTCAGTCAGCTGAGTTCACAGCAAAAGAAGAAAGTACGCCTACATCGTTTTTGTGATATTCACGAATCAGGAACATTATAAAAATGCTGTACCCCAATTATAACTACCTGTCAGAGAACACAGCACAACGTAGTCAATGCAGTATTCATAAAAATGGTGGCACTATCTGCTGCACACCTTTCGGAAATATTCGCAGCTTGTGCCCTGTGTCCTTCAACACCAGGTATATGAATATGAATCTTATTGTAACACTCTGCCAGATGAGAATCGTACTCCCATTTTCAATGCCGTGAAGAGAAAGAATACAGTATTCCATATTTCAAGTACTCGGCTACTGAGCTTGGTCTTGTGCTTTTCATACTTACCTATGTGCATTCCCTTTGTGAAGCAAACTTTACCCTATATTTAGATACCTTGAAAAAGCTTTTTACCCCATGGTCTGTTGCAATAAACCGTACTACCAATCAGTTTAAATTATGACATTTCACAGTACAGAAGGCAAATCATGTCATCTTTGTTGTGCTCATAGATCAGGCACACGAGGAGAACAACGCCTACATTAAGGGTGACATTTGTGCATTTGGAGAATCCCGGTACTGTTTTGTTCTTTCTTCCTGTGGAGTGCCTTACAACTTAGATACCATGTCCAATTTTTAAAAAGGATAGATAATATACCAAGTAAACTAATGTCATAGTTGTGCACCTCAGTGGCTACGCGATGCAAAGGATAGAAGCCAAACCATTAAAGCATGGTGTCACACCGAATTTGTGGTAGACTTCACTTTTTCCTTCACTAAAATATGGCTGTGGCAGCAGCCCGATGGCAAAACTGAGTTTAGTATTAGCCAGTTACACAATGGTAATTAACAAAATAAATGCTGTCAATGCATGCATTCATGTACTGTAGCAGCGTAGGGAGTAAGTGGAATTACAAACTAATGAAAGAAAAAAAAATAAATTTACTATGATCATAGTTTCACACAATACACTTCATGCATGTGTACATGCATGTTTCTAGATGTATATATGTACAATGTATACATGTATGTATGTGGTATATATGTGTGTTTGTATGTGTATGTGTGCATGTATGTATGTTTGTATGTATGTATGTATGTATGTATGTATGTATGTATGTATGTATGTATGTATGTATGCATGTATGAATGTCTGTGTAATAAAGATTACCCTACAAGGCTTGAATCTGTTCCCTAGCAAGAACATTGCTTCATAACCAACCATTTCCTGCATCCTTCTTTTTCCACTTAACTTTTCACTTCAAAGGCAGAAGTTCGTGTGCCCGTCTCCTGAAAATTTTTAATAAACAATCTTCGCACTAGTCTGTGCATCATCGCCTGATTTTTTTAAAAGTACTAAGCCAAAATTTGGATGATTGTTTTCAAACAGGGGTCATTGCAATGGATGAAATAGTACTATCCTCTTTGGCAAGTAGATTACAATGCAGGCTAAAGTTCTACTCCCCAGAACAAAACTACAAAAATTAGTAACTAAATAAAGGTATATGAAAAATAATTGATGTCTCTGTTAAAGCACATATGTAGGACATCAATCACAGATGCAAAATATAGGTCTTTTTAACCATGAGTTTAACAGCAGCAAGGTCTTCAAATGTAAAGCATTTTTGCGTTACATATAATATCAACAGGGTCATGGTGGTCCTATGCTTCCCTGGCCCTGGATTTACCGCCAAAGAGATATTGAAATTAAAAATGTAGAACTTGAACAAGTCGCAGTGTGAAAAAAGTATTACTTGGCCAAAATTGCCAACACTGTTGCGTGCTTATATATATTTATACGTGAGCACGAAATTGAGGTAGATAGGAAATGACATATTTGAAGCCTAGTACAAAGTGTTTTGTTTGTGTCAAAGGTATTCTGTCCACACAATGGTAGTGGGCTAGAGCCAAGCAACATTGCAATCAAGGACAACATAGCTGTCACACCACAACTGGCAATCGAAACAAAGATAGTCATATTATGTTGGGCCTTTCCGAACCATTTCAATGACTGCATATAGACAAATTAATAACTATATTCGATATCTAGGAAGACTCTATTACATGCTCAGCCACAAGCACGTCAATTATAATTTGAGTTATATAACACGACAGTACTTTATTATAATACAAATAAAGCGAACGAAAGGCAGACAGAATAAACAGAAGTACATTTTTATTTCTTTTGAACTGGCATACAGCCGGCTCTCATCAACAGTAAAGAATAGATGTGATAAATTTGGCAAAATTTCTTCTAATTCCTTCTACACTATCAAAAGCATGCATGCATTCTTAGAATGAAAGAAAACTAATTCATAAAAATCCTTCAATTTCCGCTTGACATGTTCTTTAAGTGCTGTGACCTCACACAAGTAAACAATCAACCAAAACAAATATTATGCATGCAATGCTCGACTTCAATCGTACGAAAAATAACTAACTTATTGCTACTTACAACCAAAATTGCTTTCTGATGCATCACATAATTCCATAACCACTAAATTCGGATATTGAATGATCTGTGGTACTTGCCAAGATAATGGTATCATCCATTAACATAAACAAATATAGCCATTTGAAAAAGCTATCAAGATCAGCGACTTGTTTTATGTTTCTAATGAAATCATCCATAAAGACCATGAAGAAAAAGACAGTGTTGGAGACCCTTGCATACACTTATAATAACACTTAAAAATGCTGGACCAGGTATGCTCTTCCAAATCTTGTCCATATATACTAAGGCAAGAATCATAACCATTCCACGTCCTAATCGATTCTGGCTGTGCACCATAGCATATATAAGTATTTTGTTGTACAGTTTTAAAACATTTACAAAAGCGACAACTGATTTTACTTACTGTAGCACAAGTACATAAACAACAATAACAATATCCTCTTTCCAGCCACCTTCTAGGAGTGCTCCAGCTTGCTGCCTGCTAAATGTTGTCTTAATTCCTCCTCTGATGGTCTGTTCTCCGGTTGTTCAAAGTATGAATCCTGCCAGTTTATTGATTTCCACATCAATTAATCATCATTCATGCTAAAATCAACATCTACATGCTTTACTGGCCGTTTACATTTGATTGTCTTGATTCACATGTTTCCCCTTGTTCACCATTTACCTTATAGCAGATATCAAGAGTTTAATCTGACCCTGACTGTTTGCAACTTTTAACATACCTCGATTTTGTGGGGAACTGCACACAGTAAAAGATTTGTAATGGCATGTTTGAGATTTACTTGTCACAAATAACATGTAAGGATTCTCAACTGCTGTATAACCTGGATGGTAACCTTAACGTTCATTTTTTTTGGGGGGGAGGGGGGTATCTTTCAGTATTTTCAAGAAAATCGAAGATACTGCACTCGTTATTCAAACAGAAAACATCGAGTCAGGTAGCTTTAAATATGGAAGAGAAAAACATATGGTGGTGGTATTGGTGTGCTTGACGTCGGTGAAAAGTGATCTTCTCATATATGTCTACCTGCACTGCCCATCAACTTTTCAATCTGTTTCACAAGAACGCATAGGAACCATATTATTTACTAAGCAACAAAATTACCAGGTTAAAAAGATTAAACAAAGATTAAACTGGTATTTTTTAGCTCAACTGAAAGTAAGCAAGTTACCTGAGTTTTCCCATGGCTTTCTGTTAAAGTAGGGGGCAGGGGCAGGATGGGGCACAACATTGGTACAGATGACGCATGTGGTTGTTAGGCATATCCAAGTGATTATTATCTTTTTTTTCCATACTGCTAACAAAATACAAAGCGTTAAGGCTGTAACATTATTTGAAAATTTACGACTGGCTTTAAAGCACTTAAACTTAGAGAAATATCTGCATGTTATATATGTATTTGACACGGGTTTATAGAAGAATCAGAGACAAACAGTTAATTACTATATTATTAAGTAATTAAATTAGTATTATTTATGTTTTTTTTTTCTTTTGGGAGTACACTGTAATCAGGTACCATGGTATGAAATTATGTAGATGTCTAGAGTCGTTATGGGCATATAGTTCCGAAAACCCAAGTGAGTGACTGGTGGTAAGCTGAAACAAGAGGGTTTTCCATCAAGCTAATTTATTGGAATCTAGATCTTGGGGAGGGATTTTTAGTCTGCATGCCTAACTTAATTTGCTGCCCAGGAAATTGGTTACCGCACATTGTGTTTACCACACAGCCCACAGAGTCTGTGAATTGTCTTGTGTTTTTCTTGTATGATTTACGTTATATGTATTTTTACAATTTCAATGATCTTATAGTGAGGTTTTCCGCCTGTATGCGTACAGGTTAAACAATCAATATTAAACCATCGTCATAGAATCACCGTGTGTATCATCAACACACTACCATCGCAATCACAGCAGTGCTAATTGGAATTATATGATGTTAATGCGTATGACGACTGTGATATGCTTCCAGAATGAGACGTTCTATGTAGAACAATCAAATATAACTTCATCTTACAACTTTAAACGAGGTGTCTCGTTGATCGATGAGTAACTGTCTCACAATGGACCCAAACCTTTTCTCTGGTAATCAGTAAAATTTATGTTCCCATCATTTACAACAGTTTATCGCATATTTTTGTTTTTGAATCATTTGTTTACCGACAAACCTATTCGCCCCGAAAATCGAGAAGTGTTTTTTCCCAATCCGTGGTCATTTTGTCTGTGTGCCAACAAAGACATATTGTTTTTCTAGGAATCATTTCTTTCTTTCTTCATTTCTTTCTGTACAAGCATATTTCTCAGACATTTCATAGAAAAAAAGTATTATACGTAAAAACTCCAAACTTGGCATGATTGTACTCCCATACATGAAATCGTGAGTTTTTGTAAAGATGTCCAAATCATTTGAAAATTATGCAAATGAGGGTCATCTGAAAATTAAAATCTTGAATATCTTCAAAACTATTATAAGTACAGGAAACCAAGCGAACTTCAATTAATATGTTTGTAACACTGCATATTTTTGTAATTAGATCTGATCTCTAAAGGTCAGAGGTTCAGGTCATTTTGCTATTTTTAATGTTCTTCTAGCCATAATTATAGCTACTGTAACACAGCACATTTTTGTAATTTACATGTAACCTCTAAAGGTCAAAGGTGACAGACCTCTGAATTTTCATGTAGCTAAAACTTGGTCAATTTCTATTCAATTTTAACCATGTTGGACCCAAATTGTAGCTATTGCAACACTTTATATTTTTTTTTTTTTTTTTTTGGTATTTTACATGTGCCCTCTAAAGTAAAAGGTTAACGCCAGATTTGCATGTAGCCATCAATTTTTGTCTAAATTGTATCATGTTGGACTTTAATTGTAGAAATTGTAACCCTACACACTTGTGTAATTTACATGTGACCTCTAAAGTTCAATAGTCAAGCTCCTTTGGACCTCTGAAATTTTCAGCCAACCGTAACTCTGTCAATTTTCATCCAATTGTAACCATGTTGGACCCAAATTATAGTTACTGCAAGACTGCATATTTTTGTAATGAACATGTAACCTCTAGAAGTCAAAAGTTAAAGTCATTTGGACCTTTCAAATTTTCATGTAGTCATCACTTGGCTAATTTTCATCCGAATTTTATCATCTTGGACTCAAAATGTAGGTCTTGAAACACTGGGCATTTTTGTACTTTACATGTGACCTAAAGGCAAAAGTCAATGTCATTTTGCCATTTGAAACTTTTTGCTAGCGATAATTCGGTAAATTCTTATCCGATTTTGATCATGTTGGGCTCAAGTTGTACATATTTTAACACTTGGTCAATTTTTGTCTTAATTTTGTCATGTTGGACTTAAATTGTAGATATTATAACACTGCTCACTTGTGTAATTTACATGTGACTTCTGAAGGTGGATGACAAAGGTCATGCGGCCCTTGGCAATTTTCATCTAGCATTAAACTGGTAAATTTTCATCCAATTTCAGTCAAGTCGGGCTCAAATTGCAGGTATTGCAACTCTACACATTTTTGTAATGTACATGTGACCTCTCAAGTCTGGGTCATTTGGACTTTGAAATTTTCATCTAGCCAAATCTACAACTTTTGGAGGCATCAGATTTGCTTTGAAGCAAATTACCTTTTCTAGTTTGAGGCCTGTCTTCATTTCGCCACCTGTTCTTATTGTCAACATGGCGTGGCAGGACTGAACGATCAACTTTAAATACCCACGTCACGATCGTTATATGTGGAATATACACTCCAATTAAAAGTATATACTGAGCTCTGGAATTGAGAGGCACGAAAACAATGAAAATATACATGAATACATAACCCACAACGGACAGACAATTAAAGTCACTTGTTGTTCATTGGTCTCCTTTCCCCAGCCTTCTGAGACTGTTACTCACTCAAGTGATTTTGCATGTAAGGTGAAAACAAATACAGTTAAACATGAACATACAAATGTGCTATTTATGCATGACGTCACGTAACTTGTAAACGCTTTATACCTGGAGAAATTCCAACATGTTACATGTATTTTTTTTGGGTACGTGATTATGGAACAAACCATCCATGCAGAAAAAAAGTTTATCCCATTTATTTTCGGGGGGGGGGGGTAAACTTTTACTTATCCACTGAACAAACCTATTGTCCCAAACATCGAGAACTGTTTTCCTTTCTTAATCTGTTGATTTAAGACCTGTCCTCATTCCTCAATGTGTTCTGGGTATATCACAAGAAGGCCCCAGTAAGATATGCAGAGTCAAGTTTAAATTGCCCACTTGCAATCGCAGCGTGGAATTTATACATCTAAATGTGTATGAAGAATTCTGGAATTGAGAAAAAACATAAATTTACATTTACACATAATGCAAATGGATGCCGATGATTTCCCTCTTTTTCCCTAGCTTTCTGAGACTCTTTAACGTGCTCACAGAATGGTGTGTGCAAAGTAAATACAAAGAACAGTTAAACATGTACATGCACGTGCTATTTGTGCATGCACTCACATAACTGGCAACACCCAGTGAGGAATAACCTGTGTCATAGTCTGATCAGGCTACAGTGTTCTTAATTTTGAATGAAATCTAAGACTTATGTTCCCGTCTCTGCTACATGTGAAGCCCACATTCCTGAAATAGAAAAAAATAGAAGAAAAAGGCGTCTTTGTGTCCATGTAAGTAACTTGTCCCTTGTTGTGCATGTTTATTTCGTGAGGGGGGCGTCGATGTTTCACTCGTAAATTTGTAATAGTTCTGAAAAGACATATTTTTCGACTCTTTTTGTCAATACCTTTGGAAGTACCACATGTATGTGGGAACCATATTTTACCTGTGATGTGATAGTTATGTCCTCGTTACTAACAGTAGATGCCTCCAAATATATTCCTCCTTGCTTTTAAAACTTTCGGTATATTATACATCAAATACATATATTATATCCACAATTATAATCTATTTGCCTGTCACTGGAGAGACACTGTATCTACAGGTATGCCAACCAGCTCAGCTCAGATTGGACATGGTCTCACGAATGCATGGAACACTGAACCAATAAAAATGATTCTTCTGCACAGTTCGTATTGTTAACACGGACAAAATGTGCTACACTTCTATCTAGAATGGACCAAGAGGATAAATTAAGAGCATTGAATACACAAACCATTCCACAGTATTTTCGAGGGCTTCATAGATGTTTTTGTGATTATTGAAACTCTGCTTTTGCTGTGTTGGACTTTGCTCGCATTTTGGAGATAGAAATTATGAATATGGGTGATATTTTTCTGAACTGTTTGATAAATACTTCATTGGCTAAGTTGCGCTGTGCTCTTGGGCTTATAATTTTAATGGAGGTAGAACGTTTTCATAGTGTTTACCTGACAAAAGTTAAACATCACAGGCTTCAGACTAGTGGTGCTGCCTCCAAATGACCAAATTAACAACTACTTTTCTAAACATTTTAATTAACGT
The DNA here is from genome assembly GCA_964020975.1 of Hermodice carunculata. Classification (NCBI taxonomy): domain Eukaryota; kingdom Metazoa; phylum Annelida; class Polychaeta; order Eunicida; family Amphinomidae; genus Hermodice; species Hermodice carunculata. The sequence continues at coordinate 43,633,820 of OZ026615.1, read as the reverse complement.
CAACTTTCTTTGCTGTTGTGTCCTGGCAGACATGGGATGTGCTCCAAATGGCCACCTCCTCAAACAAAGGGAACCAATAGCCCCCAGTTGTGTGGACTAGTGAAACACCTTTTCTGAACTTTGCAAAGCACTGAACAAGAAAGCATCTTGAAATAGCATAGCACCAACAATAAAGGCTGAAGATTACAGTAACGACTGAAAGTAACTTATCCAAAATTTGTATGCAAACGCAAATTGCTCGCACTTTGCACCGACTCGCACTCGTGCGGCACTCCAGGGCTGCACGCAGCTATTTTCTGATCTGCCTGCACTTTCGCCCGCAAGCACACTCTCCCGGGAGTTCTATGTGCTCGTGGGCACTGGTTAACCCGCGGGTGCACTGGAAAGACCAGCAGGGCAAGCCTTTGATAAACACAATACATCTCAGCCTTTAAACTTACTCATTATCTGACTGCAAATGCAGCTACCCCCCCCCCCCAAAAAAATAAGGGCATAGCGCATCGCCGTATTTGACATTAAAAAACACCTCACCAACCCACCCATCCACCCCCCATAAAAAAGTCGCTAACATTTCAGTGTCTGTTCAGCTAGCTTGTTCTTTGCAGACATGTGGTGAAGACTAAGAGTAAAGTGTGGCATTATCAACATATTTCCATGACAGGGTCATGTGTATGGTAACCAATTTCATGGTGCTGACAATTTACCACGTTATGATATTGATATGCGTTAGTTAAGTTCATGTGAAGGTAAAGTCACAGGACCAAATGACTTCGAGGAAAATAAGTTTACGTGTTTCAAGTTCAGAATCAAGTCATTCAACGATGGGAAAACGGAATAATAGAGTTTTATTGCTTGAGCCTTGGCCTCGATACATTTGACAAGGTGACATAGCATTGTGGGCCTGGCTGGTATATTTACATTTGTGTCACTACATCTTCTGCGTAAAATCAGGGATAGTTGCACTGAACTGTCCGTGCTAAAATCAAGGGGTGTACTGTTTGTTTCTTCGTCTTTTAACGGACAAATTACGAGCAAATAAGCTATCACATCGGCGCAATTTCCGCACCTGCAAGTGCATGCTCCTTCCATATAGACTTTTGGGTAAAATTTGGGAATAGGACACGTGAAAGTAAAGTTGAGTATGTCCCGCAGGTAGAGTAATTTAGGGGAAAGATTAATATTCTTAACTAACAAATAAAAATGCCTCACTGCTAATGCTTTTTAATTTGTTCTTACGCTTAATTACGCTTACAACCGGAAAACGGATGCTCAACTCTTGGCTTTTGTAGCAGTTGTGTTCGCACATTCTACGCATGGGTACATATTGGTTCAGGGGTAAGTCAAATTGTTCTTATCTGAACCTGTACTATACAACTTTGGTATTTATCGTTTGTTTGACAGGTATTCTTCTTTCATAATGAAGCCCTGCATTTATAAGCAAAATATCACGTATTTAGCTAATTCACCCATTGCCACGTTCACATTTATTCATTATTATGTGGGTTGTCTTTGCTGAATATTTAGCTTAGACAAGGAGCCACTACTCAGAGAGACATGTACGGGTAAAAGGCTCCGAAACATGTTCAGAAGTTACCCGCTGAAGACCCTTTAAATTATTTGGGCTAATACAGCCTATGTCTCACTGCTAATGCTTTTTAATTGTTCTCAGTCTATTGAAATACAGATTCTCATTATAATTCAGTACCTCGGATAAGAGACAGGAGAGTGACAGGTTTGTTTTTCACATTCCAGACATTCCAACCAACATCAAAGTGCTTGCTTCCCATCTGGACAACCATTGTGTTGTTACGATAATTACGCTTACAACCGGAAAACGGATGCTCAACTCTTGGCTTTTATAGCGGTTGTGTTCGCACATTCTACGCATAATACAGCGTTTCTGCC
>OZ026615.1:43524415-43624415 GCA_964020975.1 Hermodice carunculata | reverse complement strand
CAGACAGACAGAAAGAAAGACAAGCAGACAGACAGACAGAAAGAAAGACAGACAAACAGAAAGACAGACAAACAGACAGACAGAAAGGAAGACACAAACAGAGAGACAGACAGACAGACAGACGGACAGACAGACACACAGACAGAAAGACAAACAGAAAGACAGACTGTCAGACAGACAGAAAGAAAGAAAGAAAGAAAGAAAGAAAGAAAGAAAGAAAGAAAGAAAGAAAGAAGGGAAGCAAGAAAGAAAAACAATATATCTGTGTTGTCGCCAAGAGATAAAGAGGGGAGAAAGAAAGAAAGAGAATTCTTAGAAACACAAAATGTCTCGGTTCGCACCCAGACATGAATACAATTCTTTCTTGCTTAAAGCCTGCCATTTGGCGTGCATGGCAAAGACTACACACTTCAACACCTGGACTACACCAAAATGATTGTCACAGGTCTGGGTAGGTAAATAATAAGTAATTAAATAAATAAAGTGAGAAAAAATTACCTACACTGTTGCTTGTGGTGTCCACATACCATTGCATTTTTTACAAACCTCATCTATCCAGGCAAAGCTTCCTCCCTTCATAAAAAATAACCAGGTAATGAAAATGTCTCATTTTGGTGCTATAATAATCGTTTTAATATCTTGTCTTCTCAATCTATTACTTTAAATTTCAAAGACTGCAACCCCACACATTGGAATCCTTTTTTAAAGGAGCCAACTTGTTTCATTATCGCCCTATCAATCAGCGAGTCCCAATGCCTGATGTCTGAACTTGTGTAAGTTATCCGAGACTGAAAATAGTTATTGTCTTTTTCCCTTTAAACATAATAATAAAAGTCAGCTAATGAATAAAAGAAAACCACACGAAGCCATTTGACTAAAATTGCTTAATTGTTACTGAAGTGACAACATGTCCATAACTAGTATACAAACAATAAGATTAATCACGGTTTGTCCAACTGGTTTTCTATTCCATAATTGTGATCACGACCTGCTGCAAATGCCCGTTCCAAATAATAACCAGGTGAAAACAAAATTGGTATGATGGTTTATTTTTCCAAAAATACCGCTGAAGCGAGGCTCTTCCTTTTTACATTGCTATCACAATACACGGACACATCCCATGTGCCTCTCCCTTGATGATAACGCTGGTAGAAGACTACCTAGAGCATCACGCTACGGCAGATTTCAGCTGCAAGATTACAACATTTGAAAATTACCGTAAGTATACCTTTCCTTTACAATTACACGAAAATATTATAATTACATACAACAATTCGCGTCGTAACCAATCTACAATATAGATACTCATCTGTAGGAAAATATATTTGATAGCAGAAAAGTAGATGAACCTGATACAACCATTTTGGCGCATATGAAGAACACTAATTAGCAAGTAAAAACGCATATACCACAAATATATATAATCTTTACGCCAGAAACGCTTATGTACGTAATGAAACCATTGGATGCATGTATTAACCACATATTACAGTGCAGTCGCGTTTAAACCACAAATGCTACGTATTATCGTGAATGTTAAAACATACGTTTTTTTCCACCTACAGAAATTATTCGGGCCTTTAACCTCTTACCCATGACAACAGGCGGTATCACAATGACATGCACCAGTAATGTTACGTGTTATCCATGTGTGTGCGTATGCTGAAATTCACAGGACACACAAACGAACTCCAACTGGACACAGAGCTACAGAATATCAAAAACTATAAATATGACCAGAAAATTGAAAGTACGGCAAAGCACATATTTTATACTGGCTACAAAGTGCCAAATCCCAATGCTTTAACCCTTAGAACGTCAACATGTTAGCCGATACTGAGTATGCACGTTCCTTCGGCAACATGGCGCTGGAGAGTCTCGCGTGTGTCTCGCCTTTCATTGCCTGGGCGACCACTGAAGCGTGCCCGCACGTTCTGTGATCACTTGCATTAGCGGCGCGCGCGATTATGCAATGGTTCACACAAAGCATGGAAGAAGTGGGGGCACGCTTCAGTGGTCCCCCATGCAATGAATGGCGAGACACACGCAATATTCTCCCCCGCCATATTGCCGAAGGAACCTGCATACTCGGTATGCGGAGACACTTGCACAAAGCTGGGCGAGCGCAAATCCACTCCGCCAAACCACGGGCAGTGATGCAACACCAATTGAATGCCAATAATGCCAAGAGCGCTGAGAGGGCACACTTCAACCGTACACCCTATAATATGGCGGGGGGGGGGGGACTGAGGGCTAAGCAAAGCCATGTGACCAACATCAGTGTATCAGAGAAAAATCCCCGCCAGGTACAATTGCTTTTAAGTACCTGGACAGGGCAGACAAAAATTTCTGTTACACGGTATGGATGCGCCATAATAAATATACCAAGTTACATGTAGTATTACCGAGTACCGTTTTACTTTTTATAACCCTGATTTCCAACCATAATATTCAACCATCGACGTAAAAACCAACCATCGATATCAAGGACATATCATAATAAACAAATTATCATATCAACAAACATCTAATTTATAGTTAATAGCAAACAAACTCGAATGAAGACAGACTGCATTTGACAAAAATGATCTCACTGTTTCGGCTAGTTCATATCTGGTACCCTTAATTTTTTCTGCAGGCAGTTGCAATGGTACTGCACTTTTCAATCAGTATATCATGCTTGTGTAAACTTTGTATAAAGTGGCTCAAAAAATTAAACATATAATGTTTTAAATCTCCGGTGACCCCCAGGGGCTCCAAATAAAATTGACTGAAATTTTGGTGTGTTCATTAATGCCAGTCCACCTTATTAACAAAACATGCAAAGGTACCAAGAATATGATTCACCAGAGACCAGTTTTGACACAGTTACATAGAAAGCAAATTTACTTTTCAGTGCTAAATATATAGGATGAAGAATGAAAACTGAACATTTTATATAACAATGTAATGAAGGAAACACAATGAACATTCCAGGTCATTATGCAAAATGTATGATGGTATCTGTTCATGGTTTTGGTTTTTTTTTTGTTTTTGTTTGTTTGTTTGTTTTCCTTTCCTTTTTTTTCTTTTTTTTTTCTTTTGGTTTTTTTTGGGGGGTGGTTTTTTTTTGTTTTTTGTTTTTTTTTGTTTTTTGTTTTTTTTTTGTTTTTTTTTTTTTTTTTTTTTTTTGCCTCAATGAAACCAAAATAAAATTGAACTTTAATGGCGCAACGCTGTGCACATGATCAGATTCCTCTTTTAAAGGCAAGCTAGCTTTTGTAAAAAAATATGTTCTTATGCCTTATCTGTCCTCATTTGTCAACCCGCTCTGGTTTTACCACAACACGGCCCCGGCAGAAGGTCAACTTTAAATGACCTGCACACGAGCTCCGGATGCAAAAGATAGACCACATAAATGTGTATGAGGAGCTCTCTATACAGATGAATGTATTAGACGTCCAATGGGTTGTATTTTGAATGATACACCAGGTAGATAAAACATAAAGTCAAAATATATAGTATCCAAGGATTTTCAATTCAGATGAAGAAATAATGTGTAGAAAAAATAATAATCTGAATGTCATATACAAAATTTTTATATGTGCAATTTTGGGCGTTTTTTCTGATTTTTCGAGTGTTGACTTTCATTTTTGTCACTGACGGGACACAAAAACATGATGTACTTATAGGCCCTATACACTTTGCCGATTTCTTAATATTGCAGTGCGGTAAATATCGGAGTTTACATTGACTTTAAATCAATATCATCGGCATAACTAATGGACGGAAGGTATAATAATTTCGTGACTGGTTTATCTTTTAGCGGTCAACTGTGACTTTAATACAGGTCTCCCAGATACACATACATATATATATATATATATATGCAATTATAAGATATTGTATTGTACCATACTGATTGGTTGTATGTGTATATGCCATTTCAATAAAAATATTTCCAATTCCTGGAACTAAAAGGGATAAAAACACTTAAGATTTAAATGAATAAAACTCCTAATGGACCGACAATCCAAAATGTTTGTTGATGATTGCTCCTCAGTAATTTCGTGAACTTTAATATTGTATTTTTAGATGAACTAATGTCATCAATGTACAGAAACAGGGTTAAGCCTGACAGAAAGGAATGTGTTGGCAGATGAGAGACTTCAGGCCCTGAGGACCCTCTCTCTCTCTCTCTCTCTCTCTCTCTCTCTCTCTCTCTCTCTCTCTCTCTCTCTCTCTCTCTCTCTCTCTCTCTCTCTCTCTCTCTCTCTCTCTCTCTCTCTCTCTCTCTCTCTCTCTCTCTCTCTCTCTCTCTCTCTCTCTCTCTCTCTCTCGCCCCCTCTGCCTTAATAGTTCAACCCCATGGAGCCCCGTGCACAATGCTCGGAACTCATGCGTGACTTCCTGGCTCCTCATTGGCCCAGGATCCGAAGCGTGTCGATTTCAAATCAGACTCATCCCAGTCTCATCTCTGACTCTCGGACACTGCAGACGCCCAGTCGAACCTTCTTCACAACGGTTTTTCCATCTTTGACAATTTCTAAATCTCGATTTGACTCCCTCTCTCCCTATTTAAAGTATTCGCGACGCAGCGCACTTTGGACCCTACCACTTGCCAAGTTTTGTAATTTTCAGTCAGTTTTTTTGCTTCAGCACTTTGTAAATTCTGTGAATAAATCGGCCGGGGCATTTGGTGTACAGATGAAAAGATTCGCCTCCGGCCCAAAAACTAACCAAAATTCCCGAGTTCTGCGGGTTTTGTTCAAACTTGGCAACGGTGCTAAACACTTGGTCTTGTAACACTTCACATATGATTGAAAATGTGTAAGTTTGGCAAGAAAGGAATAAAATATGCATAAAGTATTTCATGGTTCAAAATACTTCAAATGTTCAGGCTGATTTAAGTGAAATATTTATTTTTGTTGCACTCTTCTTAAGAAGGAGGTCAGGCTAATATCTTGTTTGGTGTAGTTGTTGATGATGTTCTCATTTCTGATCCCGTTCTCGTTTCGCTTGACTCCAGGCCCCAGATACATTACGGACCACATGCTTTGTTTATTACTTACTGTATGTTGATTAGTCTATGACGCATGTAAAGGATGTGATAAAAAGGAATTAGGCGGCGGGACATACAATGCTTGAGATCGAAAGTGCAAGCCAGCACCACGTATGTACAAGTGCGTGAGTTCATGATTCAGAAAAGGTACTTTCTTACCATTCAACAGAACGAAAGGCAAGTTGGGAAAAAGCCAAGATGACTGTAGATTTTGCAACGGCTAGCATCTATACCTGTTGGGCTTTGTGGGCTTCATCGCATCGATTGCCGCCTCATATCTCGCGTTTATTTGGTACCAGCATAGAAAATATGACCATATTCCTGGACCAAAGCGTTCGAGGTAAGGTTAAGTATGAAGCAAATCTTCTTTCCTAGTGACTATTACATGGATTATGAAAGAGGTCTAGTGTTTATTGACTTTGCGAGTCAATGTCCATGACACAGGAGTAGGCGTATACTTCCCACCCTGCCGTGTGAAAAAAAAGTCAACTGCGTTAATCTAGTGGTACTATAATAGCGATTGAAAAAGTCTACATTTGGAACCTAAGTTACCATCACAAGTTATGTGTCTTGTTTTACTCATTGAGCATTGCATGCAGATATGTTTTGCACCTTTTTTGTTTTTCTTTTTTAAACTTTATCTTCGGAAACTTAACAGAAATGAAAAGGAAAATTCAGAGAGGGGATATCTGGGCCCAAGTTATATTGGACTGGTAAGTATAACAACATTACTATAAACACAAGTCTCATCGAAATAACATGAAACGAAGATGCGGAAAAACTAATTTTAGCGCTATTTGGCTTTGGCCGCAGGGGTTATCATCATTTTTTTTCTAAAATTGACTTGATGCTATGAGTTCCATGATAATAGCTGCATCATTCGGATTTTTATACGAACATGGGCATCTATTGTGATGAACGATGGCCAATTGAACATTTCGGTATATTGATTACAACATGCACTTTACTATACGTGAGACATCAAGACAGAGGTCCAGGCAAACATTTTGCGTTTGCATCATGGAAACGAATCTTAAAATGTGAACAAAAAGCGATTGTCAAATTTCATTCAAATGTAGTTGCTCAAGGTAAACCTCCATACCCGAACAATTTTCTTGTAGTTACATTGAATATTTTTCCATATTTTGTAATTACCCCATATGGACATTAGATGGAGTACTTTACAATATAATAAACTATACTTACAGGATGATCCAGTATGGTGTTACCATCAAGGTGAACTTACTGCATGAGGTGGTGGTCATGACTGCAGATTTGGATTCTGTGAAGGTGAGGGGCAAGGAAAATAAAGCGGACCACGAGGACGAGCAAAATCCAAATGGTGCTATCTGAGACAAAGAAGACACACACACACACACGAGCGCATGTGTATTTATTAATATTGTTTGCATATGTATATATGAGATCGTTTTCTTTATGTAGTCAAACATTTGGATTTATTATGTAGAATTCTAAACTCGATGGAAACTTGCGCTCCTGCCTTAGTGCAAGAAAGGAAGTTTGAGACATTGCTCATCACAATGATTAGATACTCAGGCAAAGCATGGATGTACACGTGGACATCGCAAAAATTTTCATTTCTATTTTCAAAAATTGTGAAAGGGGGATATTCGAAAATAAAATGAAAACAATTGTTGTTAAAGTTTCTGGGTAAAAATGACAATTTACTATATAGATATCAAATGGATTTCAAATGTTATTTAAATGATGTACTAAATATGTAAACCTAACAAAGGCAAAATATTTCTTCAACTTGAGACTCTCTAGCATTGAATTTGTTTAGCCTACTGCTAACTTTTGATGGTACCTGTCTCAAGTCAGGAGAGAGATGTTTTCCTTCATACCTTTTTTTTCATTTTCGCTGACTGCAATATCAAAATATCATAAAGTTGTTGGTATATGTCTACCTTGAACTGTTGGATTTAGACCTTCCTGGGTTTGATGACTGACGGGATTTGATCATGGATGTGTTTTGCTTGCTCGGATTATTTTGGTATCTTCCTTAGATATATTCAATGAATAATAGTTGATTGGTCTCTTACTACTACCGGTGTGGACATGGATTTGGAATGAGATTCCAAATCCCTGGTGGTCATAGCTTACATTCTACTGTGTCATTTTAATGGTAATCCATGTGGTGTGCTCTAATGAAGAACTTATGGCACACTTCTATGTTAACAAACATTTAACAGCTTGTCAGAACAGCTAACCAGCGGTTGGAAGCAACAAGTCAACCCCATGTTGACACAAAGTTGAGTAAAACAGAGTTGGTTTGCAGAGGGTTTTGTCAAGTATCGATAACACAACAATAGGTTGAAGTCATACTCCCTTGAGGTTTTTTTATTTGATATGTGTGTCTTTTCGTCCAGAAGCACTTCCTGGTAGACTTTACCCTATTACACAATCCGAACTCTTTACACTCCATAAGCTAGCCTGTCACAGTCTAACCTGTATAAATATGGGAGCTGCTATTGTCCATATTGCAAGCGTTCTTCTGTAGAATATTGATATAGGCTGCATTACCTCAATTAATTAAAAGGTCTTCAGTGGGTAACTCCTCAAAAAATGTTTCAGAGCCTGTACCGGTACATGTCTCACTAAGTAGCGGCGCCTTGTCTAAGCTAAATATTCAGCAAAGACAACCAACCTTATAATGAAAAATATGAACATGTCAGATGATGCATTAGCTAAACAAGAAAAGCTTTGCTTATAAATGCGGAACTTAAATACCTGCCAAACCAAACATAATTACTACATCTGTGTAGTACAAGTTCTGATAAGAATAATTTAACTTAGCCCTGAACCAGTATGTACCCTTTGTAGCTGGATATCTTACCTTACTTTAACCACTTGTCAGTGTACAACTGAAGTATGAACAAACTGGGCATTTATATTCAGTCCTAGGGACTATAAAATAATCAGTTACAGATAGATCCCATGACCCATGTTACTGTCTAAATAAAACCTCTGCATTCATATTTGTTACATTATCCAAGTTGACAGGGCAGATTGCGTGTTGTTAAAGTCATGTATATGCAGTTATCGCGATCACCGTCAGAACGTAACTTTCTTCGTCAGAATAAGAGTACCAAAGTTAACTACACTTCCCTTGAAAAGGAGATCCTTGTTGAACTTGTGGAGTTGAACACATCTTCATCATTTCCCAGGTACCGGTGCTATAGAACTGTAGTGATATTAGAAGCTGCAGCACAGTGGGCACAGAAGATTCCTTATTCTACACATACTGTAGTCTGCCCTGCACCAACTCCAGTATGTCAGCACCACATTCTTGGGAAAGCGGAGACGTTATATAAATCTATAATCATCATATCTCTCAAATAGGTTACTTTGATCTTGAATTACTGCAGTCCTCCGTGAAACTCGTTCGTAAAGTTCAATGATATCAAGGTATTCCATCAGATATGCAGCCATACTGCTAATTCCCTAACTTGCTTAGATTTTGGTGCACAATTACATGTACAAACCACATGCCGCTTATGTGTAACAAAGGAGTCAAGGAAACAGGTTTTATTTGATGTAAAATGAAAGATATAATTCTTAACATGGTGTTACCACAGCCCCTTGGCTCTGTCAGAATTAATCAAATGTTAACCTTAGGCTGACAGTAACAACAGGGTGTGCAAACCAATTTCTAGGTTAACAACAGGTTAACTCCTCATTTACACAACAAGGAGTTAACATGGGCGTGTGCAACTGGCTGTTATCCCTTCTATGCAACTTTAGCAGTGTCTGTTGCTTTTTTAATGATAGTGTACTTCAATTACTTTTGAATGTATATCCTTTATTCAACCAAACAAGCGGTTTTTATCTATTGTATAGCAAAAAAAAAATCTGGACAGTTATGAAATAATCCAAAAGTCACTCTAAAAGTTGGCATGCTCAAATGGCTGATGAAATAGCAGTTTAAGACCATAACATGTCAATATCCTAGTCGAAAATCAGTCTAAGTTGACAAGACCATACCATGTCAATATCGTAGTCCAAAATCAGTCAAACTGACAACCGCCCAAATCTTGACATGAACTTCACAAGATTTAAGAAAAAGACTAGACTACCCACCAATCATAGCATTAGTCATTGAATATATTAAGATGATAATACGTCATATTGACAACATAAAAAGGAAGGACTCTTTGGAAAAATAGAAGTAGACAACAGATTATAACTGTGTAAAAATGCCGCACCCTAATCTGAGCTAAACTTATTGCACTTTAAAATGATCGTTATTTAAGCCAGCCCCCCCCCCCTCTCCACAATACCAGCAGAAATGAACCAAAAAGTGTCCTCATTTGAGCGGCAAATGTTTTGAAAAACCAGACTTTCTGCTTTAAGATGGGTATTTGTGAACGGATATATTGTCATCCGAGAGTCTTCTTAGAGGTGATCATTGCAAATAAAAAACAAAAAAATCGTAAATGTTGAAAAAAAAATGTTTCAGGACTTAATGGTTACTGGAGGGCATCCAAAGGCCGTCGGATCCTACAAACGATTACAACGCTTGTATGGGCAAAGGTGAATAGTTACACATGCCACAATCTTTACATGGAACTAAGAACCATGGAATCAAAGAAATAAAAAGATATATCTCTATATCAGACATCACATGGATTCACAATATTAATTAGTAAATGCTGGTACCATTTTGTATATGTTGTAGTTTTTGCAAAAACCGACAATACCTTTTTCCTGAATCAGAATATATTAACAACAGGTAAGGATATGGATAGGAAGTATTAATGAATTTGACACAGACTGGTTAGAGTCGTGTTGTAATTCAGCCCCACTCCATATGCTATTTCTGCATGTCATGTCTGAAGAGGAAATTTGCCGAACTAACTGATTTACACCTTTGGGTTTTTTCGAGTCATCATACTTGAAATCAACGTCAGTCATCCATTAGTTGCAAATAAAAGTTTCGTCGTTTTCTTTGCAAGTACTTTCATCTAGATTTGCATAAGCAATCATCAGCATTTCTGTCATTGTAAAGTGCCTAGGTTCCACAATAAAACTAGTCATTCCTCTTCCTGTAGTTCTAACGTCCACGTTTTTATGATGTTTGGCAGAACGTTGTTCAAAGTTTGTAGACTTGTTGCGGAAGACGACTTCAATGAGAGAAAGCTAGTTACAATAAATTGCCACTTTCTATTTCAGATTTCTGGGCTTCGGTTTGGTCAGTGAAACAGACACAGACACATGGAAAAAGAAAAGAGCAGTTATGAACCCAGCCTTTCACCGAGGGTGAGTAAAATATTAAAGTAAGATATCTATCTATAGCTGTTCAATCTGCCAGAAACGCTAACCAATTAAATAAATATGAATGGTAGGAATATTCTGCCATGATATTTTTCATTATTAATTAACAATTAAACCTATATGAGCCAAAACATGAATATTGGATACAATTGCATTTTCCGTGCGTGTTTGTATGTGATATCAACAAGGTCACATCGAAGGGCTCCGGTAAAAAAATGAATAAGAAAGAGAAAGTCAGAGAGAGAGTGAGAGAGGAAGAAAGAAAGACAGAAAATGACCATGTGTCAGAAAATCGTGGCAAAGGTGCAATTGTAACATGGAGCTAAGAGCATATACACCAATATAGGTCCATGATGTAAGTATTCTATGGTCACGAGTCAAATTTACCCACCGATTACATGTTGTAAGCTACTTCTTTTACCTTCTCTTTTGCAATACATACTATGTTTTAAAAAAAAGCAACAAAAAGGAAAAGGAAAAATGTCAAAGTCAGACCTTAAAAGATGATTTCCCTGTGATGTAAGCATTGCAGCATATACCTATGTAGGCCTACGAGAAAAGTTTTTCAAACGTCAAAAAAAAAAAAAAAAAAAAAAAAACAATATTCAAGGTTATTCTTTCCTTTTATTAGAATTGTCCGGATACACAGTGTGCATTTCACTCCAATTTCTTCACAGCAGAAACTCACACGTATTGTGCTTTCTCAACAAAAACAACTTCATGAAAATATTAGTTTAGAATATTGCCATCTGAAACTGTGTGTTACTTTTTTATTTGACTGAGAATTTGAAAACTTTACTCAATGATGAACACGATTATACATAATGCTCCACAAGTGCTCCATACGCACTTTATCACCAATTACCATAAAGTCGAATCGACTGCCATCACCCCCTTTAACAATTCGCAGATGCACATCCACAGTGCATCGCAAAGTCTGACAATACTGACATTAAATTTCACTGATAATTTCAAAACAGATAAAATAGAAAACATAAAAAACAAGTACCATGCGCCATAATTTTATCCCTTTTTTAAGATTCTTGAAGAGCCTGCTGCCACAATTCAACGAGTCAGCTGATGTTTTGATCAACAAACTCTCCACCTTTGCAGACGGAAAGACAAACGTTGGTCTCGGCCAATACCTTCATTGTGTCACATTGGATGTCTTAGGAAAGGTATAAGGAACTGTGACACATGCCTCTGCAATGTACCATTCATTCTATTAAGATCATGTTACTGTACGCATACGGTTTGCTGTCTATTAGCTTACAAATACATGGTTATGGCAATTAACGTTTCAAGACCCCTTCAAGATGTTGTAATTTTGGACTATGCGCGTGGTTTCTCGTCATATGTATTTACAGGTCAGTTTTGTTCATTCGCGGTTACGAGAAAAAATGCGTGTCTCATCCAGAAGCACTGTAACTGTGCCAAGAATGAAGGATACACTTACCTTTAATGAATGGAAAGATACGTTGATCATATCCATCCCATTTAAAATGAATGAAGGCCGGCATGAAATGAATTGATTGACTACTCTTAATATGAAAATTGTAATGTTTTTTTAAATCATGCAACAATACAAGCAACAAACACCTTAAACACATTACTATTTGCCAATTCAACGGGATGAGAATCTATGTAAATCGCTACATTGAAATTAGTGCAGCGGATAGAGGTAGCATCAATGCTAATGGAGGTAACTGGACGATGTCCTGAACAATGTTCTTCAAACTTTTTGAAAATGGATTTGAATTTGAATTTTAATTAATTTTAATTAATTAAAATTTGAATTCATTTATTCTTTTACCCTTGTTCTTTAGGTATCTAGAAAATAAAATTTATTCTTAAGTGCTATTCGCTCTTCACGGAAATAAAATTTGTTTTTTCTTGTTATTACAGCTTCACAAAAAAAACTTTGTTCTTTGTTGTAATGTTTTACAGGTTGCATTTGGTATGAATATTAACAGTGTAGAACAAGAGGATTCTCCATTTCGACGAGCTTTATTTAAGACTCTGCAGGGTGTTTCTGAAGGCCTAAGAATGCCAGATTTGGAACACGTGAGTATTGAGAGCAACTTGGGCATTAGATTATTAAATAAATTTGTGTTTGTTCACCTCTATAGTTAAGCTTAATTCCTCTCCTCTGAAACAAGAAGCAAATTTTTCAGTAAAAGCATACATGCAGACAATACCCAGAATATGTTTTTATGGTAGGAAGAGTTAAATGGAACCACAACAGGACAGCGAAAATCATGCACGGCGTAATCAAAATTCAAAGTGATAAGGAAGCAGACAAAAAACACTACCTATTTCTATCCCCACACAACATAATACTTAGTGTTATATGTTTGATATTCAGGAAAATCCCCTGTACCTGTCTCAGCTAAAGAAGGAGACAAGGGAGGCCATAAGGTTTCTCAGAAAGACAGGAAAGGAGTGCCTTGCTGCCAGAAAGGCCGCAATTGCCAGTGGAGACCACTCTACAGCCGACATTCTGTCCTATGTCTTGAAAGCAAATGGTGATTATTCTTTTAACTGTACACAAATATCTGTGTTCACTCATTAATATTGTTTTCCTAATGAAAACATGAAGTTACCTTCTTTGCCCTTAAATTTGTATCTGGATATTGGCATGTGCTTTGCTGGAAAAACCTCAACAATTGACGGCACCAAATAAATCTATGTAGAGTTGACTGATCATGAAGACACTGACTGGATGTTACAAATTTTTGTCACTAATGATATCTTCATAATGTTTTCTTTTAATGTGAAGATCAATGACCCTTTATTTATTCATGCTCTTTATGTTTATGATGGCAAATAACCCGGATCTCACAGAAGAGGACCTAGTGGATGACTTTCTTACTTTCTTCATTGCAGGTAAGTTACAATTATATAAATTCTGGTGTTTTTTTACCAGTGGCATGGTAAAAACTTTATTATGTATGTCCTTAAGTTTGCTTCAAACACTGTACTCTGGGCTAAAAGACGCTCTAGTGTACAATTGCAATTTCAGCGCTAATTGACTTTGTTTTTCAAGTTTTGTTTTTGACATACAACTAATGATGATAAAGTGATATTGTTCATTTCTACTTTTTCAAGCCAAGAAACTACTGCTAATACAGTCAGCTTTATTCTTACGCAACTGGGAAAACACCCACATATATATAAAAGGTGAGGAATAACTGCAATAATACCAATATAGCACAGTACTGCGACAGTGTATTCCGTCATGAAAAAACATACATGATAAGGTTGCGTTGCATTGCGTTGTTTCAAGTTTCCCTGCAAGAAACAGGGCATGGGAATAAAATCAAATGTAAATTTTTTCGGGAAGGACATTGAAAATTAAAGTGTATTTTCTAATTACATTTTGTTTTCCAAAAATGAAAGAATTAGTGTTTAAGTGACTACAAATGCCCTTGTAGGCCAGGCAACCAATTGTCAAGTTATTTGCCTGGTTGTTTGTTGGCAAGATGGTTCAATAAAAACAAAAGCTAAGGGTTCATGATCTTTCCTATTGAATACGTCTATATTTCTCAGTCAGGAAATTGCCCCTACAGTTCAAAATTCACCTGTTGACCTTTGGCTTAATATGGGGACATGATAAAAAAATGACCGAAATCATCCAATAAATTAGTTACATACTTGAATATCTTCAAACAGTCTTACAAGCTTTTACCAGTTGTGAAAGGAATCCATGTGATCCTGCGAACAAACACATCAGCCGTGTAAATCCTTGGAATTATGGGACCATATCAATACTCTAAATCCCTTTAAACCTGGAAAACTAGTTACACTTGAAAATCTCTGGATATTTTGGGGCTTCTACCTTTAACTGGAACCTTATATATTGTAAATTTCAGTGAGTCTGGAATATACGGAAAATCAAAGTTAAGGACAATGCCCTATAAGTGCCAAAGACTCAGCGGTAATGTCATGCTGTCACATAATTGTCATTTAGAGACCTGTACCTGTGTTAGTTCAGTGCAGTGTCCTGCGTTATGGACTTGCAAAATGTCTACAATCTCTACCATGGGGGGCTTTCAAAGGCATTGGTGACTATTGAAAAAATGTCAGACGCCAAAAAAGCCAAGGTTTGCAGATGGCCTGTTCTCTTGCATGGCTTTGACAACATGAAATCGTGCAGACATTTGACACATGGCGGAAAAGGGCAAATTGTGGCCCTTTGCATCAGAGCCGGGTGAACCCAATCAAGAGCTGCACAGGAATTCAATGTCAGCATTTCAGTTGTGTGTGTACTCATTCCGACGCACAGATCCATTCTGATGGCTTAATTGTTCCATTCAGGAACTTGGAGGGACTTACTGTGGTTCTTGAATTGCATAGGCAGAGATTCCACAACAACAACAACAACAACAACAACAAAAGAAACTGTATCGCTCATGAGCAAACGTGTTTGTTCAGCGATATCTGAAGGCCACAGGCCACAGGCCACAGACCACAGTTATAAATCATTCTATTTTTCATATTAGCATTTTTCAGTCTAAAAAATCAGCATTTTGGTATTTTGAAATTCCGTGAACGGCATTTAACAGATAAAAATGTCAGAAAAATATGGAAGGATTTTTGTCATACAATTCCCAGCTCGTTAATTTGTGATAATTGAAATACGAAACAACACCTGGATGTCAGCTTTATACAGGTGTATGAACTGTGCTCTTGCCAGGGTCACATCATTGTCCTTCCCCACCATTAAGTTCCCACCTGGCCTGGAAGACAGTGCACCTATATGACCACCAATGAAGCAACTCTGTAATGCAGCAAACCTGACTTAGCTAACTTTATTTAAACAGACGCTACATCATGCTGAAAACACAGTATTTTCACAATTACGGACTATCTCCGTTGGGATGCGCAACCAGCCAATCACAACTGTAGTCTGTAACCTGAAAGAGGAAGGAAAACTTGGTACTCTAGTGGTGGCTTAGACTTACATATGAGCCCACAGTAAAAATTCATGGCTGACAGGTTTTTTCTCATGAACTTTCAATGAACTGGCAGATGTTTAAGCACCTTTGGATGAAGCCACTGAACCCTTACAGCTGGTGTGTGTGTAAACAGGATAGTAAATTATATCTTCTCATGTCAAAACGTGTTTTCCTTCTTTTTTCATTAGTTTAATACGACTGGCCATTCCTTTAACTTTTGATTCTCAATATGTATGTATGAGGTCAAAACTACAAAATAGTGCAAGTGTTATGTTTTTATTAGTTTTATTGTCATTTCTTGTCTGTGTTCCTTTTTAATATTATCTGATATATTATCACAACTATCTGCATTCGTATATTTAAGATTAAAGGAAGAAGTGGATTCGATAATTGGAAGCAAAATGGACGTAAACTATGACGACATAGGCAAGCTAGAGTACATGTCCATGGTGATAAAGGAAACATTGCGCCTGTTCCCTATAGTGCCTATTACCTTTCGTGAAATCAAGCAGGATCACATGGTTGGAGGATACACTGTTCCTGCCAACACAACTATTGTGGTAAGTATTACTGAATTTATTCAGAGGCAACAACAACAAAGGTTTTGTCACTTAATTTGAACTTTCCTGTTTCCTGCCTAAAGGAACAAAAATGACTGCTCGTGTACGTAAACGTGCTTTGTAAAAAGTTTTTCTAAATTTCAATTTTCAACGGCGCCAGAATTCAATTTTAGTTTCAAGTCATACAAATACCCGAGCTTTACCTTGTGAAATGCAATCACGTTGACAACACTGTGATCTCTCTCTCCCTCCCTCCCTCTCTCTCTCTCCCTCTCTCTCTCTCTCTCTCTCTCTCTCTCTCTCTCTCTCTCTCTCTCTGTGTGTCTTTCTCTCTCTCTCTCTCTCTGTATCTCGAGCTGCTAGCTTGGAGTCCTTGTTTACGGGACATGGGAGACAAGGGATATGTAGTTATTATATGCGAGTCGTGTGCAGCCATGTAATAGGCCATCAGTAGGGCCTAACCCTTGCATCATAATTAGTACTTTTGCGTTGCCATCAAGTAAAACTTATAACAGGAATCTCAATGTATTTTTGTTAAAAATAACAACCTCCCTATCATATTTTGAACTAGGTGAAGAGCTAATCTGGAAGTATGGAAAGTCAGAGGGGGCCAAACGTGGTGTAATCCTTTTATGAAAACAAATTTCAATCAGGCCATGATCATGCAAAATTACACAAATCAATACAATTTAATAATTTTCAATATCAAGCAATTGAAAGGTTGTAAGTGCAGGTTCCGAATGATTACACTCTCATCACAAACTTTGTCTTCATGCATAAACTTTTTTTTCTCGGTCCAGATATCCACCTATGCTTCATCAAGGCTCCCTCAGCTCAATCCAGACCCGCTGCACTTTAACCCAGAAAGATTCAATCCTAAGAATGGGAACAGGTAGGATTTAATCTGCAATATGTTGCGTTCCTCTTTTTACAATTTGCATATTTACTATAGAATAAGACATTTCAAGTTCCATATTCTCTTGCAAAATGGCTTACCACACTTTATAAATCATTGTTAGGTTTCATTAGATAATATTTATACGGAAATTTATGTCATTTGAGTGACATTACAAAATTGCAAATTTGCATGTTGAATTGATCGTAAGACATTATCAATTGACTTAAGTAAAAAAGAACAGTTTATAATAAAACATTTTTGTCTGCATGGCTGTGATTAACCTTTTGTTCCATTTCCAGACCAAACATGTATGCATATTTCCCTTTTGCAATTGGCCCAAGGAGTTGTATCGGACAGACATTTGGACAGGTGAGCACATTAAGTAGTAAATATATATTGTGGAGGTGACCTATTGGGGGAAGCATTTTGTGGATGCAAAAGGAATGGATGATTTAAACCCTTTGCTGTCAATTCGGCCAAATGTACCAAGATGTAGTTTGTCGTTTGCTTCCATGTTTTTACATGAATTCCAGAACACACTAAGTACGAGATCAATATACACAGTGGAGGTGGCCTTTAAAGGAGGAAGCAAATTATAGACGCAAAAATTATATGTTATTTAAAACCCTTTCCCATTCATATAAGCCAATATTGTCTGAATGTAAATGAAATCATCTTCGGTGGTTTTTACTTAAAATTCATGGAAACAAAAAACCCCTCTTTCTCAGAATATTGTTGTGCATAAGATCTATTGTGATGGCACATCCCAGGTCAATAGCTTAAGGCACCTAACCCACACCAAGGAAATCTTAAGAAACACTCTGAGTCTATCCAGGAAAGGATCCATGATGTGCAGTGTTACTCTATAAATGATTTCCATAAGACATACTAGCAATACTATCTTGAGGTCATCGAATTACATAGATTCCATTTTTTTTTTCATAATACGTAGTCTTTTTCATCTTCCAATCTTTTATATGCTATAAAATAGCTGTTTTGTGGGTGTAACCCCCTGACAAAATCCAAGAGCTGAATTGGACTTAATATCACATGGAGCACAACTTTGATTTGATGTCAATGATGTAGCAAAGAGGTGACTTTGAAATTCGCTACACTTCTGTATATGTCTTTCCACGTTAATTCAAACCATAATATTTATTCATACTGCACATTACAGTGAGTTCCATACCCACATTTATCGATATTGTTTGCACCATGATAAATGCTTTTTTTGGCTATGTTGTGCTGTGAGCTGTGTTCACCTACTGATACTTGAATGGAGGTAGAGCATTGTTGTAATGATCAAGATCCATAAATTCCACAAATACGATTAGAACCTACTTACTTTCTTTTTTCTCTCAGAAAAGCTTACTGACAAGCTGGGAACACCAGAAAGTGTCAGGCCTACCATGTCTCTTTTTATCATTGGCACAAGTGACTGATGTTGGTATTTTTGAGTGATTTGGCGTCTATTTTTTGGAAAAAAAAACTAAAGCCTGTGGATAATGAACAATATTCCAATGGTCAAGATGACCAGTTTACAACAACCATTTGCCTTTTATGGAGGACTGCCTGTCTCCAGTCAAGGGTGAAATTTTTTCATCATACTGGTATAAAAAGCTGAAAGTTCATGATTTGGTAATTCTTGACCCTCTGACTTTTGCTGTATTTAACTTTGCTCTCATTGTTGGGTTGTCATTTATGAATGTCGGTAATTTTTTGTGAACTATTTGCCTAAAACACACGACATTGGATGCAATGTGCTCATAGCGCCATGGTAGCTAGGAAGCAGAAGCAGGCTGTACTTGAACATCTCTGCATTTGTTTTTACAGATTGAAACCAAAGTACTCCTATCCAAATTGCTTCAAAGGTTTGACATACATCTGGACCCTACTGAATCTTATGATATCCAAGATGCATCAACGTTAAGACCCAAAAGTGGAGTTTTGGCTACACTTACTGTCCGATAATGGAACATATTAATTTGGGCTGCCAAACTGGACTGCATTGATACATTTGTATATTCAATATTGCATTCAGGATTTAGTGTGAAATTGAAATGAATGGTTTCATGAGTAGCAAATACCGATCACATTCAACTGCATTGTATATGTACGAAATGTCCTCACACTTTGTATCAGAAGGTAAAAATAGGCTTTGTATCAGGCAATACATTATTAAGTATATGCACCGTAACTATTGTTTTTCAACTGAATCAGAATCAGAATCAGATTTATTTGACATAAGGAATACACTGTGAAACAGAACAAATATAAAACATATAGTGCAAATAACTGTGGTTAACAAAATAAAACGTAAATACAACAAAATTGAGTCAGGATGACCCCAGCTAAGCATTAAGAAACCCGCTATCGCTGGGGCCACCGATGGAAATAAAAAGAATTTAGATTACAGCATTTGTCACGAGGTTAACATAATTACTAACATGACTAGCCACAAAATTTACTTATTACATACATAACAATTTGTTCTGGTACATTCATTATTGTAATTATTGATGTAATAACACTTTGCGTAATGCGAGAAACCATAATACGAATGTGTGTGAATTTTTTCCTTAATACATGGGGGAGTGTTTTGCAATAAGAGGAATATAATACCTGATAGAAGTTTTTACTGTTGTTTTTCTTGGTACTGGAATTCTGGGATTTTTACTAAGGCGGGTAAAATGTGAATGAGTAGCAGAGGGCAGTTCAAACATATCAAGAAAAAAGCTAGGTACTTCATTTTTTGAATATTTGTAGTAAAATTTAAGCGCTTTTAAACGTAGATGTCCTGAAGTTTCAAAAGTTTGTGTCGCTTAAAAAGGGGATCAGTATGTGCATTATATCCAGCATTGGATGCAAGACGAACAGCCTTCTTCTGTAATTTAAAAATGCGATCTTGAGTGTGACCCCAAGCAAGAATGCCGAAATTTAAATGTGACAGAAACAGAGAATTGTACATAATTAATAATGTTTTTGTTGGTACATATTTGCGGATCCTTCTGAAAATTCCAATTACTTTTGAGAGTTTATTGCCAATTTTTTGCAGATGTGCATTCCAGTTCAAGTTTTCTTGTATGCATAAGCCCAGGAAATCAAACTGTTTAGTTTTTGAAATTTGAATACCATCTATTTTCAAGTCTAGTGTGAAGTTTATCCTTTTTTGTGGGAAACGGAATAACATGCATTTTGTTTTGCTTATGTTTAATGAGAGTTTGTTCGCTGACAACCAGCCATAGACTTTATTTAGTTCATCATTTATAGATTCAGAAATGTCACCAAATACAGAGTCAAAAATACATATGGAATTTATCAAAGTCGTGTCATCGGCATATAAAATGGAATCAAATTTAGATGTGGCTATGTGCATATCATTTGTATAAATTATAAACAGCAGAGGTCCGACTAAAGATCCTTGTGGGACCCCTGTTGTGATGGGTAAAACATCAGAACGAGTTTCATCAAAGAGCACATATTGTTTTCTATTTTTAAGATAATCTTCGAACCAATTTAAAGCAGTACCTGTAACCCCATAATATTTTAGTTTCCGCAAAAGAATCTGGTAATCTTAGGTATCGAATGCCTTTGACAGGTCTAGATATATGGCTAAAGGTAATTTGCCATTATCCAGGAAATTCATGATGCGATCTATAAATTCTAAGGCTGCTGTTTCTGTAGAATGCAGTTTCTTGAATCCGTGTTGACTTTTGTAAAAAAGAGAATTTACGGTGAAATAGTCATTCAATTGTTTGTACACTACTTTTTCCAAAATTTTAGACATGGCCGGTAATAAAGATATTGGGCGATAATTTTCAGAAAGAGTTTCATCATCTTTTTTGTATAGTGGTACAACTTTAGCAATTTTAAGGCTATCAGGAAAAATGCCTGTAGATAAAGATTGATTTGTTATTAATGCAAGGGGTTCGGAAATAGAAGTGATTAAACCTTTCAACAATTTCATTGATAAGTTGTCATGTCCCGTACTGGACTTTGGTTTAAATTTATTGATGATACTTGAAATGTTGGTAGAGTCCACTAACGAAAAAGAAAAGGTGCTGTCCACCGATGTAGTGAGGTATGAGCTGAAATAGAGTCTATTTGTTGAGGTGATGTTAGGTGCCAGCTTGGGTCCAATATCTGTGAAGAATTTATTAAATCTGTTTGCTATTTCTTCTTTATTTGTTATCTTATTGTTTTCAATGAGAAAAAATGAGGTTACGACTCTTTTATTTTTGTTTGTATGCAGAATGGATTTAATAGTATCCCATTTTTTTCTGTATTGTGTTTAAACCTTTCAAATTCTGCATGGTAATGGTCCCGTTTTAATTCATTTATATTTTTTGTTAATATTTTATTAAATGTTTTAAGATTTTGCTTTAGTATATAGTACTGAGGATCATCCAAAGCGGTACATTTCAGTGTTCTATAAAGAGTGTCACGAAATTTTAAAGATCTCAGGATACCGTTTGTAATCCAAGAAGAATTTTTATGTTTATATTTTTGGAACTTGACAGTTTTCGCCGGAAGATGCTTATTTTTTGCAATTCCAAGAACTTGTTCCACTCTGTTGTAATTTACATTAGGGTTGCACTGTAGGTTGGGATTTAATTTACTCATAATATCAGTATTTCTTATTTCATTATAAAAACATTGTAAAGAGTAGGGATCTTTATTTTCACTTTTTATGTACCGAGGGGGGCCTTTGATTTTAGGTTTCAAGTTAATACAAGTAAACACAGGAAAATGGTCTGACATATCAGACAATATCATTCAAGATGAGCACTTCTTTTTGGAACTAGAAAGTTTACAATATATTTGATCTATCAGAGTTGCTGTTTTCTCTGTTAGCCTGGTAGGCAATGTGATTTTGGGATAGAAACCGTTGCATAACATGACATCGAGATATTCAGTGTATTTTTGTCTTGTGTTCATTTTCAACAGATCTAGATTGAAATCTCCTACAATCACTTTTTCAGAAGACTCCCTTGAAAGAGCTTCAATACTTGGGCTCAGATCGTTTATAAACAAATCAATATCATTATTACGGTCTCTGGGAGGCCTGTAAATATTACATAGAGTTAGCCTTTTATCATTTTCATGTAAAGATATATCAATAAACTGACCTTCCCAAATATGGTTTGGTATGTAAAGGTTTCTATGTACAAACGTTAAATTCTTATGTAAATATATTAGTAAACCACCATGGGTGCTACAGGTAGCTGCCAAAGGTAACATAACATAATTCTCTAGAGAGTAGAGTGATATAGTAGACACATCATCTATCCAGGTTTCTTGAAGACAAATAGCATCAAATTCGAAATCATTTTTAGCCAAATCATTAATTAAAATATGTAATTTGTCAAATTTTGCGTTTAAGCTCTGAATGTTCAAATCTAGTACAGAAAAAGTTTGCTTCAGTGGTTTTAGATAGTTAGCCAGATGCTCCGTGTCCACATATGGGGAGTTCGAGGCTATAGAGATAGCATTATCCAAGGTATCTGCGTCATTTAATAAATCATTTAAACAGTTCCTTGATGCTCCACCAAAGTTTTTCAACACATCTTTGTCTATAATATTAGATGCCATACTCACAATAGAGAGTTTGTTGCATGCAGAGCATCCACATGCACATACAGATTGTACAAAATAGACTTATGCACATAAATTATATATATATGATAACAGACGAGACAAGTAACAATATGGTAAATTCTCAATGAATCCAATAACATGTATGATAAATGTGCATACAATATAAAAGCCAAAGCAGCACCAGGGTGCACGAGATCAACTGACTATATACCTGTTCAGACTCGTGCTCATTCGCCATAGCTATTGTTTTTCAACTGACAGTGTACCCTGTCAGACTCTTTCTCATTGTCATCTTGTACATGTATATGCTTATGTCAAACATGCAGTATAGCGTGAATTCATCGTATTTTGCAATATTCCTATTTTTGGTTTAATTTGGTTATTATTTGTCAAAACCATGACATTAAGCACACTGTAGAAAAAGCTGTAAATATGGCATTGATAGACAGAAATATGAATGAAATAATGAATGTTAAGCCTCAACGACTGGTCTAACATGCAAAAACTGTGAAAATCAATACCCTTCAAAATAGACGTATTCCCAATACTTATTAAGTCGGCATATCGTGTGCCAGTGTACATACTGTCATAGCAAAATCCAGTGCTATATATTGTTAACTCAAGGGTCCTGCCGCCACTACACACTTTGGCAATCAAAAGATATCTTGAAAACATCTGATTTTCAAAACTGAACTCATTACATCCTCACTGCAGAAAATATTTCATTCTGTAACATTATCTCTCTGCAAATTTGACCTATTTCCAAACATTATTAGTAACTATGAAATTATGAAATGGAGAACAATTTTTTAAAAAATTAATAATTAAAGATCGTCTTTGACAATGCCCAGATATGGGATTCATGCATGTAACATGTCCATCCAAGTCTGAAACTTCTATGAACTTTGCTTATGCAGCAAACATGTGATGCTGATTACTCCATAGACCCTCTGGGGTCACTTTCACTATGTACATCCTGAACCAATCAGTCTCATGGTCCTCTCTCAATGGGAACAGTTTCACCACAAAACTACACGTCTGATATTTGGCGTGGAAACTGTTAGATGGTGGTTACATGTTATGATGAAAAACTAAAAAAGGTAAACGAGGCCCATTAATGTCTAACTTTAGACATCTTGGCGTCCACTTTCGGTGCCAAATATCAGTACAAAAATTTATTTTTGTCACAATGGACCATACAAAAATACAATTTACCTATTGTTTATGTATCACTTAATGGAACACAATAAAAAGTGGTCATTTCTGAATTTTTTCAGTTCTGTGTGCTTATGCAAACACAGACACTTGTTACTGTATATTGATTGTATCAATTTCTTACTTGGTATCAGATACAATAAAACATCTTCCGTTAGGACACATGAAATACTTCAAGCATTGAATACACACACACAAACATATGTTTATATAAATATATATATATTTGGTCATTTTGTGTATATTTGTATATTTTCTTAATGTTCGAATGTATACTTGCAGACATTGATGTTTTCATAAAATATCAAATGACATGGTGTTCTCCTTTTCTATTTTAAGACTTAGAGCATCAGCTGTTTGTTGACTCGATAGTCGTAACTACAAAGTTGTCGCGTCGTCATGCACAAACCATGGATATCCTTCATTTCCATAGGTCAGAGGAGAATAGGATATAATCCAAAAACAAAGGGCAACATCGAGAGGTTCAATAGAACACCCAAAGAACTGATTGTCAGATTAGTCAACGATGATGCCAGAAAATGGGGAGAACAACTTGGGAATGTAATACTAGCTTACAGGAATAGTGTACGCAGGTCAAACGCATTTCTTTTTAATGTATGGAACACATGGGAGACTACATTTTATAACTTCAGCCCAGAAGATGCTTTTGATTTTCTTTATAATATGCCTTTTTGCGTCAAGGTTGTATATTCATAGATCTACTGACACCCAGTAACTGATAAGACTTTACCATGATGCCCTTTCTGGGGCAGATTTGCCCAAGATGCTTTTAAGGAGTTGAAATATGACAGTAAATGTCTGGCTTTCAATTCCCCATTTTCAGTGGTATTGATTAATAATAATAATAATAATAATAATAATAATAATAATAATAATAATAATAATAATAATAATAATAATAATAATAATAATAATAATAATAATAACAATAATAATAATGATAATAGTTTATTTCACCCCCCGGAATCGGGGAAAAGCATTCATACACCGAGATAATTGTAAAATATGATTAATGCAGATATATAATGTGACATAGGCATATATACAAGCCAGCGCTCTCACATGGAGTGCCGTTTCCCTTTATATAATAGGTGGCTCGTGCAAACAGTGTAACGGGGAAGGTATACATATTCAGATAGGACACAAATGAATAAAAGTACTTCTAAGATCTAAAATTGCTTTAAAAGATTAAAAAGCTCTAACCAAAACGGATGCCAGTAAGTGTTGGCTACTCCAGGGTTTAACAAAGTTCTCATTGTGAAGAAGAAATCTTAATGAGTCGACAACTCCATCTGACTCATATGTATCATAGTTGTTGGCCGGTTTACAAGCGCAGTCATTGATGTTAAAATATGCCTTGATCGGGGACACACGGGCACATGCTACTCTATCGATGATTGTGTTTCTTTCAGGTCGACCACCCAGAGCATATCTAGACATGAGAAAACTGCATAATGTTCTATACTGAACCAAACAAATAACGCAACCCTTAAACTTTTTAACTTAAATATTTATTGTTACTTTCATATCACAGAAACAAATTAGATCCATATTCTGCAGTCTTTTTGGCATAACATGTGAAAAACAAAAACTTGAAACTGTCAACGAGGGTGCGACCAGCTGGCAATAAACAGGGCAACATTGATTTGTAAAGTTCACAAATTGGCATGTCCACTAATACTGTGTGTGACCACCATCAGCATCTGTAACTGCTATGCAACGTCGGCGCATGGATGACACTAGCCACTGCACCATCTGCTGGGGCACATGATCCCACTCTTCTTGAAGAGCCTGGCGAAGCTGCTGGCGCTTGGCGGGCGCTGGATCCCGTCTCCGAACACGCTGGTCAAGGTAGTCCCAAAGATGCTCAATGGGATTGATATCAGGTGAAAAGGCTGGCCATGGCAAAACGTTAATTCCTTCTCCTTGCAGAAATTCCATTGTCAGTCTAGCGGCATGGGGCCGAGCATTGTCCTGTTGAAGCAAGTGGAGTTGGTGGTGTCTGATGAAAGGGACAGCAACAGGCTGAAGGATCTCATCCCTGTAACGGGCAGCATTAAGATTGCCTTCAATGAAGATTAGCTGGGTTTTGGCTGTGAATGAAATTCCACCCCACACCATCACTGATGCACCTCCAAATCGATCTGTTTCCAGCACACAGGCATCTGAGTAGCGTTCTCCCCTTCGTCGCCAAACACGTGTCCTACCATCTGCATGATACAGGGTGAAGCGGGATTCATCGGTGAATAGCACATCCCTCCACTGTTGATGGGTCCAGCGAGTATGGGCAGTAGCCCATTGTCGTTGGGCTTGCCTTCTTGCCTGTGTAAAAATTTGACCCCTGTAAGGACGCCTGGCGTGTAGATGGTGTTCTTGTAGTCTATTACGGACTGTCTGGGCAGATATTCTGTTATTGGTTCTGCCAGGTGTCTGTTGTGCAGTTCTAGTGGTGGGTCCAGTTCTGTTCCGCAGATGTGACACCCTGATGTGTCTGTCTTGTGCAGGTGTGGTTTCTCTTGGTCTCCCAAGACGCTGTCTATCAGCTGTGGCCCCAGTCTCCTGGAATCTTGTAGCAAGTCTGGATATAGTGGATGTGTGGACTTGCAGTCTTCTTGCCACCTCTGCTGCAGATAAACCAGCCTGTAGCATGCCAATTCCTCTCTCCCGATCTACTGTTGATAATCGACCCATAGTTCTTGGAATACTGTGCCAAATGAATCCAATGCTGCCCTTTTATTGTCCGTGAGGGGCTACACCCAACCAGTAAAGGTGCGAATGTTTTAGTCATGTGGGTAACACTGAAGGTTACAGACTACAGTTGTGATTGGCTGGTTGCGCATCCCAACGGAGATAGTCCGTAATTGTGAAAATACTGTGTTTTCAGCATGCTGTAGCTTCTGTTTAAATAATGTTAGCTAAGTCAGGTTTGCTGCATTGCAGAGTTGCTTCATTGGTGGTCATATAGGTGCACTGTCTTCCAGGCCAGGTGGGAACTTAATGGTGGGGAAGGACAATGATGTGACCCTGGCAAGAGCACAGTTCATACACCTGTATAAAGCTGACATCCAGGTGTTGTTTCGTATTTCAATTATCACAAATTAACGAGCTGGGAATTGTATGACAAAAATCCGTCCATATTTTTCTGACATTTTTATCTGTTAAATGCCGTTCACGGAATTTCAAAATACCAAAATGCTGATTTTTTAGACTGAAAAATGCTAATATGAAAAATAGAAGGATTTATAACTGTGGTCTGTGGCCTATTAGGGCTAACTCTGTATGTATTGGGACTCACATGGTCATGTTGTTATTCTATTATCGTCCATCAAGCAAGTTAAAAATGGGAAGTCAGCACTTTTTGATAGCTGCCTGGACAATTTTGAGTGATCCTAACAACTTTTACATGCATGGAGCATGCAAGATATGGTCCCGGGACTGTAGATCACAAGGCAAATGGTTCGCGCTATGGTATTGTGTACCTCAGGCCAGCTTATGAAAGGAGAAAAGAAGTTCTACACCCACAGATCGGCTGTGAGTATCAAGTTTAACAGTCTCAATTTTCTAAAAATTCATGAAATATCACATTTATGTCACAAATCAATGTGCATAGATATATTGCACTTATCAGTGGAACCACACTGCATAAATAACAACAGGATTCGCTGCAAGACATTTAACAAGTGCACAGGCTATGCCTCCTTTGCTGACTGCTTGGTAGATAGATAGCTTCCATAGCCCTTTGTATTTAGTGATACCTCACAGGTACCATACAGGTAATCATATGTGTGTATGAGAAATTAACAATGCTAATATGATATGAATAAATTATGCTAATCCCGTTGATATGAAACTTAGTGACCCTCTGTTTCAAACTTTTAATTTTGTGGCATTGTCATTGTAGGCCTACAGCCTCCATTCATATGCAGAGCTGTTTATACAAAATCATGTCAAAGTGATTTTCGGCATACCAGAAAAAAAATGCGCACTGTCTGTCAGTAGAGCTGTACAAATCTTAGGTAAAATGTAAATTTCTTTGTTTTTTGGTTTTGTTTTAGTTCCTCCCCCCCCCCCCCCCCACCCCCTGTTATTTTTATTGTTATTATTATTTTTTTTTTTTGGTAGACAAAAGCTTGTCATATATGTGTGTCATTCGACTGGGGTAAATCATTTAAAATCAGGCATGCTGACTTTGTTGAGCTGTTGAGTTCATCAGCATATTATTTTCACATAAATGAATAAATTAATATCCATGAATATGGATGACAGCACTTATGAACTGCAGATTTTATAACTTTTACCAAGCTAGTGTACATAGGTGGCAAAACATTTGAACTTTAACATACAACCACATATAATTATAAGAGTTTCAGAAAGTGAAACAAGGGGAAAAAAGTAAGCTTCCATTAAACACTTGCCTGAAAACACTTGCGCCTGATAATTGGATGCTTATCAAATTTAAAATCAGAGCACTTGTGAATACAAATATGCATTTATGATATTGGAGTAACTGTACAAACTTTTGTCATTTTCTTTCTAATATGTGCACATACACCAGAAACCATGTCAATAAACCACAACTTATACAGTCTACTGCAGAAAAAAAGGCACAGTACTATTGGTTTGTGGAAGCTGGATCACCAAACTGCCCCCCTAATGTTCAAACAAAGGGCGCGTTAAAATTCCATAATTTTAGTACCAAAAAACATAATTTGCTGAATACTGCTACACTAATCTGTGACCTACTGGTCTTAAACTGTGCACTTTGGTGGGCTAATAATGTTTAAACACTGAAACTGTTCCATTGTCTGCCATAATTCAGATTATATCAGGAAAATACTGGCATAACGACTGGTATTAGATGCTGACTTGGTGTAACTGATACTCCCCCCATCCGCCATTAATGCCTCAGCAGTGATAGATGTCATATTTTTTTGTAGACAAATGTTACGAATCTATCCATAAATAGTAAAAAAAATCACCAATTTCACCTAAAAATTCATAAAATATATTCAAATTTGGGGTTAAAATTAAGGGGTGGGGCATTGTAATTTGATCTCTCATTGTAAGGGCAGGACATGCAGGCAAGTGATTATGGGTTTGCATCATAGCACATTATGTATCGTATTCATATTGGACAGAAAAGAATTGATTGGATGCAATTATATAATTTTCCTCAAAATTTTAATTAATTATTTTATTTGTCATAAAAACTGATTTTTCAGATTTAAAGGTTGCTTGCAAAAAAGTTGATATTTTCTTTAATATTGAAGTTTGGTAAAGTTAATGCAAATCCTTTGCAGAAAACAAGTTGTGGCTTCAGTTTAACAAGTTTTAAAAATTTTGATAAGTCTATTAGGTTACAGACTACAGTTGTGATTGGCTGGTTGCGCATCCCAACGGAGATAGTCCGTAATTGTGAAAATACTGTGTTTTCAGCATGCTGTAGCTTCTGTTTAAATAAAGTTAGCTAAGTCAGGTTTGCTGCATTGCAGAGTTGCTTCATTGGTGGTCATATAGGTGCACTGTCTTCCAGGCCAGGTGGGAACTTAATGGTGGGGAAGGACAATGATGTGACCCTGGCAAGAGCACAGTTCATACACCTGTATAAAGCTGACATCCAGGTGTTGTTTCGTATTTCAATTATCACAAATTAACGAGCTGGGAATTGTATGACAAAAATCCGTCCATATTTTTCTGACATTTTTATCTGTTAAATGCCGTTCACGGAATTTCAAAATACCAAAATGCTGATTTTTTAGACTGAAAAATGCTAATATGAAAAATAGAATGATTTATAACTGTGGTCTGTGGCCTGAATCCTGCAGTTGTCCTTGATTCAGCACAACCACCAAACTTTGAAAGCCTCATAGCCTCGCACAGTGTTACGCTTGGGCTGATTTCAATGTGGCCTTTTCCTGTCCCAGAATCAAAGACTTGGCAACCTTAATTTCAGGTGTCAGAGACTTGCGTAAAATAGCCTGCTGTAGTCACTCTTGATTCATGACAATGACCCCATGGCAAGGTCAGGGTACTCGACCTCGAGGTCACACTACTTGGTGCATTATTTTAGACTGATTTAACAACGGTTCGTATATTTCTGAACTTTAAATACAGTTCCAATGTGGAAATAAACCCAAATGAAAAAGGTGCGTTATTTGTTTGGTTCAGTATACATGGAGAGTCCACCCGACCAACTCGGTTAAGTGATACAATATCACGGGATAACATGTCGGTAGCAGGACTAATGTCTGGAGATCTCACAAGACAGCTACTGTGGGCTCGCTTTCCAAAGCCCAACACCTGCTTTACAATAGTGGCTTGTGCTGAATTCAATTCCTGCACTAAGATATTAGTTAAATGAATGCAATCGATCCCATACGCAAAACATGGTATTCCAATAGTTTTCCATAGATAAACCTTGACTGAAGTGTTAAGACCTGGATAGGTAAATCCTGAACTTATGAGACCGTACATGGCTCATTTACATGATGAAATTCTGTTGTCTACATGACAAGTATAATTATTCGTACTATCAAAATTTACAGTATATCTAGCGATTTCTCACATGACAAGGGAATTTGACCAGGGCCCGCGTGGGCTGTTTAGGAAAGCTACTGGTGCCTGTGACCATGCACTGTGACTTTTTCAATCCAAAACGGAAACGCCATTGTTCAGAAAAATTATAACACGCGTCAATCAGCTTTTGCAGACCTGGTTCAGTTGACGAAAACAGAGTTATATTATCGGCATATGCCGTGGAATGGTGCAGGACTTTATCTATTTTTACACCGGTTTGCAATGATTTTAATTCAAGGAGTAGATCATTTATAAAGATATCAAACAGGGAAGGCGACAGGGCGCGTACCTTGTCTGGTGCCTCGCGTGACAGAGAACGCTGGGCTAATATGCCCATTCCATTTGACGGCCGCCCTCAGATTACTGTACCACCGAAATAAAACATCCAATGTGATTGAGGTAAAATGTCTATAAGCTTATAAAAAAACTCCGGTATTCCATATAGTATCAAAGCTCTTCTCGGTGTCAAGTGAACAGGCAAAGACAGGCGAGCTCCCGGCAGTAAAAGTAGTTATATACTGAACCCCAATGAAAAGTATCCACATGCCAATTTTGAAGTATTTTATTGTTTATACTTGAAACATTTCATACCTAGACGTGCTTAGAACTTAACAAAGCATTCACTTTTCTGGCGTAAAAATAATGTCACGCTCTACCGACATTAACGTCACTTACAGGCAAAAAATGTCATTAACTGCCCTAATTGAAAGTCACACAAATTTTTCTGTTCAATATGGGATGTGGCCACCTCGAGCATCAACACATGCTATACATCTGCGGCGCATACTGCTGACCAGGGTTTGAATTCTGTGTTGGGGAACATTATTCCATTCTTCCTGCAGAGCTTGGATCAGCTGGTTTCGGGTAGTAGGCCTAGGTGTCCTCCGTTGAATACCTTGGCCTAACTGATCCCACAAATGTTCAATAGGGCTCAGATCGGGTGAGAACGCTGGCCATTCCATGACATTGATGTTGTTCTCATTGAGAAAGTTCATTGTTAATCTTGCAGAGTGTGCACGTGCATTGTCCTGCTGAAAGATCGCCAGATCTTGATGCTGCTCCATAAATGGGACCATGTGCGGCTCCAGGACCTCATCAATGTACCGCCTAGCATTGAGGATCCCTTGAATGACCACTAGGGGTGTCCGGTAGCGGTTGCTGATGCCTGCCCACACCATGACAGAGGGTCCACCCCATCGATCTGCCTGACGGACACAGGCATCTGCATATCTCTCCCCAGTCCGGCGCCACACACGTTCTCTGCCATCTGCTCTGCTGACACAAAAACGGGACTCGTCAGTGAAAAGGACGGTATTCCACTGCTGGCGAGTCCACCTGGAGTGTGCTCTACACCACTGCAGTCGTCTTTCTCTTCTGGGTTGGGTCAGCAGGTTACCCCTGTAAGGTCTTCTGGCTGTTAGGCCACTGCTCCTCAGTCGCCTCTGCACAGTAGAACTACTGACAGGACGGTGATTCACCCCTTGAGTCTCACGGGCTGTTTGGGCTGCTGTACGGAAACGGTCTCGCAGGTGCATCAGCCGGATGTGACGGTCTTGGCCAGGTGTTGTCACTCTTTCTCGGCCAGGCCTAGGCCGATCATCTACGGATCCAGTTTCTTGTTGCCGTTCAATTAGTCGTTGGATGGTGCGCCGAGTACACCCCATTCTTTGTGCGATTTGAGTGATTGGGACTCCACCCTCTGCAAGCCCCAAAGCATGGTGTCTTTGACCTTGGCTCAGACGCGGCATGATCGCCTCAACACACCTGAAACCACTGGCTTTTTTCTTGGCTGAACATCCCTTTTTAAAGCCACTGAAAACATCAGGTCATTTTAGCCATCCAATAGGAGTGGTGGTCAGAAGCCATATTCGGTGCACAAAAGTCACATGCATTATGTAACAACCCAGCAAAAGTTAAAAAGTTGTCCTGAATGACCCTGATGTAGGCTCCAAACCATGCATATATGCACACACAGTACTTAGTAACTTACAAAATTAATGTGTTAATTTTTTTATGTGGATACTTTTCATTGGGGTTCAGTATAACATCATGAAAGAAAGCACAAGCCATATCAGTACCTCTATGTTTGCGAAAACCAAATTGTGTTTCTTCAACACTATGTTCAGAAGTTACAAATTTCTCGTGAGTTTAGAATGAGTTGAGCCAACCGTAGTCGGTCTATAATTTTTGGAGTCATTAGGATTATATGTAACCTTTTTAAGTACATGTATAATTGAACCTGTTAAAAAGTGTCAGGTACAATACTCCAACTTAAACATGCTGAATATAAAGATGACAGTTGCGAAGAAAGTTCTGGCGAGTTCCCATATTTCAAGCGTTCAGACAAAATGCCATCCACACCGGCGGCAGTATTTCCTTTAAGAGATTTATTCAGTGCATCTATTTTCTCAAGGGTGATATCAATATCGTAAACCTTATCTTTGTGCGTATCAAACTTGTGTTGAACCTTCTGTAGCACCTTCAAATGGGAGTTTGACGTGTTATTGTCATCTTGCATTACTTTTTCTAAATGATCCACAATTGCATCAACCTGTAATACTGAGTTAGGTTGAGACTGTTTCTGGCGCTTTAATTCGTTATAAAAACTGCACAACCTCTTACTATAAAATGAGTCATTCAGTTTCGATACTCCACGTGTCAAAACACTACGGAACACCTTTTTTGTAAATTTCCAGACCTCATAGATGGCCCCCGCACGCGGGCGTCCATTTGAAACCCACAAAAATCACCAAAATCTCTTATTATCACAGTAACATGCTTAAAGTAGGGCAACAATACTTTTTACGGGTATGTAGTTTTTTAGGAGTACATCCAGCTTTTAACCAGGATTCATGAATCGCGTTATTAAAAAAGTTGCATCGCTCATCTATGATACGCTGAGCCATTTCGCGGTTCACTACATCAGACAAAAATGTTACATCAGACAAAAATGTGTGAATATGAGGCATAGATCCTAATTTTTCTGTCATAATTAATTTATATATATATCATAACGCTGGTTATTGCTTCAATTAGGATATAAGAAATTATCACAAGCATTTAGTGCGTCCTTGGCAGTGGGCTTTAAAACAGAGGGAATGCAAGATCTTATATTCATTCTCACTCTGATGGGCAGATGATTACTTACGTTCCCGTCGTCAAGGGGGATAATCTGACACAAATCAACAGAGGCTGAATCATGAGAAGTAGACAATACATGATCTATCCAGCAGCATCTTTTACAGCTGACGGAGAAATATGTGTATTCGACAGGCTGTTTTGCCGGAAAATCTAAAGGGACAAAATTATTAGTGACTATGAAATCATATGACAGTTTATCATGGGGTGTATAGCCACTCGATTTATACCACTTCTGATGCAGTTTACTTCTTCTTGACAGTTGGGCATTAAAGTCCCCGGATATTTTAACAGGCGTCGAAGCGGAGTGCTGATCTGAAACAGTTTGTAAAACGTCCAGTGTCTCAACATAAACACTAGAACTGCTATGCTTATAAAAAGGCATATGCATCGAAACAATAACCTGGAAATGTTTCTAGCTTCATCGCTCATAGCTACGCTCACAACACGGTCGCTGGGAGACTCCAGCTCATCGAAAGACACTCGGTCGATCACCTGGCATATGATCACTACCCCCACCAAAAGGTCTGCTAGTATAATCTGGCTCGGTATTTTCCATTGTATATTTTGAGAACACACAAAATTTCTTCTTATATGTGAGACTATTAAGTTGAGATGTCCTTGTGTCCATAGCTGTTTTAATGAGAATTACTTCATGTGACCTAAGCCATGTTTCATTTAAACACATAACTGTACATGATTCAAGCCTATCTATAATGTGATCGGAACACTCTTTTAATCCGCGACAGTTAAATTGCTCACAGATAACAGTGCTGCTTGCACCAGTCTCGGTTACATTAGTGTCAATAGTTGGGCATGTGTCGGTCTTCTTGGTCCCAACTGTGGGCGTCCACGTATCCACGTGACCAGGCATCAATTAAAACACTGCGCTTGATTTTATCTGGTTTACCGTCAAAAGGAATTTAAACATACTAACTGTTAATTCTTGAATTACTTTCTCTCCTGGTCCTGGGTGTATTGAGGCTAGATAAGGAAATTGAGATAATACTAGACTTTGCCTAATATTAGGAATATGTTAAAATCTTTTAACATTAGGTTGAAAACTCAATTGTGGGAGCTCTCTGGGGTTTTTTTGGGGGGGAGGGGGTTGTTGAAATCTGCACTGACTTCATTTAGATGGGCTTATCAGTCCATTATAGTTTTGATTCTGTAGCTAGCATCGTTGTATGTCTTGTGGTAATCCTAGTTTTAATAATTTTGTTTAATTAGCTAATAAGTTTATTTTTAAACCTGATATTGACTGAAATTTCTTTAACAGAAAAATGCTTCACATAAAGATTGTTCATCAACGGGGTGGAGTAGTAATGTTTCGTCAGCATATTGACAAAACATGCATGGTTCTGAGTTAATTTCTATACCTTTTACTTCAATATTTGTACGCAAAGCATTTGCCAGTCTCTACACACACAATAAATAAAGATGGGAAAACTGGACACCCTTCTCTAACACCTCTTGAGATAGTAAAAGTTCCTGTTGCATAGCCATTATTTATAACTGAACTTGCTATGTGTTTGTAGAGACTTTTATCCATTTTTTAAATGTTGGACCACAGTTGACATATTCCTAACATCTATTTATACGAGACCATTCTGGTCTGTCAAAAGCTTTTTCCAACTCTTTTTCTGCTAATACTGCTGATATATTTTCTTCATCACAAATTTCAAGAATATCTAGATTTTTTTTCTGACATTTTCGTCAATGTATCTATTTTTTTTAAAAAAAATCCTGTCTGGCCTTTATGAATTAGATCTGGCTTTTTTACATTCTTGTAGCTAGTGCTTTTGCTATTCTTTTGTGATCCGTTAAAGCAATTACATTAGCCACCAGTTTTTAAAATACTGAATATCTCAAATTTTGAAGTTTTGGCAATAGAGTTATGATATCATGTCGTTATAAAGTGAACAGTTCAGCTGTCTAAAAACTCTCATGAATAGCATTTATGAAAAAGTCTTTTATATCTGTCGGGAATATCTTATAAAATTCGATTGACAGACCATCTGACACAGGTGTCTTATTATGAGAGATGGACTTGATAGAGTCCATTTTTTTTATTCCCATCTAGGAAAAATATTTCTAAACTGTTGTCAATCCCGTGCTACGGAATGTTTGAAGCATATAGGTCTTGGTATTTTTGCTCTAGTAGTTTTTTTTGTAGGTCTGTTATAGTTTTGTTATCTTGTGTTGTTAACTTATAAAATAAAAATTCTGTGAAATGTCCTTTTTTCAGACAAAAAAGGTTATGTTTTTCATCCGGCTCATTCCATCTTGCACGACTTCTTATTATAGCACCTCTTATTTTTTCTGAACTATATTTATAGTTCTTTTTTCTCTTTCCTCTCATCTGTTGCACTTAATCATCACTGTTTATTGGATCTTTTTGATTTAGTTGGTCTTCTAAGATTTTATATTTCACTTTGTATTGACTCAATCTGTTTCCAAATATTTTCTTCTTCGTTGCTGCATATTTTATTGTTTCACCTTTTATTTCTAGTTTAGTGACTTCCCCAAGTAATTTATGGCGAGTAATTGTGTATCTTTGAATTTCGTGTATCTTAGTTATTCTTTTTTTTATTATATCCAGATAATCTTTGTTTGACAGGCTAGATGTATTTAGCTTCCAAAAAACTGGCCCCCATTCATTCTGTTGTGATTGAATAGCTAATGTTATTGGCAAATGGTCAGTGCGAAATCCTGGAGGAAGACAGGCTTGATTAAAACAACACTGTAAATCTCTTGATACTAAATAGTAGTCCAATCTACATTCGGTCGGTGAGGGTTATTTGGTCCGCCAGGTATATGTGTTGTCATTTGGATGCATTTCTTTCCTTATATCTAGCAGGTTGGTTTCTTTCATCTATGCTTTTATTACAGATACAGCCTTTGTCTGTGTAGCTTGTCTACCTCCTGCTTTGTTGTTGTTTTTATTTTCTTTTTAATTATTTTTCTATTTCTTTTCTTTTCTTTCCTTTTTTTGTTTTTGTTTTTGTTTTGTTTTGTTTGTTTTGTACTTTGTTTTGTTAATTTTGCACATGATAAAAATTACCTACTATTTTAAAATGGTTATTATGCATTTTTTCAGCTGTATTGCTTTTTCAAAAAAATCTGGGCATTCATGGTTTGCATATGATGAAGCTGAAGTTATTCTCAATCCATTTACAGAAACATATAAAATTATGTAACGACCTTCCTCATCACAAACACTTTCATGAATAGCATGATTAAAATAGTTTTCAGCATGATACACACTCCTCTCACATTGTGTTCATCATAATTTCACCTCACAGTTCATTTTCCATCGTCTTTCTGATTCAGGGCTACTCTGTATACTGTGTGTCTCTTGGAATACAAATATTAAATCCTTTTTGTTTTGTTAAAAGTACAAGACTTCTCTCCTTTTTCCATCGTTTGTTAGACCACAGCTATTTATGGCACAAATACCTGACTCAGTCCTTTTGTTAAGTAATTAGACAGTGTCATTACCATATCCAAACCGTTGTCCTAACGAAACAAATCCAAGTCAATTCCGACCAAAGGCATTGTTCTTTGGTATGTATAGCTGAAACATATAAATTTATAGTTCGTATTTACCCAAGAGAGACCAAAAGGTAAGTGCAAAGGTCCATAGGGGGATAAAACTTTATCTAGTTTTCACATGACAGAATGCAAAAAGTTTTGTTTGAAATTATAGGCCTATTTCAGTAAATTGGCTTGAACAGTTGTATCATTCATGCACATACAGGACCATACAATTTATGAAAAGGGACCAAAATTTGCAGCACATCAGAGAATTTGTAAGTGGAGGTTCTTAACTTGTTGAAAATGTCAATAAAATTCAGTATTTAAAAAGGTACTACTTGCAACCACCATCTCAACAATGATCATCATATAAGTCTGTTCATACTAGTCTACAGGGTTCAATAGCTTCCACAACATAGTTAGTAGCCATATTCCAAAAGATTCAAATCATAATATCAAGTGAAATCCTAAGTATTAACTGTTCTTTATACCCACTTTCAATAAAGTCTATAAGTGAAAAAATGTATGCATATTTCTACAAAGATGCATATATGTGGCTTCAAGAGTGAGAATAATTAGGATTGTTATTGTTACTAGTTCAAATATGTATGTTCTCACAACCTCCAAATGAGCGTGTGATGTAGTAAATAGGGTATTGATGAATTCCAGAGGGAAGTCATTTGAACGCCACTGCATCTGTGAGTGTTGTCCAATGGTATTAACTTAGTATGTCAGACATCAGAATTCATTGATATGGTACTCTATTTTATAGTTAAAGGTATATTTGCAATGTTCTCTTTAACTTTAAGAGGGGGAAGAATGTAAAGTTTCCACTTGGTGTCTTAAGACGTAATTAATCAGGCACAAAAGGTTAACCTCTATGGCATGGAACAGCGGCAACTAAAGTGTTCATCTGCAATCATGCAGCCACCGCATGATTGTATATAGGTCACACATCCTGTGATCATCATTTGTGAGAGGAATGGCTCAGATACTCAGTCTGGAGACTGATACAATGTACAACACTGAATAAAAGGGAAATGATGAAAGGGAACCAGCAGCCTTTGTCATTCTTCTTATAAGACTGGAATACTATATGCTCAGCCAAACCCACCAAGAAAGCCCATTTGTAATAGGACCACTCCAATGGACAGTCAGATGGGTATATCAAGCCCTAGACATTGAGTAAAAGAGTGGCACCTTTACAACATCATAAATTAAGTACTGTAAACTGCTTTATCTTTGCGTGTTCAAATTTTCAGTTGTTGTATTTTGTCATTTCACTGTAGTTAAAATTTTACTATTTTGGACATAATTAGTAATCAGACAATTTTAAAATATTGTGTCACCATGTTTATATTTTCATGGTTTAAACAAATAAAAGGGGTTTTTTCTTTTCTCAGTTGGCTTATTCAGACTGATTGCATAACCATGAGCAAAGTGTGTATGGACTGTAATCTTAAGAAAATTGCAAATGGAGTTTTAAAATGAATGAAAAGTGAGAAAAGTATTTTGGTTTACATTATGTTCTGATTCCAGGTTTTGGTTGGCTGATTGTGCCAGGCTTGATAACTGCATTATGTTTTGTTACCATTGTGGCACCTGACTTATCACATTATAGTCTTTAGAGATGCTCACTATGCGGTAAAATATGTGTATAGCAGATACCCTCAAGACAACAAAAAGTGGCCAGCAAAAGAAGGTCTCCACCAAGGACAGGTATATTGACACGGGACAAAAAAATAAATCATGGTTGTGGTGGAAAACAGGGTTCTCTTTGTCGAGGTGCTATCTAAAGCAGAGTTAACTCTTTATAAAAACTGATTTGCTTACAATTACACACACACACACACACACACACACACACACACACACACGCACACATATAAAAGAGTCTTCCTCAAATGACAGAGCAGATGTGTTTTGGGGGATCAGTGTTGCATGGCAAAATGCCTAACCACCATGCAGGTTGACTGAGTGGCTAACTGGTTTATACATACATACATATATATATATATATATATATATATATATATATATATATATATATATATATATATATATATATATATATATATATATATATATATATATATTATATATATATATATATATATATATATATATATACATCTGTACTGATCTAAAATTACTTGGGTACCCCTGCACTGAATGCTGGTACAGATAACCCGGAAAAGTTAATTACCTGGGTACTGACCAGTTCAACGGGGACCTGGCAATGCTCTAATACATATATATATATACAGTCACGCCGCCTTTAACCGTCACTTGATAATTCGGCACCCTTGGAATTCGGCAGCAATGAGCTGTGAACGGATTTCCCCAATTGATTTACTACATGATAATCGGGCACCCTTGAATTTCGTCACCGGCATGTAAATTGCAGAACAAAAGGGCTTTTTTCAAAGTAATTTGCCTCTTTAATCCGTCACTTGATATTCAATGGAGCATATAGCTTGCAATAACATACCTTATTGCGCCTTACCGCAAAATCAACAATCACCTGATGTGTTCCAAATAAGTTCCGAGTTGATAATAATTGTTCCCGCCTTAAATGGTTAAATTTCATTGTAATGGCCAGAATCCAATGAGGAATTTTGTGGTGACGACGTAGCAAAAGTTTGGCGCAGAGAAGAACAGTTAAAAGATATGAAAAGTGAGCGCAGTAAACAAAAAAAGATTTCGGATTTCTTTGTGCCAAAATAAGCTATTAAAGGCAAAATATGTCCAAATACGTGTGTGAGATATACATTAGGGTTTGGACATTTATGCCC
Source organism: Hermodice carunculata (assembly GCA_964020975.1). NCBI lineage: Eukaryota > Metazoa > Annelida > Polychaeta > Eunicida > Amphinomidae > Hermodice > Hermodice carunculata. Next base: position 43,584,783 of record OZ026615.1, on the reverse strand, counting down.
GCTCGCTCCAGTAATTTTGAACGTAACATTAATTGTCCATATGGATATGAATACACTGAATAAAGTTTTTTTTTCCTATCATTTGCATGTTTCGATTTTAAGATTTCATAAGATTGGGAATACCTGTATGTGATTATGTTTTTATTCACTCATTGTTAGGTGCAAATTTCGTCTCTTATTCACTATATATCCTGGTAATTACACTGTGATGCGTTAATCTGGCAGCCTTGCTAATCCGGCAAAATGACCAAAAACAGATGGTGCCAGATTAACGCGGCCTGGCTGTATATATATATATATATATATATATATATATATATATATATATATATATATATATATATATATATATATATATATATATGTATGTATGTATGTATATATATATATATATATATATATATATATATATATATATATATATATGTATATATATGTCTGTGTTTATAGTTTGTGTGCGCGTGTTTTGCTCCTTATTTATTTGAACCAAAATTACCCCCCCCCCAAAAAAAAACATGTTGCTTATCGAAGTTTCCAATGTTCAAGATTAAATTGTTGCAATATATTTTTGACGGTAATTTTTCTGCACGAGCACGAACCCAAGCGTCATTAGCAGGGTGCATCATTTCCATGCAGCCAGTAATGGGGAATATGGTACGGTTTCGCACAAGAGCTATTTTCTAATGCTTGAGCACCAAAGTTACCTGGAATGACTACGTCTTTTTGAACGCAGATGTGTTTGATGAATTAATTTTTTGGAAAGAAAGTACATCCACTTTCAATAAACAGGTTTTGGAAACTGTTGGCGCATCAAACCCGGATCAAGTAGTATATAGTGACGCTTCTGATTTCAGTTATGGTGTTTTCATAGAAGGTAAAGATTCCGATGTTTTTGGCCCTTCATCTAGGGACGAAGTTTGTGAAAGCTCCACTTGGAGGGAGTTGACTGCCGTTGGTCGAATTTTTAATTCGATACATGAAAGTCTGGAAGGACAGGCCATAGAGTGGCGAATGGATAATCAAAACGTAAAGCGTATTTTGGAAGTTGGCAGCAGAAAGCTTCACTTGCATCGCACTGCAGTTGCCATTCGGCAAGGTTGCGATGACAACAATACACAGTTGCATGCCACTTGGGTGCCACGTTATCAAAATTTGTATGCAGATTTTTTGAGTCATTGTAATGACAGTGATGATTGGCAAATCAAACCAAAAATATTTGGTAAAATAGACAAGACATGGGGTTCACATACCGTAGATAGATTTGCTACTGATTACAACGCAAATTATGAAAGATTTAATTATCGATGGTGGTGTCCAGGAACAGAGGCAGTGAATGCTTTTGAACAAAATTGGGCAAACGAAAATAATTGGTTGGTACCGCCGCCTAGGCTTATATGTCAAGTGATTTCTCAATTAAAGGCAGACAAAGCTGTCGGGACTTTGATTGTGCCCGAATGGCATTCTTCCCCTTTTTGGCCCATGCTATTTTCATATTCAGAAAATATGGAGGGTTTTTTTTACTTTAGACGCGTGTTGTATAAAGAAGGGTAGAGGAAAAAATGGTGTATTTGGCAAGAAATTGACTTTTGCTTTGTTAGCCGCAAGATTGAATTTTGTTTGAATACAGATGGGGCGATGAGATTAATGCTTTGTTTCTTTTATCTCCCAAGGTGTAAAATTGCAACATAATGTGTGTGTTGCTCTCTCGGCGTCTGGAGTTGATCTACAAAATGCTGGCGATCGAACTTTACGTGACAATATGGCACGCTATTTGCTTCAATCCAGAAGTGACTCTACCACTCAAAAATATTTCAGTTATTTCAGTAAATGGCAAACTTTTCTTTCGGACAAAGGACACTGTGATTTGCCAGCTGCGCCCATTCATATCGCTTTGTATATCACTTCATTATTGGACAGTGGAAAACCGTTTACATTCATCTCGAGTACGTGAAATGCTCTGAAATTGGTGCACGAGATTAATGGATTTGCATATCCCACTAATAACGGTTTTGTAATAAATTTGGTAGAAACTTATAAACCGGTTCTGCTTGTCCTTGCGCAATGTTGCAACGATATTGTCTTTTGGCACGAATAGATAATAGGTCGCCTTCTTTTTTATTGAGGCCAGCTTTCAGGTCTGGCGGTACATGCAGGCTTATTTACAAAGATAAGTGTTTGAGTTACTCAAAGACGCGAGAATGCATTCTTAAACGGTTAAAACCTCTCGTTGGAACTTTATATATAGGTTTACATTCGTTGCGGGCAGGGGGAGGTACTGTCGCTGCAAGTACTCAGGTGGACGATCGTTGCTGGAAGAGGCATGGTCGATGGAGAAGTGATTCTGCCAAAGATGGTTACATGGCCGATTCTTTAGAGAGACGTCTCTCTGTTACTAAAATGTTAAATTTGTAATCAAGGTTTTGCAACTTAGTGTTTTTCAGCTTTATGAAAAATTTTCATTTTTTTTCTCTCCATGCCCTATCTTTTTGACAACATTCTAGTGACTTCGTCCGGCGCAACTGCTACTTAATAGTTGTTTTGTGGTTATATAGTGGAGTTTAGTTAAGAATTAAATATTCCTGCGGTACGAAGTAAAGCAGGAATTATTTTTCTCACACCCTTCGTACTTGTGGTTCGTCATGTTGTATGGGCTCGTGATTGAGGTCAAAGGTCCGTGAATCGTGAGGGTATTTATTGTGAAGTTTTTGTAAAGAGTCTTTCATTCTAGTGCGGACCCTCAGTCATTTCACTTTACTTAGCATTTTGGTAGTTAAAAAATGTATCTTATGCACAGATGTGTTTTTTTAAGGCGGAGTTAGTCGCCTTTATCCGGAGGCTGGTACTGCATTTGCTACTAACACAGGTTTCCAGAGTTTTATATGCCTTTATGGTTTTATCTCTGGTTCTCCCTTGGAGGCAGTAGCAGTGCAATGAGGGACGATACGTTAATGAACCAAGGTTTGTATAGTTATATTTACTGTATCTGTACTTTTCTATATATGATATAGTATGTTTTCATACATTAGGCAAAATATTAGGGTTTCTTTTTCATATTGATAATTCAGAAAACGTTTTGCTACGGTACTTATGTATTTGAAGTGTCAAACCAGTTTTTGTTCATTTCTGAAATAAATTAGGCTGCCGACTAGTCACTTCGTCCGGCACAACTGCTACTTAATAGTTGTTTTGTGGTTATATAGTGGAGTTTAGTTAAGAATATATGTCACTTCCATGAGCAAGCAAATAATCCAATGTCACCAGGACACACAGGTATTTGACGAAATGCCCGTGACAAATCGGTTTTAAACAGAAGACATCCGGCAGCGAATTCTACTTTATCCAACAAATCATCAAGTGAAGGATAGTGTCACAGGACAACCCAAATACATATTCTTGTTTATCCCGTCATTAACTGAATTCCCCGATGGCCATGATAGGTCCATAATAACCCGGCGACTGCCAACATCGCCTTTCTTAACCACTGCATTCAATGGTGAAAAGGTGATAAAAGAGCACAAAGGATTACTATCAAAAGGTCGAAGGGTGACCCCTTCATCAAATTCCCTGCATATAAAATCATCAACATCATATGGATGTTGGTATGATAAACTGTGATTTTTTGAAGCAGGTAAGGATAATGAATCGGAATTAAAAAGCAATGGGAAAACCATAATGAAGGTATTCACACAAAGCTAAATCCTGATTACCTGCTGTTTGTAAAAAATGACACAACACATCCACGTTGAATTAGGAAGGAACATGAATCTTGCAAGAAGCAAAAGTTGGTCATCTAGAATTCACTATATGTTCATAAATTCTAAGATACTGGAGCAGCACACAAACATGGCCATCTAATTTTCATTTTTGAAAATTGTAGAGTAGCTGCGAACTTCAGATTCACATTAGGTTCTAAAATGCATCCAACTGCAACTGATTTCTAACACCATATACTTAAACAGTTTCAAACTGATTTAATTTGACACTGTTACACTGAAAAGAATCCAAATCACAGTTTAAGCCACACAAACATGTATGTACATTGCGAATGAATCAGATATACCACATTTATCATTATGTGAATGCCAATCACTAGGACATCCGACATACTCATCCTTCTCAACTGATAAATTAAGAGATGCCCTGCTTACAGGAATATTTGAGTCAACCTCTTGTGTAGCAGACGAATGGCAAACCACATTATTCATATGTCTCATACCATCCAACTAAACCCAAACCTTTTCTCTGGTTTTCAGTATATGTTCCCATCATTTACAACAGTTTACTAACATATTTCTGTTTTTGAATTACTTGTTACCGACAAACTTATTGGCCCCAAAAATCGAAAACAGTTTTTTATCAATCTGTGGTCTTTAAGTCTGTGTGCCAAAACAGACATATTCTTTCTACGAATTCTTTATGTCTTTCTTCCTTCGTCTTTCTTTCTTTCTTTCTTTCTTTCTTTCTTTCTTTCTTTCTTTCTCTTCCTTTCTGTCTTTGCAGGTTATAATTCTCCGACATTTCATTTGAAAAGTATTACACATAAAAAACCCAAACTTGGCATATTTACACTTTAATATATAGAATCGTGAAGTTTTGTACAGAGGTTCAACGGTTTTGAAAATTATGCAAATTAGGGTCATCTGAAAATTAAATATCTCCAAAACTATTATAGGTGCAGGTAACCAATCCAACTTCAATTACTATGTTTGTAACACTGCGCATTTTTGTATTTTACATGTGACCAATGAAATCAAAGGTTAAGGTCATTTTACTATTTTAAACTTTCCTTTAGCCATAATTCGGTCAATCCATATCAAATTTTGATCGTGTTCGACTCAAATTGTGGATATTGTAATACTGGACTTTTTTTTGTAATTTACATGTAACCTCTGAAGGTCAAATGTGAAGGTCATTCAGACCTTTGAAATTTCTCATCTAGCTATAACTTGGCTAATTTTAGCAAATTTTTAACCATGTTGAACCCAAACTGTAGGTATTGTAACACTGCATATTTTTTAAATTTTACATGTGTGCTCTAAGGGTCAAAGATCTACGTCAAATTTTCATGTAGCCATCACAGTGTCAGTTTTCGTTTAATTTTTATCATGTTGGAATCAAATTGTAGATATTGTACCACTACACACTTCTGTAATTTACATATAACTTCTAAAGGTGAAAGGTCAGGCTACTTCGGACCTTTGAAATTTTCATTCTACCATAACTCTGTCATTTTCCATCCAATTATAACCATGTTGGATGCGAATTGTAGGTACTGCAAAAACTGCATATTTTCGCAATGAACATTTAACCTCTAGAAAGGTTAAAGGTTAAGGTCATTTGAACCTTTCAAATTTCCATCTACCCATCACTTGGTGAATTTTTATATAATTTTTATCATGTTGGACCAAAATTGTAGGACTTGAAACAATTGACATTTTTGTACTTTACATGGGACCTCTAAAGGGCAAAGTCAATGTCATTTTCCCATTTGAATTTTTCTTCTAGTGATAACTCGCCAAAAAGTTTATACGATTTGGATCATGTTGGGCTCAAATTGTAGATTTTGTAACACTGCACATTTTTGTAATTTTCATCATTTGATTGAATTTGACTTTATTTGGTGCTAGTTATAAAGAACAACAGACAGTACATAGAATATAGACCAAAAAAAACAGAGACACTGACAAATAGTGGTACATAAGTTAAAAATATAATATATAAAATATCACAGAACTCAAATCACGTTACAGAAAAAACAGAAAGGTAAAATAAAAACTAAATACAGTATCCGAGAACTCAAATCATATGTGTAACAAAATAAATCACCTGTGTTACAAAATAAACAGACAGGTAAAGTAAAAATGTAATACAGTATCACAGAAATCAAACCATATATAATTCAGATATTATAGGTATTCGTGGCAATTCATTACCACTAATATAAAAACTCGCCAGTACTTTCAGACCTGTAGCCACTATCGGGGCAACCTTCTCCATTGAGCTTCATCATTGATGCAGTGGGGCGCTTGGCTATCGCTGACCCTTAATTCATCACCTCAGGGTGACTTCTATGTCTGATACAAAATCCTTATTCCGGGGCCTACAACTAGTCACTGCTTGTCGTTGTATTTACATTTTCAGGTAATGATCACTCTGGAAACGTCCCATTATATATTGTACATTATATTCATTCAACAAATTAACCTTCCGTTAACACTTATCACACATATATTTTGGATGCTACCTCTTCAAAATAGCCAATCGAGTTGGCTGCCATTGTGAAAATAGTGAGTTCTGCACCCAATGCCAACGGTTTGTATATGAGCATTGGGACGATCTTGCCGAGTGGGGGTGGGAAGAGGGATATAATATATGAAACCAAAAGTATTTATTATGCAATTATTTCAGAGCATCAATGATAAATATATGGGCTTTGGCCGTGATTCACTTAGATATCCAAAGCAAGTGTACTTTTGTGAGACTGTCCCGCAATTAAATCATTAATTGTGCCATGTTCAGAATCGTGCTCGAGCATGCCATGTCAGTTTAGGATTTGTAACTAAAGATTCGAACTGTTTCAGCCACAACCGGGCGGGCAAATTAAAGTTAAGATAGTTAGTCTAGTTTTAAAAGTACTTTCACTACCGTTTGCCTTTGGTAACTCAGAGAATAGATACCTGGAACCGTGGTGAAAATGCGTGGCCACGAGTCACTGTCATTTTCCTTTCCCACAATGCACTGCACATGTTTAAAATAGCACTCTACGTGTGTACATGCATGTCTTCGTATTGCATTTATAACTAACGATGATAACTGCTTCAGACACAACCAAACTGGCAGATTCAAGTTAAGATTGTAAGTCATCTTTAAAGACAAGTTGACAACCGCTTGCTCTGGTAAGTCGAAGAACACTCACCTGAAACCTAGCGATACTAGAAACCAATACCACACCCATCATAGCTATATGCAACAGCTATGCAGCAGCTATGCAGCAGTATGCTTTCCCATCCCAAGTTGACCGTCCAGACAACTTGAAATAAAATGCTGTATTTGAGTTGACTTTACTGCAAAATAACGGCACATGTTGGCCAGCTTTTCTGTTAACCTTGTCTTACAACTTCGTTACAGTTGATTTGAACGACCGTTTTTTTACCGGTGGTGTTTGTGGGGTGATTTTGCTGGTCGGTCGCGTGTTCCAGCTGGTGTAAGGCTGTTCAACTATAGCACTGCAGCAAAATTTTGTATCACAATTCTTGAAAAATGCTACAGAATTTAGTCAAAATAAGTCTGTCTCATGTGAAGAAGTTTATTGAGAAAATGATTGGGGGAATGTAAATTTGCTGGTACAATTGGACAGCACAGTGGTCTTGTGCGTCAATACATTTAACATTGCAAAAGCGCCTGTGCCAAGGAAATCTGGTCGTTTGGACAATGTGGGGACTGGCGTCGGTAATTGCAGGTACTATTTTACCATGGTGATACCTATTCCCATGCAGAGCCTGCCAGGGTATATCAAAGAGAATGAATGTAAGAACATTTTCAAGAATAAGGTGAAATCATTCTTGATGCATCAGATGGGAGTACTGGAAAGGAATCGTTTCAGTATCTTAGTGTTATCAGGGACCTGCAATAGCAGGTCCCTGGAGTTATTAAAATTACACCTTTGGTGCTTATATTTATTTATATATTAATTAATTGAAAATTTAGATCAATCTTTTAACTCAGAAATAATTAAAGCATTTCAGCTTCAAGCCTGAGCAAAGCAACTTAATCTTTTTCCGATTTCATACATGCATTTCTGCTATTCTCATGTTGTGGTTCACCATGATAATATGCCACGGCAAGATTCCTTCGGCATTTGGTACTCCCATTTCATGCATCAGAGTTTGGGGTGCTTTCAGCAATTATATTGCACCGTCTTGGCATATGTGTGCATAAAATATTATGAATCAACATTCAGGCTTAGTGATTATCTTAATGCAATTTTTTTTCTTGCATTTGTAGAGAAAATACACAACGTAGTAATTGCGGGATAATTTATATGTTAATTTTGCGAAATGCTCCAATTCAAAATTGTTCGGGGGGAGTGCCCCCAGACCCCCCATGTCTTCGGCCCTTTGGGCTGTGTAGGTCACATTGGGGCCACTGGAAAAAATTACGGAATTTTTTGGGCCACTTGGGTATCTGACTGAGTTTGTGGCAGTGGCCTGGGTCGATCAGTATTTATTACAGAAGGGCGGCTTAGAAATACTTTTTTTTTTCATTAATTTTAGGGTTGGGGCTTTTTAGTAGGGTCTGTCAGGTAACCGTAACCACACATATATTTTTGTTAGGCCTTGGGTAACTTGGACATTTGTTGAAACATGTTGAAAATGGATGTTTTTTCCCCTTTTACACATTACCTCTTTTGACCTCAGTTTAATTTGTTACCTAGGCACAGCCGGAGGCACTTGTACACAAGCTAAAATCAGGGCACATAGACAAAGTATTGACCAGCACCAGGATGACCCAAGAAAGCAAGTTTGACCTGGCTTAATCAGTTGGGGTAATTGGTCAAAATAAAAATAAATATAAACATAATAAAAAATCGTTTAGATGTGTATATATGTTTTAAGATATGTTATGAATAAAACTAAAATACCGATCATAGCACCTTGATTCATTGTTATAGCAGATTAGCACCATAATCATGTTATAATACAAAAAAAAATCTTAACAATACAAAAGGGAATCATTTTCAGTCGTTAAATCTTTTTTTGCAAGGAATGCTTTTGCTTGCTTTTTTAAAGTTTTTATGGCATCAATTGATTTCATTTCTACAGGGAGTTCATTCCAGTCATTGATTGCTGTAACAAAAAATGTATTAAAAATTTTTGGCTTCCCCTTTTACCGTGGGTACAGAAAAGCTTTTCTTTTGACCTCTTGTGTTGGTTATATAGCGCTCATTAATTTTAATGCAATCATGTTGCATTTATGATGGGGCAGTCCATTTTAAATTTTAAAAACATGGTTGGGTCAACTGACGTACACGGTTTTCAGCAAGTGGATAATTTTTAATTCGTTCTTACCAATGTAGTCAAGTGGATCTAAGTTCAAGACAAACCAGACTACTTTGTCCTGGGATATTTGAATTTTTTTTTTAAATGTTTTGTTGAGGCATGAAAACCATGAGGAACAAGAATAATCAAAATTACACTGAATTAATGCTGATGAACGGATTTTTCTGGTCTTCCGATTGAGAAATGCTGCATGTGTGTAAAGGAATTTTCTTTTTCTTTTTCTTTTCATTTTTAATGTTTTTGACCATGGTTTCTCCAGACAATTCGTCAATTAATGTGGCACCCAAGTATGTCACAGCCTTTGTCTCGTTTATCTTTGAACCATTGCAGGAAACTGAAAATTCTTTAACGTGTTTCAATTTTCTCTTAGACCCAATGGGTATCAACTCTAGATGGAGTTACAACTCGTTGTCTGTTAACCACTCTTTATATGACTCAAGTTCTCTGCATAGGTTTTAGGCAATGGCCGAATACCAGGTATTAACAGTGCACTGTCATCTGCGTACAGCAAAAGTTTCCACTGTACACTTATGAGCATGTCAATGATGTAGCATAAGAACAACAATGGCCCTAAAATGCTCCCCTGGAGGACTCCGCACTGGACCTGCAGAGGCTCTGATTCATCTCAATTTACCGACACTGATTGCTTTCTATTGCTTAAATAAGAATTGCACTGGTCAACTGATTCGACACCCATTGCGTCTATTATTTTATACAAAAATGGCATCATCAATAGTGACATACGCCTTTTATACGTCCAAAAGGACCATACCAACATGGTTTCCTTTTGAGATTGCTTTGCGTATAAAGTCTGCGAGGTGAACTAGGCATGTGTCTGTTGAATGAAAGCCCCTGAAACCATACTGGAAATCATACAATATATTATTTCTTACAAGATGTAACTCAAGTTGGGTGAATACAGCCCTCTCCAAAAATTTGGAGATGGTACTAAGTATACTAACCGATCTGTAATTTCCGACTTCCTGTTTATTGTTTTTTTTATAAAGTGGTATAGCTGCGTGGAATGTATGCATCTAAATTTGCATGAAGATTTCTTGAGTTAAGAAAAAACATGAAAATTTACAGATCAGGTACCTGATCAGGCCACAGTGTTCTTAATTTTAAAAGAAATTAAAGACTTATGTCCCCAGTCTATGCTTTATGTGAAGCCCATATTCCTGAAATAGAAAAATGGAGAAAATGCCGTCTTTATGTCCATGTTCGTAACTTGTGCCAGAAGTTATGCATGTTTATTTCGTGAGGTGTAGAGTTGATGTTTCATTCGTAATTTGTGGTAGTTCTTCAATACCTTCAGTAGTACTACATGTATATGGGAACCACATTTGCTTGTGATATGATAGTTATGTCCACTTTACCAACAGTAGGTCAGCATGAGCGGCATGTATAGCAATGCAAAATGATTGCTTGTCCCGTTAGATCAACGCATTTTTACAGGTACTTACAATAATATTTCTCCTTGCTTTTAAAACTTTCGTGTGGCCACATTATACATCGAATACATATATTATATCCACAATTAAAATCTATTTGCCGGTCACTGACGGGACACTGAGTCTACAGATATACCAACCAGCTCAGCTGAGATGCGGCATGGTCTCGCAAATGCATGGAACACTTTACTAATAAAAATTATCTTCTGTGCAGTTCGTATTGTTAACAGGGACAAAATGTGTTACACTTGTATTTAGAATGGGCCAAGATGATGCAATAAGAACATTAAATGCACAAATCCATCCACAGTATTTTCGTGGACTTCATTGATGTTTTAGTAATTTTTGAATCTCTGCCTTTAGCTATATTTGACTTTAGTCTCATTATTGGGTTAGAAATCTCTCGCCCGCACGCACAGGCACGCTCACCCGGGAGTTCCATGTGCTCATGGGCACTGCTTAACCTGTGGGCACACTAGAAAGACCAGCAGGGCTAACCTTTCATGTACACAATACATTTCAGTCTTTCAACTTACTCATCATCTTACTGGAAATCTAGCTACTACCCCAACCCCAATAAACATTGTCACTAACATTTCAGTGTGTGTTCAGCTGGCCTATTCATTGCAGATATGTGGTTAAGATTGAGAGTAAAGTGTGGTATTTTACACATATTTGCATGACAGGTACATGTACATGGTAACCAATTTCATTGTACTAACCATATACCACATTATATTATTGATCTGTGTCAATAAAGTTCATGTCAATGTCTAGTCATGTGACCAAATGACTCCCAAGCAAATAAGTTGATGTGTTTCAAGTTCAGACTCAAGTCATTTAACAATGCAAGAACGGAATAATCGAGTTTTATAGCTTGAACCTTGCCCTTGATACATGTGACAAGGTGACATGGCACTGTGGGCCAAGCTGGTATATTTGCATTTGTGGCACTACATCTCCTGCGTAAAATCAGGGCTAGTTCCACTCAACCTTCCCTGCTAAAATCAAGGAGTCCACATGCAAAGGAGTCTACATTCAGGGAACAAAAGCCTCTGTGGGTGCGAGTTGGTTGTGAAGGCAATCTGGCTTTTGTGTTTCTGTTGTATGCAGAGTTGATGTGAAATCATGCCTATCGATATAAATGTAAACTGTTGCAATCTTGCTTGCAGTTCACACAAAAATGGAAATAATACTGCAGGGCATAGTAATCGATTTTCATGTTACTTTCACGCTGCAATCAAATGAAGCAAGTCTATATTTTCATGAGGCAACATTTCACATTTAAGACAATATTTTTTAAAAGCTTTAACCAAAAACATCTTTCTGCAAAGTCAAACTCAATCTACCACGGTGATTCAGAATCTGCCAGTAAAGAACTTCAAGAAACAGGTGATCACATACAGCTTGACCTTGCAGAATGTACTTTTAACGTCACTCATTTGCAGATTTGAAGTACGTTCAAAGCAAATCCCTTCATGTCTGCCATGTCGTCAGTCATTTCAGCTGCAAAAGCTCTTTAACTGTTTTTAACCAACAAATCACAGCCAAATAAGCTATCACATCGGCACAATTTCCCCACCTTCAAGTGCATTCTCCTTCCATATAGACTTCTTGGTAAAAGCTGAGAACAGGACACGTAAAAGTAAAGTTCAGTATGTCGCGGACGTAGACTTACTTAGGGGAAAGATTAATATTCCTCCCCCCAAAATAATAATCCCTCACTGCTAATGCTTTTTATTTGTTCACAGTAGACTTGAAATACGGATGATTATTTCAGTACCTCCGATAAGAGATGGAAGAGTTGCAGGTTTGTTTTTCACATTCCAACCTACATCAAAGTGCTTGCTTTCCATCTGTTATGTTTACGCTAACAACGGGAAAATGGATGCTCAACTCTTGGCTTTTATAGCGGTTGTGTTCACACATCTTACACATACTAGACAAACGTAAGATTTCTGCCAATGCTTTTACTGTATTTACAGATTTGCGTAAAGAAACATTTACCCTTTACCTCCACAATACTCATCTGGAAGGATGTTTGTGTCGGCTTTATGCACTTTGTATTTGTCCAGGAAATTTTCATTGCATTGTCTGCTTAGCTGATTCTCACGCCATTCATCCATCTGGTTGGTACGGTCAAAGGACCTGGGCCTGCTAAGCAGGCAAGTTTTGCTTGATTTTGTACCCATTCTTTTTATGAGATGTGGTGTTCAGAAAAAAAATTCAATAGTCCCGTAAAACAAATGGGTGGAATTTAAACCCTCCCTCACTCCCCTATCTGTCATCACCATTTTCATGGAATATGTGAAAGAACAAAAATATGTAGTTTTCACATAGCAATGGTTATATTCTACATCAACAACATAGGAATGACAATACCATATTTACCACTTATATAAAAACCTGCCGGTACTTTGTGACCTGGATCCACTATTGGGGCAACCTTGTCCACTATGCTTCGTCTTTGACGCAGTGGGGCGCTTGGCACTCAGCCTTTTGCTGACCCTTAATTCACTACCTTAAGACGACGTCAGTACCCGATACAAAAACCGTATTCTGGGGCCTACGACGGGTAACTGTTTGTCGTCGTATTTATATTTTCAGGTGATGCTCCGTCTTGAAAAGTCCCATTATATTTTGCACATTACATTCATTCGACAAGTCAACACTAATCACACATGTATTTTGGATGCTACCTCTTCAAAATATCCAATCGACTTGGCTTCCATTTTGAAAATTGTCAATTCTGCTCCCAATGCCATTTGTTCCTAAATGAGCATTCGGACAATCTTGCCGTGTGGGGGTGGGAAGAGGGTTATTTTATATGAAACCAAAAGTAAATATTTTTCAAATATTTCGGCACATCTTTAACTTGATATGATCAACAAGACACACAAACAATATTGTAAAAAGCCAGGTCACGGAGTATAGGATGATTGCAATCGTGTGACAGGAACGTCGCAATGCTGCGATCACCGCAATGATGCTACTGTGTCCAATTTCATCCACATCCTTCATTGTATTTATCACAATCACTTTGATCGTCTTGTTCCTGGAACTCAGGTAAAGTAACCCTCCCTGCTGGCAGAAGGGCTTTTGTATAGAGCCCGGAATAACTCGTGCTCCGTGTGTGTATGAACAAACTTTAATAGACCAAAAAAGTAACTGCTGCACTAGTATCCGCTACTTTCTGCGTATATATATACATATATGTATATATATATATATATATATATATATATATATATATATATATATATATATATATATATATATATATATATATATATATATATATAAACTTCGTGTGACTTGCCTGCTTAGCTGACCCTCGGGCCATATTTTGTATCTGGCTGGTGGTCCAACCCAACAATCAGTAGCCCTAGGTCTGCTAAGCAGGCAATATTTTGACCTGTGTAACAAATATCTTGACAACAGTACCTTAAGTATGCTTGGCTACATTTGCAAGTCACACCCGTAGTTCGATAAACAGCTTTGCGAGAGGATATGGGTTCCACTTTCTTTCATCAGGACGCAACAATCCCCACTGTCAGGGAATAATAAATACTGATAATGAATGTAGTTTTCCTTTTCAGGCCAGTTACAGAAATGTCTAATGTCGAGAAACAAATCTGTGTTGGGGTATAAATGGAGGGTTGACTACCAGATTTACGCAGACTTTTACACCAATATCAGCGAGAGATTTCATAATGTGCCTTATTTGTGTGGTCCGAACAGCCATCCGGGAAGACAATCTGATTTTGTCCCTGAGTCATCCTCAACAGAAGTCTGTTCTATTAAAAGCATAACGAATTGGTCTGTCTGCCCAGCCAAGTTTAATGTGGCACACGTCAAAAAGAACTTTGGTGAACAAGTCTGAGCTTGCGGGCCACACTGACAAGCATTGGTGCCTGGGGGCAACCCATGCTCGCACTCGCACTCGCACACACCCGCATCAACACACAGACTCGGTCTGTGATTAACCCACGGGCTGCTCAGGGGCAGTTGCTGGTAGCGCTCGCATTGCTTTCAGTAGCCACTGTATAAGGACTTCTGTTGTTGTGTCTCAATCCCGATAGACTTGAATCAACCATAAAATGACCAGGCTTGCCTCACTGCTGGAGCCAAGCCTTGCAAGCCAAGCAACCTCCTATATCTTCCTTCTTCGTACCAGCCACTATTTCAAACCTTCTAATTTACCGTACTTTGCACCGGTGCAACACTTTTACCTATATTACCGTGATCGGACCCCCTTACCTCCTTGCTGTAGTTGTTGCCTAGTTTAGCACACAAAAGAACACTGGTGATCTCTCTGCAGGGCCTGATATTTAATGGCATGACCATAACTACGTAATGCTTATCTTTTAATCTGAACTTGGATGGTGATGCTAAATTATGATAAAGATAAAAGCGGTAAGCAGATCAGATGTTTAACCAACGTCATGTGACCAGTCTTTATCCTGTGATACAGGCTTTGTCCCCTTTTTCGTACTCATCAGATGGTGTGCGCACATACCGTTTTCACAGTTAGGCATATTAATCTGGTTGCACTGCAACCCAGCCCATAACATTTATATTCATCCACATTTGGAGATATTTGTGAATTTTAATTGGGCATTATCAGATGAAATGTACATCACTAATATAATAAAACAGGGCTGAGCCTAACAGAGAGGGTTGTACCCGTAGATAAAAGACCTCTGGCCCTTACAGGCCCTGGGAAATTCTATCTACCAATATTATCATCTCTATCAAGCGTCGCCAAGTTTAAATCCTTTAATACCATGAGTTATAGGCCTTCATCAGAACAGGATAGTTGACTGAAAGTAGAAGTCAGTTCGAAAAGTTTGAAATATATTCCTTTTGTCACGACAAGTTTCCGATCATGACAGGTTGAAAAAAAACAACCGGCCCTTAAAAAGGTTTTAAGGGATTGGTTGAGAAGACCACCAGGTACCTTCATTAAAACCACATATATTGCTGCAGATTTCCCCAGAATACGTTATGGTTTTAAGTACTTTAAAAATGTTCAGGTTGATCCTAGCAGAATGTTCATTTTGTTGCACTATTCGTAACAACATAAACATGATGATGATGACGATGACGATGATGATGATGATGATGATGATGATGATGATGATGATGATGATGATGATGATGATGATGATGATGATGATGATGATGATGATGATATCCTCTGTCAGTAACAAAGTTACATCGCAGTTTCATTTATATACAGTGAACGTCTGGCCAGTGAGCTAGCCGTGTCTGCAAGCTGGTCTAGTTGGCACCTATAGCACATGTGTATACCAGGGCTGTCCAACCCGAGCATTGTAGCAAAATTTTCTACAAAGCTCTTCAAAATGGCTGCATATTATGTTCTTAGTTTTTCGATTGTTAAAAAATACAAAGCATCGAATGTAAAGAAGTGGGAAAATGCTATAAGTAACGAAAATTTTGCTACAGAGATTTCCACCTGAATAGCACTGTATATCTATGGGACTATTGGGTGTAAGAACAGTTTAAGTTACAAATCGAACAATGAAAAAACAAGTTTAGAAAAAAGACTGGCAGTAGATATTGCAGCTTGTATACATGCATTGTTGGGCTGTGTGAGCGTGAACACACTCATTGTCACTATTTATTCACTCATTCAGCGTCCATTTGGTACCAGCATAGCAAATACGACCACATTTCTAGACCAAAGCGTTGGAGGTAAGGTTTGGTACTACACTTCTGTGTTTAGAAAAACAATGGGCATTTTCCAGAAAAAAATATGTATATGAATATATATATATGTGTGTGTGTGTGTGTGTGTGTGTGTATACATATATATATATATATATATATATATATATATATATATATATATATATATATATATATATATATATATATATTTGTTTACATAGGTTGTGGCAGAAGCCAGATATTGAGTACGCAAGTCAACTTCCAGTGCACTGGAGTAGTCGTACACTTCCTACCTTTTCTGCATTAGAGGAAATCATAGAACGCATAGAATACCACGATGCAGAGTCAGATTGGTAGGCACTCAACTCACTTCCTGTCCCAAATGAGAATCGAAACCTGGTTGCAGAGGTATTGGCACGCGTGGTATGGCTCTTTGGCTTTAATTTTGTGCATTTGCATAAATTAAAAGCCTACAACTTTGGTTCTTGGTTCATTGGATGCGGTTATGTCATAAACGTATAAATTGAAGTCGGAATGGTACCCCTATGTGTAATAGTTTTGAAGTTATTCAAGATTTATATTTTGGGGTATATTTGCCTTATTGGCATTAATTAAAATTCCCTTACTTTGGTTCATGGTTTATAAGACGCAGGTACGTCACAAATATACAAATTGAAGTTGGAATGGCACCTC
Organism: Hermodice carunculata; assembly: GCA_964020975.1. Lineage (NCBI taxonomy): Eukaryota > Metazoa > Annelida > Polychaeta > Eunicida > Amphinomidae > Hermodice > Hermodice carunculata. The sequence continues at coordinate 43,567,886 of OZ026615.1, read as the reverse complement.
TATGCACAAAAGGTATGAATCTATTCAAGATTGAAATTTGACACATTCACATAATATGCATAAATTAAAATCCTACAACTTTGGACCATGGTTCATTGGATGCAGATTTGCCACAAACCTATATATTGAAGTTGGAATGGCATGTCTATCTAAGATAGGGTTGGATGTATTGAACTTAATTTTTTTATAATGACCCCAATTAGCAGAATTTTAAATTCTACGACTTCCATTTACTGTCCAATATATGGACAGGTGTCACAAACCTATACATGCTCATTGAAATTTGGGTCTATCTGCAATAGTTTGGATGATGAGCATTTAAAACTTTAATTACCCCTTATTTGCACAATTTGGAACACCTTTGCTATTCCAAACAATATGCACAATTTCACTTGTAGGTCAGTCAATTTGCCAAGTTTGGTGGTTTTCGGAACAAAAGTGTCTCAGAAACTCTCGAGACAAAATTAAGTCCTAAAGAGAAGAGAACTTGAGACGTAGATTTGCTTCACAGCAAATCTGTCTGGGTGCCTTCAGGGCCAGAAATAATTGCAATGCTGCATTTCATTTGCTGACAAGGACAGATTTGCGGACTTCAGACTGGGAACTATATGCAGGTTCTGGAATTTAGTAATAGATTTTAACGGTATGTCTATAATATAGAATATGTCCACTTGTCAAATGTGCCAAACAAATATTAAAACGATATTCTTAATTTAAATTTTGTATATGTGCCTAATTTGCATGAATTTAAATTCTACAACTTTGCTTCACTGTTCAATGGGGAAGGGCTGTATTGCACACCCATAAATTAAAGTTGCTGTGGCATCCCTTTCTAAAAGTTTTGATATTATTCATGATTTAAATTTTGCACATGCACTTAATTTTCATAAATTAAATCCCATAACTTTGATTTACAGCTCAATGGATAGGACTTCATCATAAAGCTATGAAGTGAAGTTAGAATGGTACGTCTTTATGCAACAGTTTGAAAGATATGAAGCTTTTAAACTTTTGATTTCCACTACTTTGCAAGATTGTGAACAACATAACAATTCAATACCCATGTGCACAACTTCACTAATAAATGAATCTATGTGCCAAATATATTTATTGCAGGTTCGGCAGTTTCTAATATGCCGCGTGGAAAACTGTTGTGCGCCATGAAAAGAACGAAAGAAAGAATCCTAGGAAAACAATATGGCTGTGTGGGCCCCTAGACATAAAGAAAAAAAAAGAAAGAAAGATAGACAGAAAGAAAGAAAGAGAAAGAAAAAAAAGAAAGAAAGAAAGAAGGAAAATTCTTAGTAACGCGAAATGTCTGGGTTCGCACCCAGTCATAAATACAATTCTTTATTGATTTAAGCCCGCCATCTGGCGGGCACGGCAAAGACTTACACATCAGCACCTGGACTACAGCAACATGATTGTCACAGGTCTGAGTAGGTGAAATAATTAATTAAATAAATAAAGTGATAAAAATTATCTAAACTGTTGCTTGGGCTGTCTACATTCCATCACATTATTTACAAACATTACATATCTGGGCAGGCTTCCTACTATCATAACCACTGACCAGGTAATAAGAATGTATCATTTGGTGCTATGATAATCAAATGCAATTCTCGTTGGTATTTTTTTTTTTTTTTTTAAATTTTCGATTGTTGATTTTCATCTTTTTAATTAAGGGGGCACAGAAGCATGATGTACTTATAAGCCCTACGCACTTTATCAATGTCTTGATATTTGCAGTGCCATAAATACCGGAGTTTACATTGACTTGAAATCAATATCATCGGCATAACTAATGCATGGAAATGATAACAATTTCGTGAGTAGCTTAAATGATAGCGGTCAACTGTGACCTTAATACAGGTCTCCCAGATCAATATATATATATATATATATATATATATATATATATATATATATATATATATATATATATATATATATATATATATATATATATATATATATGAGATACTGTATTGTACTATAACCAGGCTCCAGATATATTACGCACCACATGCTTTGCTTGTTACTTACTGTATGCTGATCGTCTATGGCGCATGTATATGATGTGATAAGGAATTAGGGGCAGGACATTCAATGCTGCAAATCCAAAGTGCCATCCAGCACATGCCTATATAAGTACGGGAGTTCATGATTCAGGAACAGTATTTCGTACCACTCAAAAGAACGTAAGGCAAGTTCAGAAAAAGCCAAGATGACTTTACATATTGCAACAGCTAGCACGTATGCACTGGTGGGCTTTGTGGGCTTCATCACATCGATTGCCGCCTTATATCTCGCTTTCATTTGGCACCAGCATAGAAAATATGACCATATTCCTGGACCAAAGCGTTCGAGGTAAGGTTAAGTACTACACTTGTATGTTAAGAAGCACAGCAGGTATTTCCTAGGCAAGTAAAAGAAGTGTATGTATTTGTGCCAACACAGACATTCTGTTTTTCCTGGAGTTCTTCGTTTCTTGTTTTCCTTCTTCCTTTTATTCTTTCTTCCTTACTGCCAAATTCGGTACGTCCGTTTTCTCGAACAATTTTGCACCCAGAAACTTCACACTTGGCATGATAATAGGTTTATTCATGCATTTGTGCCTTCTAATAAAGAAGAGAAAATATGTTGACGATTCTTCAAATCAGGGGGCATTTCAAATTTTAAATCTTGAATATATTTCAATTTTAGATCATTTCAAGGTGAAAGGTCACTTCTAGGTCAAAGATCATGTCAAGGTCAAAGGTCATGTCAAAGTCAAGGACCATGTCAAGGTCCAAGGTCATGTCCGGGTCAAAGATCATGTCAATGATCATGATACTATGACACTGCAAATTTCTGTAAAATACATGTCACCTCTAAAGGTCAATGTCATCTGGCCCTTTAAAATTTCATCTAGCCATGACTTGGTTAATTTTCATCTGATTTGGTCCATGATGGGCGCAAATTGTTGATATTGAAACACTGCACATTTTTGTTATTTCCATGTAACCTCTAAAGGTCAAAGGTCAAGTCTTGTGGACCTTTTTAAACGCGGTCACTTTTCATCCCATTTTAATCATATTGAACTCAAATTGTAGGTATCGCAACACCGCACATTTTTGACAATAACATGTGACTTCTAAAGGGTCAAGGTCATTTGGACTTTGAAATGTTCGCCTAGTCATATTTACCACTTTTGAAGGCAAGTAGACAGATTTGCTTTGAAGCGATCTTCTTTTCTAGTAACTTATGTTTTACATGGATTGTGAAAGAAGTGTTGTGTTTAATGACTTCGCGAGCCACTTCCCATGGTACAGGTGTGGGCGTATACTTTCTACCCTGCCGCGCGATGTCGGAAACCAACTAACTCGTAGAAAACCACCGTACACAGTCACAACGGTAGGAACTCTGTTTATTTGCTCTTCCAACTGAGAAACAAGCCCGGGTCTCAAAGGCCAAGGGCAAGTATTTAGTCACTGAGGCAAATAGCCTTAACTTGGAAAGCTTAGTTGGATCTATGCGTTTTGTGACCACGGAACGGGCAGGTCCCTAACCAGCAACCTTCGGCATCAATGACCTATGTCGTGTTGACACTTCCTCGCTCATGGATGCATTTCGTTTACGTGTTAACAACTATAAGCATGTATTTTTAAGTATTACAGACAACACGTAATTGTGATATCAAATATCCTGATTCTGATTTATCTTCGTCTGAGAAAATGTCAACTGCGTTAATCTAGTGGTACTATAATGGCGATTGAAAACGCTTACATTTGGAGCATGAGTTACATTCACAGGTTGTTTGTCTTGTTTCACACATTTTGCATTGCATGTAGATATGTTTTGCACTTTTTTTCTTTTTTTTTTTAAGCTTTATCTTCGGAAACTTAATAGAAATGAAAAGGAAAATTGACAATGGAGATATCTGGGTCCAAGTTATATTGGACTGGTAAGTATAACAACATTATGCCTACTATAAGCGCGTCTGTTCTAAATGACATTATGCGAAGCTGCAGAAGGGTTAATTATAGCGCTATTTTGTTTTGGCAAGCGTGGTTTCATTTTTTGTCTGAAATTGACTTGATACCATGCGTTCCATTATAATAGCTGCATTATTCGGATTTTTATTCGAATGTGACTATATCTAGTGATGAACGTTGACGAATTAAACATTTCGATAACTTCATTACACCATACACTTTACCATACGTGAGACATCAAGACAGAGTTCCAGGCAAACATTTTGCGTTCGCATCAGGGAAACCAATCTTAAACTGCAAACAAAAAAGCGATTGTCAAATTTCATTCAAATGTAGTTACCCAACGTAAACATCCAAACCCGACTAATGTTGCTGTAGTTTAATTATATATTTGTTTAATATTTTATAATGACACCATATGTGCATTAGATGGCTTTGCATTCGAATTAAACGTCATGTCCGCCAATGTGATAAAGTACGATTAGCATATTGTAAATATAACTGAAACTTCCATGAGGAGTACTTTACAATATGATTAAATATACTTGCAGGATGATCCAGTATGGTGTTACCATCAGGGTGAACTTACTGCATGACGTTATGGTCATGACTGCAGATTTGGATTCTGTTAAGGTAAAGAGCAAGGAAAATAAAGCAGACCACGAGGGTGAGCAAAACCCGAATGGCGCCATCTGAGACAAAGATAACATACACACGCGTGTGTGTAATATTAACATAGTTTGCATATATATATATATATATATATATATATATATATATATATATATATATATATATATATATATGAGGCAGTTTTTAATGTAGTCAAATATTGGTACTTATTATGGGGAATTGTAAACTGATGGACTTTCCCCTGCTTTAGTGAAAGGGAGGAAGTTCATCACAATAAATAAATAATCAGGCAAAGCATGGACGTGCACGTAGACATCGAAAAAATATTCAGTCTCGCCACTCTTATAAAACATCACAGCTTTTAACAAAAAGGGTTAATGTTCCACGGGTTCTTCATAGAGTCAGATACGCACCTTATTCAATACTAGCTTCGGTTTTGAACCAATTAAAACAGGATATCACCAAATTATTCCTAAGAAAAGAACTTGACAGATGTTGTATCATATTATGAATGACTTAGCTTTTAATAGACTCTGTAAACCTGTAGTTGTTGCTTCAAAGACACCAAATAGTATAGAAAAGCAACACCCATATTCATAAATTTCAACCCATCACTGAGAGCAAAAAGATTCAAGAGTTACCAAAAGTATCAACTCTTATGTAAAGGATGAGTTCATTAACTTAATTCCTTATAATGGGATGTCGCTTACATAAATCTGTACATAGAGTACATAATAAGGAGATAAAATCAGGCATGCCAACTTACCTTGATAGTTTTGCTTCAAAGGTTTCTTGCAAATTTTCGAAAACTGCTGCCTGCAAGATATTTAAGCAGGGAAAAGTTGTTACAATTGTAGTGACGATAACTATAATGAAAATAAATACCCTTCCCATGTCAAAATTTTTCCTTTATTTCACATCATCATGGTCACATAATTACTGGTGATATCTCTATAGTACCAAATGATACGCTAAATAAACTAATTTTTAAAGGGCCTAAATACCGTGAACCACAACAAAAACTGCTTTGGGTGAAGACCAGAAAAATTATTATGGGGGCTACTGAAGGATATGCTAGAAAATGTGCAAAGAAGCATACGTTTGATATTTCAGTCTTAGATGAATGGACAAGTGAAACAAAGGTATACCGTTACAAGCAGAATGAGAAAATAACAGAAAACAACCAAGGATTCAGTTACTCAGTTATTCAGAGAGAACTTGAGTTGGTCAACAAGCCTAACCTATCAACCTTATTTTAAATTGTTTGCATATAACAATAACATTATTTGATTCTTGGTGCAGAAATATTAAGAATGCATGATATATGTTTCTGCACCAAGAATCCAATAATGCGATCATAATATGCGAACAACTTTATTATAAGGTTCGCTTTGATAAGTTAGTCCTGTTGACCAACATAAGTGTTCCCATATACCAAAAACTAAATGAATTACTGGATTTTATTTTGAACAAATATCAACAATTCTTATATTCATTTGGCCTGTAATTTCTGATGTACATGCCCATTAACCCAACATTTACTCGCTTAACAAACATGCATAAATATCTTTATAAATTCCGATTCATAACAGGTTCCAAATTTTCCTCCACTAAAGAATTATCAATTCTGTTGTCGCAGGGCAAACCAAAGGTGCAAAAATCTTGGTTTTATTCATGAGGTCCCACAGAAGCAGTGCAGGTTTTGGATGTTATCAAAATCAAAGATCTTGGAGCAGTACAAAGGTACATATAATCGTTAACCCTTTAAACAGATTTTACCTTGGGACTTGACTTTAAAAACAACTATCCTTCGTTCCGATTTGAAAGAATGTATCAAGCCTTCCATGTATAAAACATGAGAAAAATAAATTTCAAAAAATGATATCTTGTTACAACTTTGACTACCGCCAATTCTATTTCAAAAAAAAAATTGTGAAACCGGGATATTCGAAAATAGAATTAAAACAATTGTTTTTACAACTTCTGGGTAAAAATGACAATATATCATAGATGGATATCAAGTGGATTTAGAATGTTAAATTCATGATGTAGTGAATATGTAAACCATATAATTCAGCTGGCATCAAATACAATGCATTAATGAGGCAAGGCATTTCTTCAAGTTGAGCGTTTGTAGCATTAAATCGTTTTAAACTACCACTAACTTTTGAAAAGTACCTGTCTCAAGTCAGGAGAGGGGTGTTTTCCTTCACACCGTATTTCATTTTCGCTGCCTGATATATCAAATTATCATCAAGTTGTTGGTATGTCTACCTTGAACTGTTGGATTTAGACCTTGCTGGGTTTGATGACCGACGGTGTTTTGATCATGGATTGTTTTTTGCTTGCTTGGATTTTTTGGTATCATCCTTAGACATATTCAACGTATTGATCGGCTATTTAAGTCTTGCTGTTATATCTAGTGTGTGTTCCTATTGACAGACTTGTTTTTGCCTTGGAATAACTTCGACTAACATATTGACATATAATGGTCTCTAACTACTACCTGCATGGACATGGGTATGGAATGAGATTCCAAATCCCTGGTGGTCATAGCTTACATTCTACTGTGTTATTTTAATGGTAATCCATATAGTTTGCTCTAATGAAGAACATAGTCCTTCCATGCAACATTAGCAGTATTCGTGGCTTTTTTGTGATGACATTGTATTTCTAAAACTTTTGAATGTGTATCCTTTGCTCAACAAAACAAGCGGTTTTCATTTATTTTATACCACAAAAATCTGGACGGTTATGAAATAATCCCACTGTCGCTTTTAAAGTTGGCATGCTCAAATGGCTGACGAAATGGCAATTTAAGACCATAACATGTCAATATCGTAGTCCAAAAGCAGTCCAAGTTGACACCCGCCCAAATTTTGACAGAACATCACCAGATTTAAAAACAAGACTAGACTATCCACCAAGCAATGCATTAGTCATTGAATGTATTAAGATGATAAGACGTCATATTGACAACATAAAAAGTACGCACTCGCATGGGAAATAGAAGCAGACAACATATTTCAACAGTGTCAAAATACTGCACCGAAATCTGAGCAAAACTGAATGCGGTTTAGAATGATAGTGTCCTTATTTCAGGGGCAAATGTCTTGAAAATACGAGACTTTCTGCTTCAAAAGTGGTTTTTGTGAACGGATATACTATCCTCAGAGAGTCTTATAAGAGGGGATCACTGCACATAAAACAAAACAAAATCGTAAATGCTGCAAAAAAATGTTTCAGGACTTAATGGTTACCGGAGGGCATCCAAAGGCCGTCGGATCCTACAGACGATTACAACACTTGTTTGGGAGAAGGTGAAAAAATACATGCCACAGTCTTTACCTCGCACTGAGAACCATGGAAACAAAAAAAATAAGAAAAATATATTTTCATATTAGACATCAACTGGATCCTCAATTTTAAGTAGTGAAATGCTGATGCCATCTTGTACATGTGGTAGTTTTTAAAAAGTACCGACAATACATTTTTTATAAATCAGAATAAAAAACAAGTAAACCTATGGATTGGAATTATTAATGAATTTGACACAGACTGGTGAGAGTCGTGTTATAGTTCAACCCTACTTGACATGCTATTGCTGTATGTCATGTTTGAAAAGTAAATATGCTGAACCGATTTACACATTTGAAGCCTTTTCGAGTTATCATGCCTGAAATCAACGTTCCACTTCCATCAGTTGCAACTAAACGTTGATCGTTTTCTTTGCAAATACTTTTATCCAGATTTGTGGAAGCAACCAATAACAGTTCTGTCATGCTAATGAGCGTAGCTTCTACAATAAAACTAATCATTCCTCTTCCTGTAGTTATAACATCCACGTTTTTATGATGTTTGACAGAACGTTTTTCAAAATATGTAGAGTTGTTGGGGAAAACGACTTCACTGAGAGGAAGCTCGTTACTGTAAATTGGCTCTTTGCATTTCAGATTTCTTGGTTTCGGTTTGGTCAGCGAAACAGACATTGAAACGTGGAAAAAGAAAAGAGCAATTATGAACCCAGCCTTTCACCGAGGGTGAGTAAAATATAAAAGAAAGATATCAATCCATAGCCGTTCCATATGCCAGTAAAGCTAGCCATTTAAATAAATGTGAATGGTATGAATATTCTGCCATGACAATTTTACATTATCAATTAACATTTTAACTTATGTGAGCCAAAATATGATAAAAGATACAACTGCACTTCCGTGCATGTTCGTACATGATTTCAGCAAGGTCAGATCGAAGGGCTCCCGTAAAAAATTAAGACAAAAAAGAAAACCGGAGAGAGTGAGAGAGAGAGAGAGAGAGAAGGAAATAAAGAAAGTAAGAAAGTAAGAAAGAAAGAACGAAAGAAAGACAGACAGAAAAAAGAAAGAAAGAAAAAGAAAGAGAGAGAGAGAGAGAGAGACATGAACATACGTCAGAAAATCATGACAAACTTATAATTTACACATGGGGCTAAGAGCATATACAACAGTATAGGTCAATGATGCAAGTATTTTATGGTCCCGAAAAGTTAAATTTACCCATCGATAACATGTTGTCAGCTATTTGTTTTTCCACCTCTTTTGCAATACACACTATGTTAAGAAGATGCGACAAAAAGGAAAAGAAAACATGCTAAGCCAGACTTTGACTTCAATATGATGTAAGCTTTCTACCATAGACCTATGAAGGTCTACGAGAACAGTTTTCCAAAGGTCAAGAAAAACAACTTTTAAGTACATTGTTTAAGAATTTTCTTTGCTTTTATTAGAATTGTCCAGATACACAGTGTGCATTTCACTCCAATTTCATCTTAGCAGAAACTGACATATATTGTTATTTTCAAACAAAAACAACGTCATAAAAACATTAGTTTCAAATGTTGCCATCATGGAACTCCTCTGTATTTTTTTTGACTGAGGATTTGAAGACTTAACTCAACTTTTAACACGATTATACATAATGCTTAATTAAACAACGTAGTGTGCGCACTTTATTGCCCATTGCCATAAAATCGAATCAAATGCCATCACCCCCTTTAAGAATTCGCATATCCACATCTACAGTGCACCACAAAGTCTAACAATAATAACAGTAAATTTCCCTTATAATTTCAAAAATAAATTAGGAAACACAAAAAACAACTACTATGTGCCATAATTTTCTCTCTTTTTAAAGATTCTTGAAGAGTCTGATGCCACAATTCAACGAAACAGCTGATGTTTTGATCAACAAACTCTCAAACTTTGCAGACGGAAAGACAAAAGTTGGTCTAGGCCAATATCTTCATTGTGTCACCTTGGATGACATAGGCAAGGTATAAGAAACTGTGACACATGCTTCGGCAATGTATCATGAATTTTCTTAGGAGCATGTTACTGTGCGCACTCGGTTTGCAGTCTATTAACTCACAAATACATGGTTATGACAATTAACGTTTCTGTATTTACAGGTCAGTTTTGTTCATTTTCGATTACGAGAAGAAATGCGTGTCTCTGCCAGAAACAATGTAATAGCGCCATGAATGAAGGATACATTCACATTGAACGAATGGACAGATTCGTTGATCGCCATATCCATCCCATTTAAAATGAATGAGGGCCGCAAGGAATGAAATGCATTGACTACTGTTAATGCGCATAATTGTTACTTTTTTTAAGCATGCAAAAAGACGAAAAACAAACACTTTAAACACATTACTATTTGTTCATTCAACGGGACTAACATCTATGTAAACCAGTTCATTGAAATTGGTGCAGCATGGAGAGGGTAGCATCAATGCTAATAGATGTAACTGGAGGAAAGCCTGAACAATGTTCTTCAAGCTTTAAGGAAATGGAATTTGTTATGTTGTTAATTGAGCTAAAGAGAAATTAATTCTTTTACCTTTGTCCTTCGGGAATCTTGAAAATAATATTTATTCTTTATTGCTATACGCACTTCAAGGAAATAAAATTTGTTTTTTGTTGTTTTTTAGACTTCAATAAAATAAACTTTGGTCTTTGTTGTAATGTTTGACAGGTTGCATTTGGTATGAAAATTAACAGTGTAGAACACGATGATTCTCCATTTCGAAGAGCTATATTTAAGACTCTGCAGGGTCTGTCTGAAGGCCTAAGAATGCCAGATGTGGAACACGTGAGTATCAAGACCAACTTGGGCATTAGATTATCATACAAATTTTTGTTTGTTTATACCTCTCTTGTTAAGCTTAATTCCTCTCCTCTGAAACTAGAAGCAAATTGCTCAGTATAAGCACACATGCAGACAATACCCACAATAAATTCGCATGGTAGGAAGAGGTAAATGGGACCACAACAGGAGAGCGAAAAGCATGGAGACGTATTCAAAATTCAAAAAAGATAAGGAAACAGTCAACAAACACTACTTATTTCTATCCCATACAACTTAATACTCAGTGTTATATGTTTGTTGTTCAGGCAAATCCCCTGTATCGGTCTCAGCTAAAAAAGGAGACAAGGGAGGCCATAGAGTTTCTCAGAAAAACAGGAAGAGAGTGCCTGGCTGCCAGAAAGGCCGCAATTGCAAGTGGGGACAACTCTACAGCTGATATTCTGTCCTATGTCTTGAAAGCAAATGGTGATTATTCTTAAAACTGTACATAAATACCTGTGTTTATACATTGATACTGTTTTCCTAATGAAAACATGAAGTTACCTTTTTTGTTCACAAATTTCTATCTGAAAATTAGCACGTTCTATGCTTAAAATTCAACATTTCAAGGCATCAAATAAAGCTATGAAGAGAGGATTGATCATGAAGATACTGTCTGGATGTTATAAGTTTTATTGTCACTAATGATATCTTCATAATATTGTTTTCTAATGTGAAGAACAACGACTCACCATTTCTTCATGCTTTTTATGTTTGTGATAGAAACTAACCCGGATATGACAGAGGAGAACCTAGTGGATGACTTTCTTACTTTCTTTATTGCAGGTAAGTTATAATTGTATACATTCTTGTGTTTTGTTTTTTGTTTGTTTGTTTGGTTTTTTTTTTTTGCCAGTGGCATGGTAAAAACTGTTATTATATGTGTGCTTAAGTTTGCCCAACACAATGATTTCTGGGCAAAAAGAGGCTCTAGTGTACAACGGCAGTTTCAGCGCTAATCGACTTTGTTTTTCAAGTTTTTTATATAAAACTCTTGATGATAAAGTGATACTGTTGATTTCTACTTTATCAGGCCAAGAAACTACTGCTAACGCAGTCAGCTTTGTTCTCATGCAACTGGGAAAACACCCTCATATATATAAAAGGTGAGGTATCACTGCAATAATACCAATATAGCACAGTACTGTGACCGTGAATTCCGCCATCATTATAAGGTTATGTTGCGTTTCCCTGCAAAACACACTTTTTCACTTTTTCCAAAACCTGTGGGAAAACACATGGCACGAAAAAAAAATCAACTGTAAATTTTGTTTGGCGAGGACGTTGAACATTAAAGTGAACTTTCTAATTACATTTCGTTTTCAAAAATAAAAGAATCATTGTTTAAGTGACTACAAATGCCCTTACAGGCCAGGCATCCAATTGCCGGCTTTTTCATCTGGCTGTTCATACATTTGTTTGTTTGAATGATGGTTCAACTAAAACAAAAGCTAAGGGTTCGTGATCTTTTCTTTTGAGTACGTTAATGTTTTGTAGTGAGGTAATTGCAACCAGCAGTTAAAATTCAGCTGTTGACTTTTGGTATAACGTATGGACATGATAAGAAATGGTCAAAATCATGCCCTATAAGTGCCAAGGACTCGGCAGTAATATCGTGCTGTTGCATAATTGTCATTTAGAGCCCTGTCCCAGTGTTAGTTCAGTGCAGTTTCCTGCGTTATGGGCTCGAAAATATTCCCAACCTCTACCATGGCGGGCTTTCAAATACATGGGGTACTATTGAAAATTTGTCAGGAGCCAACCAGCCAATGGTTGCAGAAGGCCTGTTCTCTTGCATGGCTTTGACAACATAAGACCACGCAGACATTTGACACATGGCGAAAAATGCAGATTGTGGCCCTTTGTAACAAAGCCAGGTGGACCCAAGGAAGAGCTGACTAGGAATTCAATGTCAGCAACTCAGTTGTGTGTGTACTCATTCAGACACACAGGTCCATTCTGATGGCTTAATTGTGACATTCAGGAACAGATTTACTCTGGCCCTTGAAATTACATAGGCAGAGGTTCCACAACAACAACAAAAAAAGGAACTGCAACACTTCATGGACAGAAGTGTTTGCTGAGTGATATCTGAAAGAGGAAGGGAAACCTGGTACTGTAGTGGTGGCTTGGACTTACATATGTGCCCACAGTGTAAAGTCATGGCTGACAGGTTTTTTATGAACTTGCAACGAACAGTCAGATGCTTTAGCACCATTAGATGAAGTCACCGAATCGTTACAGCTGGTGTGTGTGTTATTAAAGTCTATGTTCTCATGTCAAACGTGCATTCATCTTTCTATTTTTACGTTAATTTAATATGACAGGTCGTTTCCTTACCTTTTGATTTTCAGTATACATGTATGAGATGAGAACTAAAAATAGTTCAAGTGTTGTGTTTTTTCAGTTTTATTTGAATTTCTTGTCAGTGTTCCTTTTTAATATTATCAGATATATTATGGCACTTATATGCACTCACTGTATATTTAAGATTAAAGGAAGAAGTGGACTCGATAATTGGAAGCAAAATAGACGTAAACTATGACGACATAGGCAAGCTAGAATACATGTCCATGGTGCTAAAGGAAACATTGCGTCTGTTCCCTAGCGTGGCTATAACCTTTCGTGAAGTCAAGCAGGATCACATGGTCGGAGGATATACTGTCCCTGCCAATACAACTATTATGGTAAGTATAACTGAATTGAATCGTGTGCAGCCATGCAGGCCATCAGTAGGGCCTAACCCTTGCGTCATAATAAGTACTTTCAAACAAATATGGTTGCCAGCAAGTCATACTTATGACAGGAATCTCTAAAGGTTGTTAGTGCAGGTTCCGAACGATTACACTCTCATCACAAATTTTGTCTTAATGTGTAAACCTTTTTTTCCTCGGCTCAGATGTCCACCTATGTTTCATCAAGGCTACCGCAGTTCAATCCAGACCCGCTGCACTTTGACCCAGAAAGATTCAATACTAAAAGTGAGAGCAGGTAGGATTTCATCTGCTATATTTCGAGTTCCTCTTTTTCCAGTTTGCATATTTACTATAGAATAAGATATTTCATATTTCGTATTTTATTGTAAAATGGCTGACCACACTTTACAAATCATTGATAGGTTGCATTAGGTAATATTTATATATTGAAATTTATAATGTCATTTAAGCAAAATTTAAAAATTGCATATTTGCAGGTTGAATTGATCGTAAGACATTATTAATCTACTTAGGTAAAAAAAAAAGCAGTTTATAATAAAATATACGAGGACATTTTTGTCTGCATGGCTGTGATCAACCTTTCCTTCCATTCCCAGACCAAACATGTATGCATACTTCCCTTTTGCAATTGGCCCAAGGAGTTGCATTGGACAGACATTTGGGCAGGTGAGCACATTAAATAGTACATATATACTGTGCATGTGACCTTTAGGGGGAAGCATTTTGTGGATGCAAAAGTAATGGATGATTTCAACCCCTTGCCGGCCAAACCGGCCAAATGTACCCAGATGTAATTTGTCGGCTGCTGCCATGTTTTTCACTTATATTCCAGAGCACACTACGTACCGCATCAATATATACAGTGGAGGTGGCCTGTAAAGGAAGAAGCAAATTATAAACGCAAAAATAATGGATTATTTTAAAACCTTTCCATTTCATATCAAGCAAAATTGGCCGAATATTGAGTGAAATCCTCTTCAACGGTTTTACTTCAAAATAATGAGAATATTTTTGTGCATTAGATCTATTGTGATGGCACGTCCCAGGTCAATGGCATTAGAAACGTAACAATCACCAAGGAATGCTTTGGAACCACTCTGCGTTTACCCAGGAAAGGATCAATGACGTGGAGTGTTACTTTGTAAATGTTTTCCATTAGACATACCAGCAATACTATCTTCAGATCATCCTCTCAAGTGACATAGATTCCATTTTTTCATGATACATGGTCTAATTTCATATCCCAATATCTTATATGCTACACAATAACTGTTTTGTGGGTGCTACCCTCTGAAAAACTCCAAGAGGTGAATAAATATCGTATGGAGCCCAACTTTCAATTGATGTTAATGATGTATGAAAGATGTGACTTTGAAATTCGCTAGACTTCTGATTTTTTCTTTCCACGTTACTTCAAACCACAATATTTATGCATACTGCACATTACTATGAGTTCCGTAATCACATTTATGGATATTGTTTGCACCTTGACAAATTGTTTTCTTTTGGTGCTGTGAGCTTTGTTCACCGACTTATAGTTACATGGAGGTAGAGCATTGTTGTAATGATCCAGATCCATAAATTTCACAAATATGATCTGGGCCTACTTTCTTCATTTGCTCTCAGCTAAACTGACTGACAAGTCAGGAACACCAAAGGTGTCACGCCTACCTTGTCTCTTTTATCATTGGCACAAGTGATAAATGTTGGTATCTTTAAGTGATTGGGCCTGTATAGTTTGGAAAGAAATAAAGTGTTAAGTTAATGAATAATATTTCAAAGGTTGGGATGACCAGTTTTCAACAACAAGTTGCCTTTTTGGAGGACTGTCTGTCTCAAGTCAAGGTGAAACTTTTTCATCATACTGGTATCAAAAGCTGAAAGTTGATGATTTGTTAATTCTTGAACCTCTGACTTTGCTGTATTTAACTTTGCTCTCATTGTTGGGCTGGCATTTATGAATGTGGGTAATTTTTTGTGAACTATTTGCCTAAAACACACGACATTGGATGCAATGAGCTCATAGCCCTGTGGTAGGTAGGAAGCAGAATCAGACTGTACTTGAACATCTCTGCATTTTTGTATACAGATTGAAGCCAAAGTACTCCTATCCAAGATGCTTCAGAGGTTTGACATACATCTGGACCCTACTCAATCACATGATATCCAGGATGCAACAACATTAAGACCCAAAAGTGGAGTTTGGGCTACTCTTACTGTCAGATGATGGAACATATTAATTTGGGCTGCTAAACTGAATTGCGTCAGTGTATTTGTACATTCAATATTAGATCCAAGATTTAGTGTGAAATTGAAATGAATGATTTCATGTGAGCAAATACCCATGGCATTCAACTGCATCGTACATGTAAATATTTCCTCACAATTTGTATAAGAAGGTGAAAATATGCCTTGCATCAGGCAATACATTATCAACTGTGTACGCCTTACCTATTGCCTTTCAACTGATGAATTTTCCTGTTGATTCTCATAATCACTCGCCATATCTATTGTTTTTCAAACTAACGGTATACCCGTTCAGACTCGTGTTCAATGTCATCTTGTACATGAATATGCATATGTCAAACATGCTGTATGGTGTAAAGTCATCGTATTTTGCAATATTCCTATTTTCGGTTTAATTTGCTTATGATGCATCAAAACCATGAAATCAATAATACAGTAAAAAATAGCTGTTAATATGGCACTGATAAGAAATATGAATGAAATAGTGAATGTCAACCTCAACAGGTCCAGCATGCATATAACCGTGAAAATTAATACCCTTGAAAATAGATGTATTCTCAATACTCATTAAGTCGAACTATTCTGTGCCAATGTACATACTGCTATGGCATAGTCCAGCTAAAACCTATATATTGTTAAATCTAGGGTCCTACCGTCATTACAAACTTTGGCAATCAATAAGAGATCATGAAAACACATCATTCACAATATTGAGCTCATCAAATCATCACTGCAGGAAATATCTCATTCTGCAACATTGTCTGAAAGTTTGACCTATTTCCAAACATGATAAGTAATTATGAATTTAAGAATAGGAGAAAAATTTATAAACCTAAAACTGATTACAGATGGTCCTTGGCTATGCCCAAATACGGGATTCATGCCTGTAACGTCTCCATCCAAGTATGAAATTTCTATGAACTTTTGACTACGCAGCAAGTGACGCTGATAACTCGACAGATCAAGAGCCCTCTAGGCTCACTTGCACGAATCAGTCTCATGGTCCTCTCTCCATGGGAACATATTTTTCACCACGACAATACTAAACGTATAATATTTGGTGTGGAAACTCTTAGATAGTGGTCACATGTTCTGATGGAAAACTAAAAAAGGTAAATGAGGCTCATTAATGTCTAAATATAGAGCCCATTATTTCATATCAGAAACCATGTTGTCGTCCACTTTAGGTGCCAAATATCAGTAAAACATCCCTTTGATCACAATGAACCATAAAAAATCACAATCTGCTTGTTGTTTATGTGTCACTTAATGGAATGCATTAAAAGTAATAATGTATTTCAGTATTATATCCTTCTGCAAACACAGAAACTTGTTACTGTATATTGATTCTATCAATTTTACTGTTATCAGATATAAGGAAACACCCTCAGTGTAAAACACATATAATACTTAAAGCATTGATACACACAGACACATACACACAAATATATATAAATATATATATATATATATATATATATATATATATATATATATATATATATATATATATATATATATATATATATATATATATATATACTGTCATATTACCTTATGCATGTCTTTTAATGTATACCTGCAAACATTCATGTTTTAAAAGAACATCAAAGGATATTGTGTTCTCATTTTTTATTTTAAGAGTTGGGGCATCAGCTGATGTCCCACGTGACAGTCGTAACTACAAAGTTGTCGAGTATTATCAAGTAATAATCTTGTTGTACAAACCATGGATATCTTTCTTTTCCATGGATCATAGGAGAACAACAGGATATAATCCACAAACAAATGGCAAAATCGAGAGGTTCAATAGAACACTCAAAGAACTAATTACCAGATTAATCAACAATGATGCCAGAAAATGGGAAGAACAACTTGGAAATGCAGTACTAGCTTTTAGGAATAGTGTAGGCACTGTTACAGGTTACAAGCCTTTCTTTTTAATGTATGTAAGACGTGGGAGACTACCTTGAACTAAAGCACTAGGGGCTCAGAGAGGTACTTTTGCTCTACAAGGTAGACTCATTGGCCTCACAGATGCATGACTAAAGCTGGGCAAAATCTTGAAGGTTCAAGACATTTCAATAGACAGAGAATAAACCAAAGAGCCAATGGAGACGAAGTACAAGGCCCAGGAGAGGTTAGCACTGACATCTAATTGGGATCCACAATATGACATCACCAGAGTTAGAGGACCAGTATGTTTGACACGTCAACAACAAACCAGAAACACTAAGGTTGTAAATAGGAACAAACTAAATAGTTGACTCCAACCTTGTGTGGGAGTCCATACCGGTTCGCAACTCTAAAAAATCAGCAGTACCACAGCCGACCCTTCAGTTCCTACCAAACCAGTGACTTGAACAGACCATTGCTGAGTAGCCAGAGCCAGAGGGAGAAGCAGAGACAGTCCAAACTGTCGAGGAGACTGAGACCCTATCACTCGTACAGGAGAACCAACTTTCACAGAGTTTGCACATCTGTACCACACCCGATACCGGAAGAAACAATTGGAACAACTGAGATAGACAGAGGAGAGACCAGCCAAATGACCATGTCTGGATGAGCCAGTGGAGTACTGATGATTGCGTTAGCCAGGATGATGACTCAAGCACCAGCACCTGACATTCATCCTTTGAATGACAGAGTACTTGTCACCGGACAGAACCTACTGAAGGTACAATATGCTAAATGGACAATTGTTGTCACAACAGATATACCAGAGAGCAATCCATATATCCAGATGCCAAAATGTATCTTTTGGACCAAGTGGATCTCATCTTTACTGTACCAAATCAAGTACCCAACATAACCAGTCTAAAGAAGAGCGGACTTTTGAACATCTTTGGAGATGTGTTTCACGGCCTATTAGTACTAGCAATGGACAGTAGCATCCAAGATATAATACAGGTTGTGAAGTCTAGAAGACAGGAACAAAGGAAGAGAGTTCCTCGGATGAATGAACTGGTGACGGTCTTGAATCATACACACCAAGAGATGGATGAGGAGAAGCAACATATAAGCAACACCGAGGACTACTTATCCACCATCTTGAGGATGCAGTACACACGTCTGCCAAACTACATGCTGGCTGCCAGTGGGCCAATGCTATTTCACGTTTTTAAACTTCAACCTCAACCATCAGAATAACAAAACACAACTTACTTTTTTCTTATTTAGGTAAATGCCCTCTTAGAGAGAAAGCTGGTTGTGGTCGAATCAAATTGTTTTGTGATATGTTTTTACCCCTTTTCCTTGGCAACCCCCTAAAGTTTTAGAAATAACTTAAAAACACTATTTTGGTCATATCTTTCTTAAAATTAAAGCTACAAGCATATAATTGGTGTCAAATTGAAGCTTATTAATATCTTCAAATTACCTTTTATTGCAATGTGCAAATTAGCTAATTAACATGATGACAGTTCCGCACAAAATCCCCCTCAATGCGTTAAAAATCATACATTCTAATATCAAATCCAAGTAAACTGAATCATACTATGGGTACTGAGCTAAAATGTACATATGTTAGACAAAAATATTTTGAAACAATTTGGTACATACTTTTTTAAAGGTTCGACTTAAATGAGCAAGATGAGCATGCAAAGAAAGAGTATTTATGAAGGCAAATCATCATTTGACAACCCCTGTCTCTTTATAGTAGTAGGAACTTTATACTGTATATATATATATATATATATATATATATATATATATATATATATATATATATATATATATATATATATATATGAATATACACATATACAATATGTATGTATATATTTTAATGCTTTTTTTGAAACAGCAAAACAGCTACTAATGATGTCCATGATGCCATTGTAATAACACTGTCTGTACATTCAGCATTTTATTTCATATACAAAAATATACTTAAAATCCTGTTAAGAAAAATTGTTTTGATAGCATGTTTTTGGCATTAATACTAATGACTCTCATTCTTTTGTGATATGCCTAAATGCACATTTACTCAATATTACAAAATTACTCAAATTTGACAGTATTCCCTCAAATGTCACAAATCTGACACATTAAGTTGACACATTGACTCCGGGTTAGCAGTTAAATAGAGATTAATTGTTTGAGGAGTAGGTGTTATCATGGAGTTTGTTTTATATCTCTGATGCAGGATGTACATTGTTGCAGTCCTTGTTAGGATTTCCCTTGGTTTATACAGGTGGTCTAGCTGCAACTGTTTATTTTACATTCACTGGGACTGAATATAATGCCCCAGCTTGTTTCCACTTCAGTTAAACATTGGCGGATGGTCTAACTAGGATAAGCTGTCCAGCTAGAAAGGGTACATATTGGTTCAGGGGTAAATCAAATTGTTCTTATCTGAACCTGTACTATGCAAATTTGGTTATTATGGTTTGTTTGACAGGTATTCTTCTTTCATATGAAGCTCTGCATTTATAAGCAAAACTTCAAGTAGTTAGCTAGATCATCAATTGCCACGTTCATATTCATTCATTATTATGTGGGTTGTCTTTGCTGAATATTTAGCTTAGACAAGGAGCCACTACTCAGAGAGACATGTACTGGTAAAAGGCTCCGAAACATGCTGAGTAGTTACCCGCTGAGGACCCTTTAATTTATTTGGGCTAATACAGCCTATGTCAAACTTTTACAGAGGAACGTGTGCAATATGGACAGTAGTACTTCTATGTATGTAAGTTAGACAGGGAAAGGTTAGCTAATGGAGAGTAAAGAGTTCAGACTGCGGAATAGAGTAATGACTACTAGGAAGTGGTTTTGGACAAAAAGACACAAATACAATATTAGAAATACATTTATGAACGTAAGTGAGCATGATGTCTCACTGTCATATACTTTTCGTGAATTTGTGGGGATGAACATTAGCATCTTCCTTTTGCTCTGTATTGTATATGAACATTGGAAATACCGTAGATCACAATGCCTGAGAGCAGTGTTCAAAAGCTGCTTCGTTTGTACTGAATATTACTTTGTAATGTAAGCTTATTAAGTCATAAAGCGGGCCAAAGGAAGATGCTTACATTTTTCAATAGTTCTTTTGTATAGTTTCTTATTCCGTTTGGCAATGCAAATGTTCTGTTTCAATATATTGAGATAATAGATTTTTAAAAAATTCTGAGGAAAGGAAGTTGTTTTTCAATTTTACTTCTCCAATTAATTTGCTTACTCACACAGAAAATCGTATTTAAAAAGGAAAGAAATTGTTGGCATGTTTCAAATGGGATTTCTCTTTTTGTGTTCAGTTTATTACAATTCCACTTTCCTCATGTAACCAGGGTTTTAACTCAGCTGACTTGTCCGTCAGCTGAGCTTATATTATGAGTACCCATCCACCATCCATCCGTCCATCGTCTGTCCGTCAGTCGTCCATTCGTCGTCCACAATTCACATTTTTTACTTCTCCAAAACCGTCGGCCAGATTGACTTCAAACTTGTTGGAGATGTGCCTTGGGTGGGTCTCAACTAAAATTTTTTCAGTTGGCCATGCTCCATTGATGTTTGGATTTTATGAATATTTTGTTCTTTTTTGGGATAAATCTTTTTTTTTAAATCTTCTCTCTTTGTGTGATTTTGCAATTTTTGACTTCTTCTCCAGGACCGTCACTAAGATAAAGCTGAAACTTGGTGGATATGTTGCTTGTGGGAGGGTCAAACAAAGTTGTTCACTACGTAGCACTGCTGTGGATTCCTGACTTTAAACGATTTTTTTTCCATTCGGGTACAAATATATTAATGCAGCATTCTTATTGGTTACTGTGTAAGTCAATGGGCATTTTATTGCTAATTCACCATTTCGATTTTACCTTTGGTAGGTTTCTACCAGGTGTTCAAATAGTAACGCTCCGGTGTTGTTTTATATTTAGTGATTTTTTTTGGGGGGGAGGGTATTTTTTGGGACAAATCTTTTAAAAATCTTCTTCTCTACAACCGCTCTCCCAATTGCTTTGATTTAACATAAGAACACTCCTAGGGACTCGTAGCTCTTAATTTGTTCACCAAGTGGTGCTGCAATTGTTTTTTTCAATTTTTTTTTTGAAAACTGGTGTGTTTCCATTACTTGTGACATTTTCTCCAGAACCGTTACTCAAATAAAGTTGAAATTTTATAAATGTGTTCCTTATGAAAGGGTCAAGCAAAGATGTTCACTAGGTAGCACTGCTGTGGATTCCTGATTTTTAACATTTTTTTTTTTTTTCAATTTGGGTTCTTATGGGTAAATTCATCTTTTCTATTGCTTACTATGCGAGCCAATGGGCATTCTAATATATTCTAATGGTAATTCACGTTTTGGACTTCTCTGAAGAAACTATCTGTCAGATTCACTTCAAACTTGGTGGCAATGTACCTTGGGCGGGTTTTTACCAAGTTTGTTCACCCTGTTGTCACGCTTCAGTGATTTGGGGGGGGGTATGATTTTTCTCGACAATCTTCAAAAAGTTTTAATAGGCAAGTTTAACAGGGAAATTTCTTGTAATGGTTATAACTGAAATAAATTATGGCCAGATTTGTGCCAAACTTGGTAGGAATGTACCTTTTATAAATGTCTACCTATTTTGTGCAAATGTTTATGCGCCAATGATTTTTGGATCTTGACCGTTTTCCAAGGTCACAGGACAACTGACGCAACAACTACTGCTTACTTGAAAACTTGAGATCTGTTTTATGTTAGGACCTTAATGTTGCACATGTTAATGTTTCTCCAGGACGTCATGCTTAGACAGTACATGAGTGACCTTGACCGCATTTCTGGGGTCACAGTGCAACATAAATGAATTTTACTCTGCACTATAACTTGAAAGCTACTTGAACTGGGACCTTGATGTTGCACATGTTAGTGTTCTTCTATAAAGGTCCAACTTACTCAGTGTATGGGTGACCTTGATCCTATCCCAAGTTCATAGAGCTGCAAGTGTGATGAATGTCTAGGTCAGCTGAGCATGGGCTGTTCACACAGCCTTTTGTTATATTATGGAGAAATCTTTGGGTAACTGGACATATTTCTCTGTCACTGATTCCTATTTTGTAGAGAAATTTATTTGTTCTCTGGCATCTGTTAAGAAATATATACAAGAAAGCTTTTAGTTTGGAAGATATTATGATTTTACACATTGCACAGATTTTTCACAATTTCTCTTCTGAGTTATCATTGTTCATATCGGTTTTCCATTTTTCCATTGGCGACAGTGG
The DNA here is from genome assembly GCA_964020975.1 of Hermodice carunculata. Classification (NCBI taxonomy): domain Eukaryota; kingdom Metazoa; phylum Annelida; class Polychaeta; order Eunicida; family Amphinomidae; genus Hermodice; species Hermodice carunculata. Next base: position 43,544,941 of record OZ026615.1, on the reverse strand, counting down.
GAATGATGCAAGGTCTTGAAGTAGAATGTCGGAAAAGAGTTGTGTCTGTCGATTTGTTTTTTAAAATGTTGCAGTACTGGTGGCTTAAATTTCTGTGTCTCTCTGTTTTGCATTTCGCAGATGTTGAGGCAAGTTTGTGGTATTGATTGTATCAAGCCATAAAATGTAACAAAGTCAAAATTTATATGAAACTTCTTAAATCCTCTGTTTTACAGTACTGATCCATCTCTGTTTAATAATTGATGCACTTATTGAATTCCTGCATCGATTTCCACTTATTTGTATATGAGTATTGTACCACAGGTACTGCTTCCACACTTTTGTGTCTTTTTCTGGATATATTTAATGGGCTGCCATAGTGTAACATTTCATTACTTCAACCGAGAAGATATTTTCTTTACAATGTGCCTTTTTGCGTCAAGGTTGTATATCCGTAGATTTACTGACATCCAGTAACTAATAAGACTTTTCCATGATGCCCTTTCTAGTGCAGATTTACCCATGATGCTTTTAAGGAGTTGAAATATAACAATAACTGTTATACTTTCAATCCCCCATTTCAGTGGTATTGATCAGGGCACTGCGCCTGATTTTATCTGGTTTACAGTTCAAAAGGAATTTAAACATACTAGCTGTTTTGTTGTTTTTTTTTTTTTAAATTACTTTCTCTCCTGGTTCTGGAAATACTGAGCCTAGATAAGTAAATTGACATAATGCTATACTTTCGTAATTTCTATCTTTGCCGTAATAGTTAAATCTCTGTTTTGCCAGATATTAAGAATTTGTTTAAATCTTTTAACTGTAGGTTGAAAATTCAATCGTGGGAGCTGTCTGTTTTTTTTATTAAAATCTGCACCCATAATATTGAGATGGGCTCATTAGTCCATTCTAATTTTAATTCCGGAGCTAGCGTTCGTTGTATGTTTTGTGGCAATCCAAGTTTTAATAATTTGTTTTTTTCCAAGTTTATTTATTAAGCCGGCTATTGACTCAAATTTATTTAAAAAATGCTTCATGTAAAGATTGTTCATCAACGTGGGGTAGTAGTAGTAATGTGTCGTCAGCATATTGACATAACCTGTATGTCTCTGAGTTAATTTCTATACCTTTAACTTCATTATTAGCACGCAAAGCATTTGCCAGTGGCTCTAAACATAAAATTGGTGAAGATGAGGAAATTGGACACCTTTCTGTAACACCTCTTGAGATAGTAAAAGTTCCTGTTCACAGCCATTAATTATAACTGAACTTGTAATGTTTTGTAGTGGCTTTTTATTCTTTTTTTCAATGTTGGACCAAAGTTGAAATATTATTAATATCTATTTATATGTGACCATTCTTATCTATCAAAAGCTTTTACAAAATCTATTTCTGTTAATAATGCTGATGTATTTTGTTCATCACAAATTTCAAGAATATATGGAATTTTTCTGATATTTTCGCCAATTTATCTATTTTTTTTTAATTCTGTCTGTTTTTTGTGAATTAGAGCTGGACATTTTATACCTCTTGTAGCTAGTGCTTTTGCTATTATTTTGTAATATGTTTGAAGCAATTATATCGGATTCCAATTTTTTAAATACTGAATATCACAAATTTTGTTTTGGCAACAGAGTTATGAAACAATGTCGTTATAAAGTGGACAGTTTACCTATTTCAAAACTTTCATGAACAGCATTCATGAAAACTTATTTTATATCTGTTTGCAGTATCTCATAAAATTCGATTGGCAGACCATCTGACCCAGGTGTCTTATTATGAGACGTAGGCTCAATAGCGTCAATGATTTGTTGCTCTGTTAGGAAGCCTGCACCTAAATTCTGTTTGATTTCATCCAATTTTTTACTTCCGTCTGGGAAAAATATTTCTAAATTGTTGTCGTTTCCTTGCTACGGAAGGCCACAGACCACAGTTATAAATCCTTCTAGTTTTCATATTAGCATTTTTCAGTCGATAAAATCAGCATTTTGGTATTTTAAAATTCCATGAACGGCATTTTACAGATAAAAATGTCAGAAAAACATGCATGGATTTTTGTCATATAATTCCCAGCCGGTTAATTTGTGATAATTGAAGTACGAAACAACACCTGGATGTCGGCTTTATACAGGTGTATGAACTGTGCTCTTGCCAGAGTCACATCATTGTCCCTCCCCACCATAAAGTCCCCACCTGGCCTGGAAGACAGTGCACCTATATAACCACCAATGAAGCAACTATGTGATGCAGCAAACCTGACTTAGCTAACTTTATTTAAACAGAAGCTACAGCATGCTGAAAACACAGTATTTTCACAACTACGGACTATCTCTGGGATGCGCAACCAGCCAATCACAACTGTGGTCTGTAACCTTATAGACTTATCAAAATTTTTAAAAGTGTTTAACTGAAGCCACAACTTGTTTTCTGCAAAGGATTTGCATTAACTTTACCAAACTTCAATATAAAGGAAAATATCAACTTTTTTGCAAGCAACCTTTAAATCTGAAAAATCAGTTTTTATGACAAATAAAATAATTAATTAAAATTTTTAGGAAAATTATATAATTGCATCCAATCAATTCTTTTCTGTTCAATATGAATACGATACAGAATGGGCTATGATGCAAACCCATAATCACTTGCCTGCATGTCCTGCCCTTACAATGAGAGATCAAATTACAATGCCCCACCCCTTAATTTTAACCCAAATATTGAATATATTGCTGAAATTGTATTAATTTTTTATGTGAATTTGGTAATTTTTTTTACTATTTATGGATAGATTCGTAACATTTGTCGACAAAAAATATGACATCTATCACTGCTGAGGCATTAATGGGGGATGGGGGGAGTATCAGTTACACCAAGTCAGCATCCCATACCATTCATTATCGCAGTGTTTTCCTGATATAATCTGAATTATGGCAGACAATGGAATATTTTCAGTGTTTAAACATCATTGACCCATTCAAGTGCACAGTTTAAGACCAGTAGGTCACAGATTATGGTAGCAGTATTCAGCAAATTATGTTTTTTGGTACTAAAATTGTGGAATTTTAATGCGACCATTGTTTGAACATTAGGAGGGCAGTTGGGTGATCCAGCTTCCACAAACCAATAGTACCAAGCCTTTTTTCGGCAGTAGACTGCATAAGTTGTGGTTTATTGACATGGTTTCTGATGTATGTGCACATATCAGAAAGAAAATGACAAAAGTTTGTACAGTGATTGCAATATCATAAATACATATTTTGTATCCACAAGTGCTCCGATTTTAAATTTGATAGGCATCCAATTTTCAATCCAAGTATCAGGCATAAGTGTTTTCAGGCAAGTGTTTAATGGAAGCTAACTTTTTTTTACCTTGTTTCCCTTTCTGAAACTGTTGTAATTATATGTGGTTGTATGTCGAAGTTCAAATGTTTTGCCAACTTTGTACACTAGCTTGGTAAAAGTTAAAAAATCTGCAGTTCATAAGTGCTGGCATCCATATTCATGGATATAAGTTGATTCATTTATGTGAAAATAACATGCTGATGAACTCAACAGCTCAACAAAGTCAGCATGCCTGATTTTAAATGATTTATCCCAGTCAAATGACACACATATATGACAAGCTTTTCTCTGCAAAAAAAGAAAAAGAAAAAGAAAAAAGGGGGGGGAGAAACAAAAACAAAAACAAAAAACAAAGAAATTTACATTTTACCTAAGATTTGTACAGCTCTACTGACAGACAATGCGCATTTTTGCTGGTATGCCCAAAATCACTTTGACATGATTTTGTACGAACAGCTCTGCATATGAATGGATGCTATAGGCCTACATTGACAATGCCACAAAATTAAAAAATTGAAACAGAGGGTTTCATTATCATGGGATTAGTATCATTTATTCATAGCATATTAGCATTGTTAATTTCTCATACACACATTTGATGACCTGTGTGGTACCTGTGAGGTATCGCTAAATACAAAGGGCCATGGAAGCTATCTATCTAGCAAGCAGTCAGCAAAGGAGGCATGGCCTGTGCACTTGTTAAAGGTCTTGCAGTGAATCCTGTTATTATTTATGCAGTGTGGTTCCACTGATAGGTGCAACATATCTATGCACAATGATTTGTGACACAAATGCGATACTTCATGAATTTTTGGAATATTGAGACTGTTAAACTTGATATTCACAGCCAATCTGTGGGTGTAAAACTTTTTCCTCCTTTCTTAATCTGGCCTAAGGTCTACAATACCATAGCCCAAACCATTTGCCTAGTGATCTACAGTCCCAGGACCATATCTTGCATGCTCCATCCATGTAAAAGTTGTTAGGATCACTCAAAATTCTCCAGGCAGCTGTCAAAAAGTGCTGCCTTCCCATTTTTAACTTGCTTGCTGGATGATAATAAAATAACAACATGACCATGTGAGTCCAAATACATACAGAGGTAGCCCTAATAGGCCACAGACCACAGTTATAAATCCTTCTAGTTTTCATATTAGCATTTTTCAGTCTAAAAAATCAACATTTTGGTATTTTAAAATTCCGTGAACGGCATTTTACAGATAAAAATGTCAAAAAAAACATGCATTAATTTTTGTCATATAATTCCCAGCTGGTAAATTTGTGATAATTGAAGTACGAAACAACACCTGGATGTCGGCTTTATACAGGTGTATGAACTGTGCTCTTGCCAGGGTCACATCATTGTCCCTCCCCACCATAAAGTCCCCGCCTTGCCTGGAAGACAGTGCACCTATATGACCACCAATGGAGCAACTATATGATGCAGCAAACCTGACTTAGCTAACTTTATTTAAACAGAAGCTACAGCATGCTGAAAACACAGTATTTTCACAATTACGGACTATCTCCATTGGGATGCGCAACCAGCCAATCACAACTGTGGTCTGTAACCGGAAGGTTCTGAAGCATAAGGGTCTTTGTAATTTTTTTTTCTATTAGTATTTCTTTTGGGTCTGTCACAATTTTGTTTCCTTGTGTTGTCAATTTGTTAATTGCTTTTCTATTATTATTTTCTGTTCAAGATTAAAAAAAAAACAGCAGGCAGGTTTTTAAACCTGCTCATACCATATTTCACGACCTCTTATTATAGCACTTCTTGTTTTTTCCTCAATTACTTTTTTTAGTTCCTTTCTCTGCCCTCTTACATGTTGCACCAAGTCATCATTGTATGTTTGTTATTTAGTTGGTCTCCTAAGCTTTTTATTTCACTTTTTAATGACTCAATCTGACTCAAAATATTTATTTTTTTCTTTGTTGCATATTTTGTTTCACCTCTTATTTCTGCTTAAATGACTTCCCATAGTAATCTACGGCTAGTAATTGTATCTCTATGAATTTAATGTATTCTAGTTATTGCTTGTTTTATTATATCCAGATAGTCTTTGTTTAAAAGTAACATGCATTTAGCTTTCGAAACAACCTGGTCCCGTTCGTTCTGTTCTGATTGAAGAGCTAACATTATTGGCGAATGGTCAGTGCGAAATACTAGAATAATACAGGCTTAATTATTATAACCCTTTAAATCTCTTGATACTAATAAGTATTCCAATCTACATTGGAAGAGTAAGGGATATCTGGTCCATAAGGGATATCTGGTCCGCCAGGCAAATGTGTAGTCTTTTGGATTCATTTCTTTCCAACTGTCTTGTAGGTCGGTTTCTTCCATCCATGCTTTAATTGCAGATACAGCCTTTGTATGTGTAGCTTGTTTACCTCCTGCTTTTTTTTTAATTTTGCACACAAGTGAAATTATCCTACTGTTTTACAAGGTCATTGCGCATATTTTCAGCTATATTGCTAACTTTTTCAAAAAATTCTGGGCATTCATGGTTTGATGCATATAATGCTACGAAAGGTATTCTCAATTCATTTAGAGAAACATCCAAAATTATGTAAAGACCTTCCTCATCACAAACACTTTCATGAATAATATAATTAAAATTGTTTTCAGCATAATACACACTCCTATCGCATTGTGTTCACAATAATTTCACTCCCTTATTCATTTGTCCACCGTCATTCTGATTCAGGGGTGCTGTGTGTCTCTTGTCCAGTACCAATTGTATACAAACTTGTCCCAACCGATTTCTCCCCTTTTATACCAGTCAAGGCTGGTTCCTTTTCAAAAGGAAACTCGTCTTTATAACTATAAGGAAAATTAACTGATCTGCATCTTGCTTGTAAGAAAACTAAAAAAGCTACACCTCAATTTAATAGCTCAACCTCATAGAGAATTTGACAACCTTTTTTACTTTGGTAATTTATATGTACGTTAAATTTACATATATGCTGGTAAAGATTCCAATTAAATGTATACGGATTGGTTATAATAATGATAATAATAATATTAATAATAATAATAATAATAATAATAATAATAATAATAATAATAATAATAATAATAATAATAATAATAATATAGGATGATGCACAAAACAACGCGTTATGATAAGAGGTGAAAGATCTGCTATTTATGTGACATGAAACTTGCCCCTCTCCCCCTTCCGAAGTTCCCATATCAAAGCCAAATGCAATGCTCAGTTATGATTCGACAAATGCATGTTCTTATTGTCGACAAGCAATTTTATCTGCGAAACAGACCATGTTAGGTTTTTTTATAATAACGCTTTACGATGGATTGTAAGATGCGTAGTATACCGATGATCATCACTGAAAAGCATAGAATTAGAATAATTTACCAGATTTCATAAATTAATGAACAATTGCTTTTTCATACAGAGATGAAAATGTGCAAAAGGTTTAATGGAAAGCATAATATGCATTCATAAATTTTGAATAATAAATTCAGCTTATCTGTTTTTATCTTACTGCGGATGGGCAAATTTACGTTGCTTTAAACGTATTTTCATTTTTTAACAAAAAAAAGTCGTGACTTTGACCCCTGTAGGGCAAGGTCAAGTCTGGAGAGGTTTTCATTGTTATCATATGAAATTTATATATTCAAAGGAAGAAATATATAATAGGCGAAATCATGTTTAATATGTAAAATATATCTTATATCTGAGTGATAAAAATATTATTGATTTCCTAGAAAGGCCAAAGGTCAAGGTCGAATGAAATATAGACAGACAAATGGCTCCTGACAATGATGAAGTGTTCTCATTTCATTTTCCTTTAGAATTGGGATTTTGTTTTAAACATTTTTGATGATGACATGATATTCCCTTAAAAATGTGTTTATATTTGCCTGCATTGCACAGTTTATACCAACTATAAACACTGATGTTATCAAGGCCTCTTCAGCACGGCCAATTTAATGTTTTTTCATATGGCATTTCATATTTTAATTGAATTTGTTTCAAAAGATAAATAGCCATAAGGACCACATTTTACATCATTAACACACGGTGAGATAAAATAATCACATAAGTGTCTTGGAGGTCAGGAGTCAGGGTCTAATGTCACAATAGAACATGTTCAAGGAAAGCGAAGAATTTACAGTTCATGTGTGGAATTGAACTCCAAATTTATTATATTTTCATTGAGGGAGTTCTAATAAATGAGTTCCATTGTCCATGTACAGGGATGTAGCAGTATTTTTCACATAAAAATACATTCGTTCATGCACTTAACACTTTTCCTGTAGCATTTTTTTTTTTTTTTTTTTTTTTTTTTTTTTTTTTTTTTTTTTTTTTTTTTTTTTTTTTGCATTTTGAGAGCCTACAGAATCTTCAATTTCAATGGTCAATTTTAGAAATAAAATTTCAAGAATAATCAAGACCTGTGCTATTCATTGCAAAAAGAAAAGGCTTTATTCTCACATCAAGAGTATATTTGCTACAGGTTCTTAATTATTTATAATTTTGGGAAATTTGAGATGTTTTGTGAAAGGGCCGAGAAAATAGTGATTTTGCATTTAACATGCATATAAATAAAGCATGGTCTTCCGTTGTCTTTTATTTGTGTTTTGGCTTCACTTCTACAAACTACAGTGCTTTACATGTGAATTCCCAAATACCTATGTAACACAATTGACTTAACATTTTTACAGACAGTAAAACGTGCCAAAATGTATGGAAATTGCCAATTTTACAATAGTATTATATAATGCTAGTAGGCTGTACTAACTTGTAGTCAGACATTGTTGGCTGTTACAATCGACAGGGCTGAGTGAGAGCAAGAATTGAATCAGTTTTGGATTTCCTAACAGTGTCATTTCCAGTCAGTAAAGTTGAACACAGTACATGGAAAGCCTAAATTTGCTTCCATGTTGTGCTATACAACTTAAAATTTGATTGCAATTGGTTACATGTTTTATGCTACAGAACTGTAAATGATAACAGGTTAAATTAATATACTTAGATAAGCCTTACATTTATAAACATATTAAAGACTATACTTTTCTACATAGGGGTAGTCACGGGTAGGTTAAATTGTTCTTCTCTGAACTTGTACTATACAAATCTAGCAATTATGTTTTGTTTGACTAGTTTTTCTTTCTCAATGAAATTCTGCATTTATTAGCAAAACTTCGCGTTTTTTGCTTATTCATCATTTACCACGTCCATATTTATCTATTATTATGTGGGTTGTCATTGCTGCATATTTAGCTTAAACAAGGAACCGCTACTCAGAGAGACATGTACGGTTATTGGCTCCGAAACATGTTCTGAGTAGTTACCCGCTGATGACCCTTTAATTTATTTGGGCTAATACAGCCTATGTCAAAATTCTACAGAAGAACGTGTGCTATACGGACAATAGTACTTCCATATGTATATAGATCAGACAATGACAGGTCAGCTTATGTAGAGTAAAGAGTTCGGACTGCGGAATAGGGTGATGACTACTAGGAAGTGGTTCTGGACAAAAAGACACAAATATAATAGTTGATTCTCAACTCTCTCATTCATATTTATTTTGTGGGTTACCTGCACTGAATATATAGCTTCTGCAAGGAGTCGCTAGTCAGAGACACATGTACGGGTATAGGCTCCGAAACATGTTCTGATGAGTAGTTACCCGCTGAAGACCCGTTGATATTTGGTCTAATGCAGCCTATGTCTAAATTCACCATAAAAGTTGTTCTAATTAAATCTTCACAGTTAAACAAGTTAGACAGTAACAAGTTCATTTAAATAGAGTATACATATACATGTACTGGAGTGGACAGGATACTGACGATAAGAGTTTTCAAAGGTTCCAGACAAAAGACTCAATTGAAAATTTGTCATTTGAGATCGTAAACAGCGATTACAGGAATATGTGACAGCACATGTTGTCAATGCTGGGGAAAATGTTAATGGCAACAAACCTAGCTATCACATGAAAAAGTACAATTTTATTATTTGAAATGTGAAAATAATGTAAGGGTGCCTTTCCGATAAGGCTAATTCCTGAAACTTTTCATTTAACCTATGAAGAAAAAGTTGGAACATCTACTTAATTTTCAAATATGTTTTGGCAATGTCGTCTTTATAAAATCACATAAATAAGTTCAATATTTCAAAAGCTGTTTTAAGAACAGGAGTCGCGCACCTTTCACACGGTACTCCTTCATGATACAGTTCATCCCTGACATAAATTTGATGAAGCGTCAGTCAAACATTGTAACAATGTATAGCCTTCCCCTTCAATTTCGTGGCAGGGGCATAAAAGTTAAATTAATATTTTGGATACATTTTACCTATCTTTCATTTTTTCTGGCATTCTTATCCTATATTTGTAGTTTTCATAATTCTATACATTAGACGATCTCACATTAGCTAACTTGCATATCATGTGTGTGGACTCAGAGAAGCAAACAAATTTGCTTTTATTTCATATCACTGGAATTGCTACTTTCCTGAAAAGATACATATATGCACAAGGCAAATCAAAGGATTTTAGGTATTTTAAGTTCGGAACGATCGGGACTCGAACCTGCATCCTTTGCCACCAGTCACCCAGCTGAGATGGGAAACGCACATATCCACTCGACCAAATCCCCATATGTGTGTTATGCTACTTTGTTCAAGATGTATTTCAGTGACTTTTTCATGCTTAAAATGGAATTGTGTTGTTTGTAATAACTTCCTCTTTATGTCCTTCAAGTTTGTAGATTGCTTTGACTCACCATGCAGGCACCAGATTCAGGAACAACATGTGCCCCACGTGAATATGATCTACAAGACTGTCTTATATTCCCAAAAGGGGTATTCCTATTATGTTATCATAATTCTATTCTAGTCGACTTGCCCTTTCTAAAACAATGGCCATTCAAGCATGCAATACCCTGCTTTTTGTAAGTAAACATGATCAATGAAAGATTCATAATCTGTGTATGCTCATGTGATACCCTGTACTAGGAAGAAAACACAAAACATTTGTTCTAAAAAAACAAGACTAGGTATTATGTAATAATTCATAAGGTTATTTTATCAACACTTACGTTTTACAGACAGTCAAATCACAGAATCTTTGCATCGGACATTACATATTCATTGTTTCATTACATGTCAACAAATGACAGTTTCCAAAATGCTTATTATTTTCTCAATAAATTTCTAAATACATTTATAAAGTTATAGTTTCATGTAATATATGTGCCAAATTAGGCATTGTATATTGATATCAGTGAATTTGCTGTAGGTTTTCAAATTATACATCTCTTATTTCACATTTTATAAGGTTAGAATGGGGTAGAAATAGAAACATAATGATATCTATAATATTTTGTAATCCCATTATTATGAAATGACCTTCACCTTCATGGCTAATTTTTGGCACTTTTGGCCTACTTTGAAAAAAATAGCAACATCAATTTTCTATTTTGTATAACACTATTGACAAAACTCATTCATTGAATGAGCTCTAACATCTGGATGCTACGGGATCCCTGTTGGGATACACAGGCTAATGCACTAACAGTGTTGTGCTTGAATGGGCGGTCTAACAAAACACTCAACAAGGTGGTCAGACGGGTCAAGCCACATTTGCGACGCAACCAATCACACGAAAATCAAGCAGGTTGCATTTTCTTGCAGCGTTTTGCAGGGACAGATTTGCACATAGCAGGGAAACGGTGCAACGCATTCATACAACGTTCCTGACAAGATTAGTCAAAAGCAAAGTGCACCGCTGACGTCAAACGCATCATAAACCTTTTAATGTTTTTGTGGGCAAACAAGTCTATGTTTATATCGCTATGCTTTTATCAACTCTCACAATATACAGTTATTTCTCCCGAATTGTTTGGAAGTCCACGACCAGGGCAGATTACATATAACAAGCGGCCACGAAAATGTGTGTATAAAATGGCATGCCCAAAACCAGAAATCAATTGTTTGCAAAACGATAAAGGTAAGCACACGTTGTCTGTCGCCGATGCTCCAAAAACACGCCAATCCTTCTTTTGCACCATAACTTTATTTTAAAAAATAATTAACGTTTCAAAAGCCTTTGAATTTCTTTTTTTTTTCCAGTGTCAAACACAAATACATATATCAGTATGTCTTGTAAAGTTGTGTGTAAACTTGCATTCCCAGACTTTCACCATGGCAAGATGTGAGAGATTGTTGCAACTTATTTTTAATGATATAGGCTCTGATAGCAATATGCATGGTGTCAAACTGGAACATATTAATTTAAGGTTTGAATGATAAAACAAACAAGCAAGCAATTGAGCAAACACGGATGGAGCCAACCAACTAACCAAGCAAACGAAGGAAGGAACTAACAGACAAACATGCAAGAGTATATTAGTGACGAAAATTGATTGGATGTCATTTTTTATCGCATTCTAATTTCAATCGTAACTCTGCTGAATATCTGCCAAGTTTGGCCACATTTTATTGTGAACCAAATTTTACCTGTCGAGTTCATTTTGAACCATTGAAAGAATGCATTCAACCAAGACCTAATCAGTGGATTTCACATATATGTTTGGCCAGAGAGTTTACAATAGCTCTGTGTGAGTTACGTGTTCTGTGCAGCGTGCCTAAACTCCCTCGCGACAACAAGGTAAAGCGATTGAGACAGCAGGTCAACGGGCTGAAGTGGAAAAACAATAACAGAACCATTATGTTGCCGCGTGAAGGTTTATTTTATAGCAAACACATGACTGGACCGCCACGCGGAGGCAAAGGTATTGCAGATTGTCAGGAATAATGGCACAAACTTATGTTGCGATTGGATTCATACTTGTTGGAATAATCGGACTAGGTATGTAGATAAATTTATCATTGTGATTCCGTTGTGGCGTTTAGCACATTTACGTACTGTTGACACATATGACATCTGACGTCCCAAAATGAACAAACATAAAGTTTGAAAAGCAGCTGAGCAAAGCGGATCAATGAAACATCCGTGACTTGGGAACATTAATTAAACATATATAGCTAAATTTATCAAGCAAAACTCGAAACATGAAAACGTTGTCTCTCCCTATTAACAAGTAAACGAAAAAGTTTGTCACCAGTTTTCGAACCTTTGGATATTAAATCTGTTTGAAAAATATTTGTTTCAAGTGTTTGCATTGGGTACTGTTCATTGCGAAGGAGCCGCAATGAGTATAAAGTCTGTACATTTTGAATAGACTATGACGTTATGTACACATCGCGATAAGTACGCACCTTAAAATGCTAAATAAGTTGGCAAGTGAAAACAAGGGCTGTGCAAAATGTTCTGGATATACGTAAGAAATATGTTGCCACACTTGCATAACGACAACGTCTGACACTTGTACCCTTAAGTCTGTCTGGTCCAACAAACAAATTCTTTTGAGGCCTTCGGGCCCTAACACACTGACCAGCTGTCCGGGCGATTTTGGGCTCGTACGAGCGTCGTGCGAGTGTTCCAAGTCGCCCGTACAGGTGTTCGTTCAATGTGTCTCACCGCCGGCCCGACTTCGGAAAATCGCGCCGGTTTGAAACTCGTACCAAGGTCGTACGAATTTTTTTTTTTTTATATTGTCCTGCTAGTCCAAGCGATTGGCGTTTCAGCCTGTTGTAGTTTAGAAACTAGTGTACAGTAGGTGCTCTTGCCTATCATGTGACCATGTGTCTTGGTCATAAAAGAGGAGAACGTAAGATCTTGATCTGACAAGATGCCTTGTGGCCGTGGAAAAGGAAGAACTTGTGTTGGACCATCCACTGAACCAAAATTAACGGAAGATGTCAATAAAACGTCGCCGGGCCCGGAGATTATGGTTACACCAGAAAGGCAGACACAAATTCGCAAAACGACACCAAAGTCTTTGCATGAATTCCAGCGTGACGGAATCACCAAAATATGCCATATTTTCTTCTTAGACCAAACTTTTCTCGCCAATATGTACAATTTGTGTTCTACTTTTATAATGTATTGGAAGCATTTTTCTGCTCTTGCAGACTTTATCATTCCACTTAGATATGCACGTGTTTTTAGAATTATATTTAGCACTATTGCCTGCGTGACGGAATCACAAAAACCAGCCCTTAAGAATTTCACTTACAACACAATGCAAAAGTTTAGCCCCCGGTGTACTGTTTTGCAGAAAAAATAGCTATGTATTACAATAGCAATTATTTTTGTATTCAAATATCACCATTATGATGAAAACCAAAGTACTTTATTGTGATCTTGACTTAAATGTAAAACACATCACGTGACGGAATCACAAAATTGACAAATCCACTGGCACAAAACCCCCAAAAAGTCCATTCAAACGTTTTTAATTTCTGCCAGAGTGCACTTGCTGCCTTTTATATGCTCAGCTGCTTACATTGGACTGCTGAACTTAGTTTCAAAACTGTACTAGTCCATTGCTGTTTTATTGTATATAAGATGTTTTAAGCCTCCTGGAAAATATATTTTCCGAAATTAACTATACAATTATACCTTGCAAATGGCCAAGAAGCAACAAGTATATATCATATAGAATATTTTGAAGTAACATTATTTTACACTCACTTTAACCAAGACTGAAATAAGGACAATGGGCTTGTATTTGTATCGTATTTGAGTCTTTTTGTCCAGAACCACTCCTACTAGTCATTACCCTTTTCCGCAGTCCGAACTCTTTACTCCCCATTAGCCAATTGCAACCTGTCAATGTCCAACCTATCTACATATGGAAGTGCTATTGTCTATATTACACACGTTCTTCTGTAGAATTTTGACATAAGCTGTATTAGCCCAAATAAATTAAAGGGTCTTCAGCGGGCAACCACTCAGAATATGTTTAGGAGCCTATACCCGTACATGTCTCTCTGAGAGACACGCAAATAGCTTTTCAAGCTAAACATTCAGCAAAGACAACCCACATTATTAATGAATGAATATGAACGTGGCAAATTATGAACAAGCTAAATACTTGAAGTTTTGCTTGTAAATGCGGAGCTTCATTGTAATGAAGAATACCTGTCAAACCAAACATAATTACTAAATTTGTATAGTATAATTTAACATACTAACAATTTGACTTACTCCTGAACCAGTATGTACACTTTCTAGCTGGATAGCTTATCTTAGATAAACCACCTGCCAGTGTATAACTGAAGTCGAAACAAACTGGGGCATTATATTCAGTCCCAGTAATCGTAAAATAAACAGTTGCAGCTAAACCACCTGTACAAATCCTAACATGTCCTGCAACAATGGACATCCTGCACCAGAAATGTAAAACAAACCCCATGATGATACGTACTCCTCACTTAGAAAGTCTCCACACAATGAAGCTCTATTTCGCTGCCAGCCCTGAGATAATGTTTCAACATAATTGGTCAGGTTTATGGCATTTGGTAAACACGTCAAATTTGAGGGGTTTTTTTCATTGAGTTAATGTGTACTTAGGCATGTCAGAAAAGAATGAAAGTCATTCGCATTAAAGTCCAAAGCATGTTATCAAAACACAATTTTCTTAACCAAATTTTAAGTACAATTAGGCAAGCTTGTAACTTTTGTGGGTGGCTGCTTGTTACCTATGGCCCCTGGGGGGTTAACCTAACATAAAACAAGCTAGCCTAAATGTCCGAAAGGTGAATATTTAGCAGAATGATGCCAAAAGATAAAGCTAAGTAGCAAAATAGTCAAGTCTAAAATCTCTTAAATTATTGAAGCAAACCTTTCTAAAAACCTTTAGATATTACAAGCTAAATTTGTAAGGCAAGTCAGAAAAGAATGAAAGCCAAGAAAATGCAATCAAAATATCATATTTCTTAACCAGATACCAAGTACAATTAGGCCAGCTTGTAACTGTCGTGGGTAGCTGCTTGCTACCTACAGCGCCTAGGGGTTTAACCTAACAGAAAGCAAATCAGCTTAAACTGTCTGAAATGTGAATATTAAACAGAATGATACCAAAGGATAAAATCAAATAGCAAAATATACAAGTTTAAAATCTCTCAAATTAATGAAGCCAAACTTTCTAACCATCTTTGAATATTTAGAGCAAAATTTGTAGAAATATTTAATCAAAAGTACACCTTTAAATCATGCTCATCGTAATTTTCAGTGTGGGGAATACTGTCAATTGTAGAAAAGTTAAGGCAGTATACGTAGGCCTAACGGGAGGATTTTTTTTATCATAAATTGTTTATTTCTTGAATACCTGCCTTACAATATTTCCTCATTCCATTGGCATTCTGCCAATGGTTAGCGCCTAATGTAAGGATAACATATATTTATTTAAATTTGTACTTTCGCAGAGTGATTTGATTGAATATGCTAGTTTGATGATAATAAAAAAAAACTATTCTTTGGTGTGTCCGTCAGGCACACTTTGGTGGATTTATGACGCATATTATGCAAGTTCTGGACACTAGAATGAAAAATTCAATTTCGGGTTTTAAACGTGGATTTGTTTCATGAAATAGAGATTATCGGTTATGGCACTATGGTTACCCTATCCAATTTTATCAGACAGGAAAGAAACAAACGATGTGACAGGAATCACGCAATAACCTGTGAAACAAAAAAAAACCCTGTTTGCATTATGATTTTAACGCAGACAAACAAATTAATTCTGAAGATGGACTTGAAGATACATAGATTATTGTAATTTGTATTGTAATTATTCAACCATAATCAAAACGGAAATTGTTATATCATTCGTATTTACTTTGCAGTATGCACGCCTGCATCAGGTGTAGTATATACAAAAACAGTGGGAGTTATGTGATTCCGTCAGGCAAAAAAGTGATTCCATCCCTTTATAGGCCCATGGCTTAGATATGGCTAAAAAGATTATTAACAGATTCCGAAGCAGACTTGAATTTTCGCATTGAATACGAAATACGAACAAATAACTAGTAAAACTGTAGCAACCAGCTTGAAAAACTTATGTATTTACGTGACGGAATCACCGAATCCAACCAACACCACATGTTCGTTCATGATAAGTATGAGATAAGTTGATCGCTAAATAAGTACAAGTATTCTGATTCACCAGGCCGTACTCTTAATTATGGTATCAAACTTACCACATAGTCTGTTCTGTCTTTCTTGATAATGGTTGTGAATGTTGAATTTCATTCAAGCCTGTCACGGCGGTAAAGAAGAAAGGTACTTCCGGTAGTTTTGCACCCAAATAGACTTGCAGCAAAGTTGGAAATCATCCCTTAATGTTTTTAAAATGTATGTTTTTTTTTTTTAAAATGGAATTATGGCTCTTTTTTAATGTGGCAGAATAAAAAATATTAAAATGAAAAATTTGCCTGTTTGCCCCCCCCCCCCCCCCCCCCATCCGATTTCATGTTTGAAGAATACAATACAGTGTTGTCACCTGTGTGGACCTATCAAAATTCTGAGACTGGGGCACATTTTCTTCTCACATTGGTAAAGACACACCAAGGACTTGAAATCGTTGGTCTTTTAACAAGGAGAGCAGCTCGTAGCTTTGTGGGGAAGAAGAAATCCATCAATACGATTCGACACACAAGGATTACCGCAATACGGGCCTAGGACTGGACACATTCAAGCGATTATCTATCTAGGAAATAGATGGGGAGAACGATATTTTTGCGTCTGTTAAAGTGTAATGAAGCATATTCACCTCATAATTGTCAAATAGACTGCAGGCATAAGCATTGTAATAAGTAGCACAGGGCAAGTTTTGTCAAGAGGCAGCATGGGCCTCCTACCCAAAATTAACACTTCACAAAGTTACGCCTACATGTAATTAAGGGAAACTTTAACCAAATAATGTGACAGGTATCAAAACAATTCTGAAAATCTATATATGCTGCATGTAGATCATGTGATCGAGGTCGGTGGTCTTGTGAACAAACTCAGCGCCAAAGTATTTGAAAATACGGTAGGTCATATTGAATCCAGTCCGTTCATTTTTTTGATAAGATAAACAAGCACCCACATACCCAAGGGATCGTGGGTAGTCTCAGGTCATCACAGTGTGTCTGGCTTACAAGAAGTGCATTGTGTAGATATACACGTGCGACGCAAATACTTGCACGAGTGTGGAAACCCTTGCAGCAATATCAAACATTTTTGATCGAATCGTGCGTGCTTGAAAATCGGCGCGGATTTGCCACTCGGCGCGGCGCTGAAACACATTCACCGTTAAAAGTCGCACGGCGTTCGTGCGAATCCTGAATAGGCCGGTTAATGTCAGTGTGTTCAATCTTGCTAATTTGTTTCATCGCCGCTACAAGCCCGTGCGTATTTAACTCGTACGAGTCGACGAAAGCTTGTGCCGGCCGAGTAATTACGCGGCCGGCCGGCGGAAATTCCAATGTGTTAGGGCCCTTCAAAAACCAAACTTTTCGAAGTGCTTTGCCAACGCCATTGCTTGGCGTAGCAAAATATCTAACATCTAGCTTACCCTTTACTTGTTCGATGTTAATAAATAAAGAAAACAACATAAAAACTGAAAAAGGGTGCAAAATGTGATAATTAGTACTGATATTGACAAATGAGATAAGGGAAGCCATCAAAAGTTCGATGTGCGATAAAAAAAAGAACCTAATTTAGTAATGGGGGGGGGGGGGGGTTAAAAGTCCATTTAGTTTTCTATCGCACAAAATCGATGTAAGACAAAAATATCAAAATTTTGACTTGCAAACAGGAAAAAAAAACGTTTCCGCGATGATCGAGCGCCAGTTTTAACTGGTGGTTCAAATAGCGAAAAGTGAAATATCTTTTATTTGAAAATTATTCAATATCAATCATTCATCCAGGGATGTTAGTCCTGTCTTCATGTTGTAGAATGGTAGTAATCTTTAAAAGCCATCCTAAATACACCGCAATGACCTTTTTATAGTGGCAAAACCCTATGTAATTTGTAACCACTACAGTACACATTCTGGGAGATCGAAGTTTCAATGTAAAGTCGAGTTTAGTTTCAGGGGGAAGGGGGGGGTCTGACCCAAAACGAAATTTACTTTCGTTTAAATGTAACCATTGAACTTTTGATGGCTTCCCTAAATGCGGCGAGGATTACATGTAACTCCACTGAGTGATGGGGTCGCAGGAGTAGAGCAATCAATGCATGTTATGCAGCTTAGCCGCGACGCGTAATATATTCGGAAGTTGCTTGGTTCCTTACAGTACGGTACACTACTTGTGTCCACTCAATTGGATTTACTATTATTTTGTAACTTTTTGGGCAGTTTCAGGTATCGTCGGTTGAAAGAAATGGATTTTGGTTCAACCCAACCGTCTGTTTGTTGGTACACGCTTCCCATTGAAATTGCTCAACTATTAACATAACCGCAAGTAGTTTAGGTGCTTTTGAGGTACATGATTTCCCATTGATGTTTTGTAACTCAAAACATGATTGAAATTGGTTATCAAGTCTATAAACATGCCCCGAGCTGCCAAGTGGCAATTTCACCGTGTTCTCCCAAAACCCTCGTTTACCCAACCGTTGATAGCAGCTGCAACTCACGTGCCGACACTCTATTTGCTTTATAATCAACACGAACAGATACGCTCATGCACTGGCATGTTCATACTGTGATTCTGTGAAATCAACCATGCACCACAACATACAACACAGCATTTGCCCATATTGATGAAGAAAACTTAATTTTCGCAAGTATTTTGAGTAAAATCGGTGCACACCGAACCGAAAGATTGTAAGCATTCCGTTTTCTAAGTTTAACAAAGAAAATATTGAATATACTCTTCTACACTCCACAAAGGTCAAATATGCCGATATCCATTTACAAAAGGTCTTGATTTTAGTTTTGGTGTATGTTGTGTCGCTATGACAGCACGAATTGCAAACACACTATTTTCTATTTTACCATTCTTGTTCACTAGTAGCACGCGTATAAGATTTTACGTCAGTGAACTTATCATACCCTTGTATATCGTTTTGTCCGGTCACTTGCCTATCTTCTACCAACTAGAGTATATAAAAGTAGGCATATGATTTTATCTCAGGTGAATCTCAAATGCGATAAACTTTCAACCTCCTCGTTCTGTTTTAGGTTCGGCTTTAAGATGCTTGGTGTGTGATTCGTTCAGACTCGGTTCCAAATGCGGCCAATACACTAGTCTGACGTCAGCGGACACTGAATACATTAAAAACTGCACTGGAAAATGTGTTTTCACCACATCGATCGTTAAAGTGATATTTAGCATCAGTAAGTGTAGATTTAGTCAATTTTGAGATGTTTGGTTGTTATTTTACTGCAGTTGACTAATATAAAAGTCTACGCGATTTCATTATCATTTTATTCCAATACTTTCATGTATATGCCAATGAAGGTGGGGATCCATTTATTGACAAACCTACAAAAGTATAGTCACCTGGTTTTTTCTTATTACTGATCAAACAAATGGTTTTGAAGACAAAATACGCACGAGGTATTAGAAATTTTGTTGATAAACATGAAGAAAATGTATGAAATAAATTGGGTCCCTTCCTTGTGCTAAAACTATTGAGACAAGTATGAGAACATTGTCATAGGATTCACACCCATACTGTCTATACGCTCACAATAATATTGATTTGGGGCAATAACAATTGTCGCAAATACTAGACACAAATGTGAGAACAGTCAGTGATCTCTAAACAGGAAAGCTGTGAGAACATAAGTCATGGTCCTCTCCCAGTCAGTGCCAAATGAAATGAGGCTTGATCAGATTGTGTTATATTAGATGAAATATCAGATCAGGAAAAAGTGAAGTAAAAGATATACTATATATTACAAGAGAGAGAGAGAGAGAGAGAGAGAGAGAGAGAGAGAGAGAGAGAGAGAGAGAGAGAGAGAGAGAGAGAGAGAGAGAGAGAGCGCATAATTTGGACATTTGTGCAAAGTAAAGCTGGGTTTCCGTGTGCGCATATTGTGTACTGCGTATTGCGTACTGCGAAGTGCGTAATAGTTGATTGACTTAAAATTAGCTACCCCATTTCCATGTATGCGTAGTGCGTACTGCGTGTTGCCTATGCGTTTCAATCGCTCTGTGCAGCGATGTGTCCGCATCACGCAGGGTAGACGCGCGTAACATACACAAAATGGCGCCAAATCCTACCAAAGTAAACATTGTACACGTACAGTATACGCCTGGTTTGCGGATACATGGAAAATGGTATACGCAGTTCGCAGTACGCACCCCAACTTCGCAATACGTTGTATGCAA